>OZ018336.1:49397630-49907095 GCA_963969495.1 Ceratothoa steindachneri
GGAAGCATTCACCCTCAGTATTTAACACCTTGACAAACTGTTTCATCAAACCCAGCTTGATATGGAGCGGAGGAAAAAATTATCTTTTCTCGACGGACAATTGGATCGTTGACAGTATTTGGCATACCTGCTTCCAAAGTCTCACGTATGGGCCACTCCTTCTGTTTCCAGTGCTTTTCTCGAGCTCGTCTGTCCCACATGGAAAAAGGGCAGGGATACTTTTTAAATCCTATTTGTTGAACTATGAGGAAATTAACCATTTTGAGGTCCACATATATTGTACAGTTGTGCTCATGATATTCTAGTAGGTCAATCAAAGTTTTAATGTCATTATGTTCCTCTCATAAATGCACAGAATGCTAAATTGAAACAGCTAGGAAGAAATTTCCTTTATGGAGTAGAATACACTTCAAACTGCGCTTAGAACTATCTAGAAATAATTGCCAGTCATTTGGATTGTATACTTGCATCACTAATTCCTGGAAAAGAGCTGAAATATTATAGCAATAAACAAAGTCATTCACATGTGTAAAAATTGGTACAAAAACCTGCTCTTGATTTCGGAAGCATGAAACTTTAGTTGTACGGCCCAGCTGATTCTTTTCTTGCAACCTGGGGGGCTAACACTTCAGCTGCATTTTTGGAGAGACCCAAATCGCGCACAAGGAAATTTAGCTATGGCTGGCTCAACTGTTGAAGAAATAATGACTTTAGGGGCTCATAAGAAGAATCGCCGGATTCTGAAAGTATTTCTTGACTTTCATCAACAGTCTCTTGCTCTTGGTCTCTACCCACATCTTTAGTAATGGAAGAAATCCTTAAAAAACTGGGATTGAGAGCTCAAAAGAGTGCAAAGTAGGTTTGATTGTTGACTAGATACTAGGATATGAGATTTTGTGTCTGTTTTTCTTGCCAATACCCTTTCTATTGAACAGATAAAAATAGCAGTCAGTTGTTTGTACCTTCGGTTTTCGCCAGGCCATAGGAATTCCGGAAGGTAAACCCTTACGTTTTCCTTTTGTGCAGTCACGCAACATTTTTCGCAGTTATGACACACAGTATGTGGAGTCAAAAGTACGCTTTATAAGCACGCCTCACAAATGATTGTATATTACGCCTTTGACAAGTAAGCGTTAGGCATCCACTAATATGACAGAAAGCGTCCGGCTTGCTCACACATTGACGTCTCCTTGTAGCCATGATCAGATCTGAGAGAAAAGCAAAACATTTCTAATATCTCTGTTGATAACATAAACTTGTAAGTAATTAATTTTCCCACAAACAGCTTGAATAAAAAACGTAAAATTGCATGAAACCTAAAGTATATAGAGCTGAACCGTTTTCAGATTTGAATTTAGCAGGTCAGAAACAGTAAGAATGAGTAAAGAATTTTTATGCAACTTTGATTACGAAAGGATTTAATGCCCGGTCCAATTAGTAACTAACCCCTTATTTCATTACCTCCAGCTCTCGAAGAGATCCGTTCCAACTTCGGTTCTAATCTCCGTTTTAAGAATCATATAAACGAATCATTTCCGAATTTATTTTACCCTCAAGGAGCGATTGACTTAGATCTAAAGCATAAGCCACAAATACCACCCTAGTATGTTTTATTTGGATTGTCAATTTTAAAGCTTTCCTAGCGTGTGAGCAATCAAATGAGATTTTGAGAAGAAACTCCTTTTGTAATATAAAAATTTAAATTCTTTTGGCTCCACCTATTCACGAAAATTGTCATATTTATACCAAAGACAATATTGTGAACGTTAGCCTAGCTCAGAGTTCTCCTAAGGCCTACCACCTACTAGTTTGTTACCGGATCTTTCAGAGTGAAAGAAATTAATTTATGTGTACGTGAATAATATCACACAACTAGAAGTTTCAATCAGGGTAATTATAATTTGTAGTGAGTATCATATTTCTTGTAATATTCTTTTTTACAAACTTTTGAAGACCCCTCGTATATAATTATGCACACATATGCATATGTATACTTATACACACATTTATATTGATATTTTTATCGTATATTTGCATGAGAACAACCATATAGGTATATAAATAAATTTACAAGGTCGGAATACAATGCTATAGCGAGTCTGTAAAGAAATTAGTTACCATTTTTATTTATTTAACTTATTTTTAATGTTCACTTGCTTTATTTCTATTGTAATCATTATTCTTAAATTTTATCTATAGTTTCTTTGTAAATGTAGCAAGTTTACATCTTTTTTCTTCTTGAACCCTTCCCATGACAAACCTAACAGGGTGAAAAAGTAGTTTGAGGAAGAGATGCGCACCAAAAGCTTTCCAAATTTTGGGAGAAATGGAGTTTGTATGAGTACCAAGGATGACGAATGGCGTGGATGTTTCGACCAATTTAATACTGAAACCAATTTTAAGAGGATGAAACTCATAAAAGTTTATTGGCAAATCCTCTTTGATTCGGAATCAATCTCATATACTACTTCTACTACCACTTTTGGCATATTAGAATTGTTTAAAGTGCCAGCGGCTAAAAAAACGCAAGCTCAAACTATCCTCGTGTTATCGATTCGGTTTTAACGAGGTTGCTACTTCGTATTCCTATTTTTAGACTATAAGTTGGTGGTGATTTCAAGTTCCTGGAGTTGAGCTTCCACGTATAAACGCTTCAAAACAGCTCACAAAAGGCCCGAGTCACTATAATAGCGGCCAATTACTCTTTTGGCCCACATAGATAATCTTTTCAGCTACCATGTTAAATAAGTTGTATCTCCCAGAACGACTAGTAAAATGAAGCATTTACTAAGTTCGCACAGCCTGGTTCCATCACCAAATTACGTAAATTTTTTTGGGTGGTAAATATTGATTCTCTTAGGTAGCCCAGAAATTTATTGAGTTTTGTAAGATGCAAGGTTTAAAGTAAACAGTAGGTTTCATGTGATTGAATACTCTTTTTCCAACGTATTATAATGTCATTTAGGCTTTCGGTGTTTAGTATAAAAGTTTTCACGGCTCGAGTTAAGAAAGGTTTTGAAAGCTTCTTCTGCACCTGCTAGCGTTTGAAACCGTTTATTCTTCAGAATGACCTCTGGATGTTTAAAAATATAAAAGTCTGTAGGAGCAAGGTCTGCAGAATAAAGTGAATAAAGCACGACTTCAATTCTCAAGTCGTTTAATTTCTAAAGCTGCCAGTGTGCAACATGTGGACTAGCATTTCCATGAAGGTGAATAGGACCTTTGCGATTGACTAAAGCTGGCTGTTATTTGTTCAAATTTTGGACATTACCTCTTGTCGTAGAAATTTTTTTAATAAAAACCCTACTAACCTGACACCATTTTTATAAAAGTGTGTCGTAGAATGCCCCCCCCTGTTTGTTCTATTCTAAGAGTGCTAAGAGTGTCTAATATATATTGATATCTGAAAATATCTTAACGAACAGATCTGTTCCGAAACACGTAAGGATATCAAGAGAAACGCAAAATAATCCCAAAATAAACTTATATTTTAACTTTAACCATTGAATACACAACATCTAAACATTAATTATAGCAATACTCTGAATATTATCCTAAACAAGAATTAATTAAATTAGTTTACCCACAAAAATTAGTTAATTTCTCTACACACAACAATAATATAAGAATTAGGCTTACGGACTCATCTGGAGTTTAAAGGCCTCAGAAATGTTATTGACTCATGACGCGTGCCGTCTGTCCAGATGTAGATGGGCGAAATTACACGGTCTTTTTGGCGAGGGTAGCAGCTGGGGGTCCACACGTTCTTCCGAGGGGAGGGTTCTTCACGGACTAGAACAATACGGTGCTTTATGCAACACCAAGGTAGTCGTGGTCTCTCTGGCGAGAGTGAGCCGAACTTGGTTCTTAGATCAAGTTAACTTGGAGTGCGGTGTGACCACCAAGTAACGAGCTCGAGGAGAAGCTTTTCTCCTTCGTTACTTATTTCCTTATGGACGAGGACTGAACTCGGGGAGGGTCTTCTTCAAGGGCGAGGATCGATGAGACGGGGTTTCTCTGACGAGAATAATTTGAATTTGGTTCCTTACCAAGTTAACTTAGGAGTTCAGTGTAGCCACCGAGTAACGGGCTTGAGGGGGGTGACCTTTTCCTTCTTCTTTTCTTAATTCCTCAAGGACGAGGAATACCCCTGGTGTTTAAGGTGCACCAGGATATGAGGAGTCTCTCTGGCGAGAGTAAGTTCAACTTACCAAAGTTAACTTATCGTTTGGTTTGATAACCAGGGACTTAGCTCGAGGATGAGCTTCTTCTTAGCCCCTTAAGGTAGGTAGCCCTGCCTCTCTTGCAGGGTACTTCTTGGTCTGGCGAGCCAAGTACACTACCTCTCCAGTCTCGTTAGCTCGTTTTTGGATCCGAGGACTTCGTCACCTAGAGACTGACGTATACTACCTCGATTTTCATCAAAGTTCATCATTTATACCTAGTCACCCCACTGGGGGAGTGGTAAGGGGGGAAGGGGCTTGAGGACGGCCCCATGAGAGTTCTTTTGGCCAACGGTTTTTCACACGAAGTCAAACATCGGCTCCTCTTTAGCCTTCGAGATTGGGAGAAACACGTCTCCAATTTCTTATTTGACGTGAAACTGGATCTCACTCTCCTGGGGGAGATCTTACATTTTGACTTTTAGGGTCTTTCATGGCACCGAGTTGTGCCATGCTGTGGTTATGCTTTTGACTCACCGATGCCTGGGCCCGATGTCATTGCGGTAACCGCCTTGGAACTGCATCACGAGTAACCGGGGGGAGGGGGAGGGAAAGTGACGATTCCCCTACACCTCTAATTCCTGACAGTATTTTACTATTGTGATTGCTTCTCCTTGGTTCAAGAAGATGCAGCATAAAATACTCTTACCATACACTTTTGATGGAACCTGGGCTTTGGGATATGTTCCCGTTGCTCTTGTATTTCAAGTCACTGTACAGACTTTATCATCAAAATTATCTATCTGTTCAATAAATAGATCATTCCTGTTTCTTAGTAACAAGGTTGAACAAATTTGTCCATAGATAAACTTGCCAACAAGATGGTTTGCTCAAGGCAACCATCCTTATGGGTAAACTTGCCAAATAGACGGTGTGCTCAAGGCAGCAATTCTCACAGAATTGCAACAGAAACTAGCTTATTAGCCCTATGCGGTCAAAATGCGTCAACTTTTCACTCAGGCTTCCAAGGTAAGCTGTAAAGTGAAGAAACAAGCAAACAACAACGAATTTAAGCACGATGACGCCGGCATTCTTCTGTTCTTTTTGACGAGAAAATTTCGTGCAGGGCAAAAAGTTGAACAAGCAGAATGATGGTTGGCTGTAAGAAGACTGATTAGAAGGGCCCAACGGCATGGGCAGACTCTTTTCTACCTCTTCGATGCTCTTTTCTGTAGTTTGCAGCAAAAGCCAAGTTATGTCTCCTAGTCTGCTCTTCTAAGCCCTCAAGGTCAATGCAGCTTTACATTAAGGTGCTGAAGATAGTACTCAAGACTTGGATGAACCAAGGTGCACCCGTAATGCCTTATATTTTCCAACACGACACTACTTCCGCACAAATGGCATGGAAGACACAGGTTGGTTCATCATCAACATCCCGCATCACTAGTACCCAGAATTGTGGCCACTCAGCACAAAGCTCATTGCGTTAACTGCAAAATTTGCGATTCAATTTGAACTGAAGAAACTGTAAAAATCTTAGATTGCATAATAAAGTCTTTCTGGACATGTTTTTAATGTCATGGAAATAAAATCATCAAGAACCGTTAGTAAAACCTGCAATCTTCATTAAAACAAATAAATAAAAAAAGGAGTTAACAAAAGTAGCTCATTTATTTGTTCATATAATTTTTAAAATTAACTGATTTTGGTTGAACAATTAAAAAGAGAAATTTTGCCGTTCTGGTTGACATTTATTTATTTTTTTCATAAATTGGACTTTTTATATATTCGTCCTTTTATTCACAAAAAAAATCGTTTGCCTCATGGGAAAATAGTAACCAATCCATGCTGATTATGCAAAATAATAAGTAGAATTAGAAGCATTCCGAGAAAAAGTCAGCAAAAATATAAGTTAGTGGACCATGAATTGTCGGCTGTTGGGCAGAATTCTTATCTACAATCAGATGCGAAAGATAACGCAGGAACTTTTTTGATCTTAATGATTTGGTTTACACAGATGGATTTCTATGCATTCGTACCCGGTTGTTGATAGAATTACCCGGGTTTATAGCAGTGCAAAATCTCCAGGTGGCAGTCGGACATTGAAGAATGTTGGACAGGGACAACTAGAAAGGCTAGCACCTCTCATATTTTCAGGGAAAATAATTATAAATATATTAAGCTAATGAGAAATAAATTTCCGTTAAAGTAACATGATAAATATATGTTATCCAATAGAATTTCTTATTAATCTAAATTATATTAGTAGCTCAGATAAATTTGTAATGGGTAGGGACGTAGCTCATTTCTCCACAATGCGGTTTCATTGAGACAAATAAATCGATACAATTTTTTGCAGTTCTTCTCTTTTGAAAGCGGTTCCTGTTAAAATCAGTGTGAAATGCAGGTGTCAGGGGTTTGGTAGGAAATTATGCTGTAGCTGAAATCTGAAAGATAGCTTCCCTTCTTGGCACTAACACCCGCAGGTGGAGATGGTCTTAAATATAGAGTTGAGGCAACTTACTTAGTGTGGCGAGCTAACCATCCACAGCGCTACAAGCAGTTTCCTCAAATTATTTGGTCTGTCTACATTTGACAAATCTTCACTTTCCATATCTTCACTATAATAATTGACCTACGAAGATTAGAGGAGAGCGAAAGTCACGAAGGAATAGAGAATTACGATTCTACTGCGGCGATTGACTTACGAAGTTTAGAGGAGAGCGAAAGTCACGAAGGAACAGGGAATTAGGATTCTACTGCGGCGATTGGGAGAGTTGATCAAGACATCTTTAAATTCGGCTAAATAACTGGATACAAAGATACCGTAATAACTTAACAATATAGAATTTTCCACGTTCATCATGTGTCTGGTATTTAATTTCGTTTTCGAAATTAATTGTAGCACTGTGTTTGATAAATTATTGATTAAATTGAAGGCTAAAGAATAAAAATATAATCATATGCCAGATATGGTAGAAAATAAGCACCGGCAAATCTTGCAGATTGCATGGAACCTCAATTCCAAACCCGTTTATTTTGTGTCACTTTATCCTTAAGAGCTGAAGAATCATATGGAAAAGAAGGATATGGCCTTTTGATTTACAAAATCAAGTATCTGAATCTGTTCTTACGTTTTATATCTAATTCCTTCTTATATTTCTGCAATATCATTAATTTTCTTCATCTGCACTCATAATTCTGAGCAAAATTTTAAATTAAGTGTTAGAACCACCAAAATATTTAAACTTCTATAGTATTATCCGAGGGGTGGTCAATAGGTTTTGCGCTTGGAAAAACAGAGGAAGGAGGATGGCTGTTTGTGAAGGTGTTAGGACAAGTTATGACAAATCAAGACCTGCAGCCGCACGCTTCTGCCTCGTCTATTTAAGAAGCAGTAGCTGATCGCAGATTGTCAGTCACAAATTCTTCAACAATGGAGAAGGTTGAACACCGCACAGTAATCAAATTTTTGGCCAAGGAAGGCAAGAATGCAAAAGAGATCCATGAACGCATGGTTGCATTGTACACCGACATCAGCCCTTCCTATGACACCATTGCTCGCTGAAATAGGGAGTTTCGCCATGGTTGTGAGTCCCTTGAAGATGATCCCCGTTCAGGACGCCCGTCAGACGTGACCAACAAGGACAATGCGGCCCTTGTAGAAAAGATGATCCTCGAAAATCGACGGGTGAAGGTCGAAGAAATCAAGCGAGAACTTGGAATATCGCTTGGAAGTGTTATCAACATCATCTACGACAATTTGGCCATGACCAAGGTTTCTTCTTGTGTTGGGCCCCTAAAAACCTCACGCCCCATGATCGACTTCAACTTCGTCAAAGTCCACAAGGCCAGAGTTGCAAAAGATGCCCTGCGCGAGTGAGGATTAAAGGGGCACAACCATCCCCACCACCGTCCAGATCTGGCCCCTAGCGACTACTTTTTATTTCGCCAGCTCAAGGCTGCACTGCGTGGACGCCGGCTTGGGGACGATGAAGATGTCCAGCTCGCCGTCCAGGAGTGGAATGAACAGCAGTCGGGAATTCGAAGCCTTAGAGACAAGTAGCGCAAGTGCATTGAAGTCGAGGGCAGTTATATTGAAAAAAAATAAAACACTTTTCACCATATCTCGCTTCCTTATATCCGAATTGCAAAACTTATTGACCGCCCCTCGTACTACAAGTGAAAATTATCTTAAAAAATAGAGATTGTAATATCTCTGTAACCAATTATTTACTCCACTTCTAAGATGTCTTGGTCACTCTACAAATAGGTGCATTAAAAACTTCTTTAGTTATTCGGCCGAGACCTTCCCCTGGTCTAATCTTGCCTTGGTCATTTACTAATGCATACAGCATTAGTAGAGAAAAGTAAATAGATAGCAAAAATATATATTACACAAATATCTGTCAACTTGTGATAAAAATGGAAAGGAAACAGAAATACTTGATTCCATGTATCGCATATATCAATGGCCTCTAGCAAAGAATTAAAAGTGACTTTACCTTATTAATATTTTGATGAAGCGTATTCATTTTAGTCTAACTTATGGATGTATAAACTATTATAAGTCTGATAATTTTTATTTTCCTACTTGTTTGTAATTTAATGCGACAGAAAAACATGCCGAATTTATTTAAATAAAGTACTTATTATTTAAATTAAAATCCGGCTAATGGTTAAAAGTAGAAGTAGCAGTAGCAATTATGGTACTATTAGCAAGAGTAGTATCAGTAGCTATAGAGCAACTATCAGTATTAATAGCGGTCTTTGAAAATCTACATAGCTAATAAAATATTTGATATTAACTTCCCATTTATAGTCAATGCCTTTGACATTATATATTTCTTGCCCATTTCCTTTCTTTGACTCAACACTTTTTTTAAATATTAATTTTCCTTTTATATGCCCTGATTATAAGCAAGCAATGGAGTCACATATTTATAGAGATAAATATATATTGTTGCAACAATAAGTCCCGATTTATTGCATGATTTATTAGAGATCGAATTGATTTAAGTATCATTACACAATTAAATGGTAACAGTATTTAAGCATTTTCTGCAGCAGAAAAGTGCAGCAGAGACTACTTACAAGAGGGTATTCACGGCAGAAGCGAAAAAAGGTAAAATGGCCACACAAAAAGCCGTGTTATGAAATCGTATCTTCTACGAATTTATATTTGGATGATGAGAAACAAATATGTTTCGTAGGATTCCTGCGCCATTTGGTGGACATGAGATCAGAAGCCACAGTACTCACAAAGGGGTTGAAAGCATTTTTGAAAAAGGTTTTAAGTGGAGAAGAATAATATGAAGGTTCCCATCCCATAGGATAAACAGTAGGCATTAATGAGGATCAATTGAAGTATTGTATACATATCAGCAAATCCCCGTCATATTAAAATTTCTTAAATCGTATTTAGGTTAATGCAGAGGAAAATAAGCTTCTGTCTGCCTTTCAACCACACCGGAAGAAGAAATGATCCACAGAGATTTACAAAACCGTGGAAATACTCTCGGAGCCAGAATATTTAAGATTCTTCTTCATTCACATTTCTAGCAAGAAAATTTTAAATCCTACAACCGGTCGGGCAGAAATACAAAATGAATATGTAGCATTATTAGAGATGTTTGAAGTTCAATATGCAATTACTATGGAATTTATCTCTTCATAAGGGAGTTAATACTTATAAAATATGATTTAACAAAAAGAAATTAAAGGTACACTTCTCGTAATTTGAGGTTGTATTCTAAAGTCCGTTGCAAGATTAAGGTTGAATTTGGGTTAGCTGTAAAACGTTTAAACTTCATTGAATCTGAACTTGGATCAGCTGCAAAATGCATCTTTGTAAATTTCTTTTCCATTTACATTAGACTAATACACTCAAAACGAATCATTCAGAGTTCGTGTGTTTTCAAACAAAAATCAGATCTCTAAAGTTAAAACTTATGATGGTCCCGCGCTTTAAGTCCACTTTATAACCCTGATTGTCTGTTTAAGTTCACTTTTGTAAGCTAAAGGAGGGAAAACAGAAGTTAAATTTATATGTGAATGTTTGTCTAATTAACAAAATTAACCTTTTTCTTTCTTAAATTAGTAGTTCCCTAGTAAGAAAGACCAGCATATTTTTTATAATTTCTATGAGCTCTCTGTTTTATAAGCTAATTGACTCTCTATATTTATCTCATTGATAAAACTTTTCTTTTATCTCTTGTGTTTTCTGTTCATCTTTTTCTACTTCAAGCTAGCCACTGCTTATTTACTCTTTTTTTAGTTTTAGTTTTAAGAAGTCGTTAAGTCCTAGATTTAATTTTCGTCTGGTTTCAAATGTTTGAAACTCATTGAAGTTGTATTTCCCAGTTCCAATTAACGCATTTAAAGCTGATCAGATGCATGGTCAAGTTAGAAAGAAGTTTTTAAAGTTGATCAAATTCATCAAGTTAATAATTACGTGACCAACTGTCTTCAGCATACTAATGAAGTGGTTCAAAGTGTTTAGTTCAGTTATTAAATTTCAATTGAAATTTTTTAAATTGTGCAAGTGAACATTCTATATTCTAACAAAAGAATATAAGTTGTTCATAGGAACATCAAAGTTCTTACGAAGATGTTTAAGGTATTTTACATGCATTCTAGCTTCTAATAGTAGTTCAGGCTGTTCAACGTAGCCACTAAGGGCTGCAAACTAGTAGAATTTGCTGCCAGGCCGAGGCCCGAAATAAATGGGGAGAGTTGCGGCCTGAAGGATATTCGGTCGTTTAAATTCATAAAAAAATATGAAAAGTAGCCAAGGAGAAGAATTTAAGGAGAGTAATGGCTTACCGCGTTTAAGCACGCCCAGAGGAGAACTATTTCTAATAAAATATGCCATGGCAACCGCGTCAATTTTGTCGAAGGTGGCTATAAAGTAAGTTCAAAGTGTAAGGATTAAAATCTCAAACTTGGGCAAAATAAATCAAATGGTAGGAAAGTGGCGGATATAAAGGTAAGAAGGAACTAGGAGGTAGTTTTTATGCAAGAAATAAGGTAGCCAGGAGACAGGTCAAGAGAAATTGGAGATAGATATAAACTACACTATTTCGCAGCCAATAAAAGAGTTAGAGGTGGAGTTAGCATTTTGCTGAGCGGCCCTATGAAGAAACGTATGTTTTGTTAAGAAGATTTAAATATTAATAAGGTAAGATACATTACGGAAAATAAAAGCGCCTATGCAACCCAGCTAGGCTGTATAATCATAAAAAGGCAAAGTGATGGAGAACAAGCTCTGCTGACCAAAGGGTTTTGTGCTCACACTTATACTGATTTATGATCTTACTACATTCAAAACTTTCAATAATTTAAGGCTAACCTTGAGAGGACCTTGGCAATTATATGATTCGAAAGAGAATATAAAACATAATAATGGTTTCGAATCTCGTCAGAATAGGCCCAATAGTTATGATGTTATTGCCCCCCCAAAATAATTCCTTGGCTAACCTTAGGAGGACGTTAGCAATTATACCATTCGAAATAAAATGTAAAGCAACAGAAGTTACATTGTTATTACAAAAACCAAAAAAAAAGCAAAACGGGGCGCACCGTCCGACAGAAGGAGATGAAGATTCGCCCACTACTAAAAACGGATGATCGGTAGGCTTAAGTACCAGAAGAACTGATAATTAATATAGATGAAGGTTTTAAATGGACATTGCGTAGCCGCATGCAGAGTAATATTCATACTAAATGGATGAAGAGGAGATATTGTTGTTGATTTGGCCGTAAAATTTGGAATGGCAATTGTTAATATCATCTTTAAAATATGAAGGAGAGCAGGCAGAGAGAGTCAGGCTGTCCTGCAGCTGCTTAGAATTATTATTATTTAAGAAAGTTTAACGCCCTCTTTCACCCTTTGTTGGGTGTTTACATCTGGGGGAAAGATATTTGTGGATTTAAAAGAAGTGCAAAAAACGACCCGAGAGAGAGCATCAGTTTCACTTTGGATCAATGGTGTCGGGTGAGCATTATCTCTGTTACACCATCCACCTCCTTTCGCGCTGCTGCTTAGAAGAAATGATCCAAAAGAAACGAAAGATTGCAGGTGATGTTGAAGGAAACTCCGAATAGGCCAAACAAATTGGTGGGGAAATGGGAACATTTTGAGCAGAGAAGGAAGAATAAAGATGAAAGGATACTCAAAATGATATGGTATAGATTGAAGTTTGAAGAAGTGGAAACTCAATTTAAGGAATGATTTTTCGAAAGAGAGAAATTACAGAATAAATGAAAAAAGCAGAGAAGAGAGAAGTAAACTGATCCGGAAAATTAGGGAGGTGGTGTTAAGGAAGCGGCCATGAAAGGATTGGCCATATATAAAATGAGACCTACTGGTAGAATGCTGATATCCAAAGGAAAGTCAAGAGGAAAATGGGAGCCAGAAGGGTTAAAGACAAGGACAGAAGACAGGAAAACATTCAACTCTGAAAAACAAGCAAAGATGCTCGCGAAAAGAGCAGTGGAAACGCCAAAAGAGAGGAAGAAAGGGAAATGTTTGAGGAAATAAAAACAGTAGAGGGCAAGAAATGTATCTAAAGAACACCTACTGCCACGGATAAATTAATCAATTTTGAAAGCAAATCAATAAAATAAAAGATGTAGAAGATACGGTTTTAACAATAAAGGAAATATATTAAATAGATTGAAAGAAATTTTAAATCATCTAAATGAAGAAAATCCGACTAGAAAAAGTGGAAATGAGGTTGTAAATAATAGAGAAGCGCCGGATATAAATTTTCAAAAGTAAAGTGGTCATTGCCAGACTGAAATGTAAAAGAATGCTTGGACAAAAGTCAGTAGCACTTAAAGTGTAGAAGAGTTTGCGTGAAGAAGGTTTTGATATTCTATGAAATTTAATGAGTAAAATATGCTATAAAGAGATGATACCGAATGAGTGTATTTATAAGGATAAATGAGACATCCAAGACTGTTGATAATAGTGAAGAAATCATCATAATCATGTTAATCTACATAGATGTACATGCTTACAGATACTGTCAACACACAAAAAGAAAGTGAAAACTTGGAAGTAGAGAGAGAAAATAAGTGAATAAAGAGAAAAATAGGAAGGGAGTAATAGCATATTTGGATCGACTAAGAAGCCCTGGCCATTTCATACCCGACGCAAGGGGTGTCCAAATATTTTGATCCAACGGGAAATAAACAAGGAAGGAAAATGTGTAAGTTTAATTGCCTCCTGCGAGTCTGAACTAAAAGGGGTACTTCTAAAACAAGTAATATACCCTAATTCAACTGGCTGCCCCTTTTCCTTTCAATCTTTCAATCACTCCAATATTTAAAATAATGAAAAAAACACAGGTCCAAAAAACAAAGGAATAATGAACGGCCCCCCTCACTAACTCTGGCAAAAAATAATAATTAATATAGAAATATTTATAATTTGAGTCGTATTATTCAGAAAAGATATAAGGTTACAAATAATATACTACGCTCAAATGAATTCTAACTATAATTAGATCAGGGTTCTTATGCCCAAGTGATGTGGTTGGAGGGCACAGAAAAAACAACCGTAAATCTAGATAACATAAAGATATAATCTTACATATAGTTTATTTGATATGACTAGGAATTTTTTAAAAAAATAAATCTTAAAAATGCATTGTTCAGAGAAAATGAATCCAGACTATATCGTCTCGCCCTTCCAATTGTTAAAAGGTGGCTACCAAAGAGTTAGGTGGTTGAGTTAACAAAGGTCATGGGCACAACGATAATTTATTTATTGCTATCTACCACTATATCAGCTCCTATTAGGATTTAAATCCCTCACAATATAGGGCTTCTTTCCGCATTTACCTTAGTATACCAAATTGAAAGACTTCTTTTTATCCCGACGCTCTTGGAGTCGCAAATTCACTTTTCCCTGTAACATCTTTGGCATACTTGTTGAAAATTGAGGCTTTGGCCTTCAAGTGATCTGAGCTAGGCGTCCGAGGGGTCAAAAGTTAAAGATGCTTGCATCTAGAGTATCGGAAAACGTCTTCATAGGCATTCTATCAATTCTTATGAAAGAATATATTTTGCCTTTTATTTTATGGATTAACATATGTTACCATAAGATTCAGCATTCAAGAGCGAAATTTTCTTGGGGGGGAAAGTCACTTGAGCTTACAAAAGCTGTATAAATATAACTACATTCTAAGCTATTTATAAATTAAACGAAACCAAATA
This sequence comes from Ceratothoa steindachneri, assembly GCA_963969495.1. Classification (NCBI taxonomy): domain Eukaryota; kingdom Metazoa; phylum Arthropoda; class Malacostraca; order Isopoda; family Cymothoidae; genus Ceratothoa; species Ceratothoa steindachneri. Next base: position 49,412,018 of record OZ018336.1, read on the forward strand.
ACAGGGCAATCAATGATCATTACAAATGCTAAGATAAAAATAGGAAGAAACCTCATTAGTAACTAGTACCCACACTTTATTAAGATATACAAAATATAGACGCGTACACAACTATAGCTACACGAATGACACGTATCAATTAATATATGTAAAAAGGTAGAAGACTTATTTCTTACTAGAAAATTCTGTGAGGATATGTATATTCAACCCCATTGGGATCGCTTTGCCCCACTTAATAACAAAGATAAAAAGATTTCGTCCTGTAATACTGTTAAAAAACATCTTTAACGCTCGATATTAAGGTGCCGCGTTTCTCTTCCCACATCGAAGTTATCCAGAGTATTCACCTAAAATAGCCTTCAAATACTCTAACTTCCGCCCTGACTCTCCAAAATAGCTCTTAATTGCCCTACCCGAGACAATTTGCCGAAATCTATTATTTAAATGTTCACTTGCTCTTGCCTTAAACAAACTCCACTATTATTATCTTCAGAATTCATCGCAAGCTCAAATTGATAGGCCTCGGAATACCAACTATAGACTTCACAAAGCTTGATATACTCAGAAGTATAAGACAAGTTTTGCATGTTAAAGTGAAGCAAGAACCTTTGCTCTAAAATGTGCTGCAAGCCCCCTGACTTCAGCAATGAAGATAAATTCCTATCTGACATTGTAAATAAAATTAAATAATTAGACTGTTTGTATAACAACCCATAGCGTACTTTACTGATTGAAAAATATTTTTGCAAATTTGAATAATAAAACTATGAAATCCAATCGTTAATTGTTCTCTATGTGATTTGACTCTATGAGTTCTTCCTCTTGATTTTACATTCACTTATCGGGGATCAAGAAATGAATAAATTTGTTCATCTCACCTTACTTTCGTTTTGGGAGTATTTTATTGCCTTTAAATACCATGAAACTTTTATGAAATTAAAAAGCTTTAAAATTTATCTTTCAGCAATCTTAATACTCCACAGCTCTGTTAGAATATAAAAGACAAACAATTCATGATTTTCTTATTATCATTCACCAATCTTCATTAAATTGAGTATTATTTCATTTATAATAAAAGTAGGTAGTTCTCGAATTATTCTATTTGTTGTTAAGGCACTCTCCTTGCATACGAAAACAAATTCTTTTAACTTTGAAAAAATGAATTTGAACATTGCATTACCGGTGTCTGTTCCATCACGAATCTTGTATGTGAATTGAAATAAACCACTCTTATCCTATGAAAACTAATAAATTTAAGCGTAGTAGAATTACTGGGTTCTCTAATTTTAAACTGCATTTGTACAAAGGTAAGCAAAATTATTGTAACAATTTAAAAAAATTATTTAATAGGAAAGATTTTCAAGATATAAAAAGTATTATTTCTATTGATTTTCTCAGTGTGCTCAATCATTTTTATCAGAGTCTGATTCGCTTGATTTGATCGATAAAAATGCTTCTCTTCTGGTTTCCATTGACCTACGGAGAGGAGTTCATTTGATAACTTTTTAAATAGAAGAAATAAGACAGAAATTTAGATTATTAATTTATAAGTTTAAGGGGGCATGAACTAGGATTTTTAATTTTCTGGCAAGTGGCTATGTCACAAGCTGATGCAGTTTTTCTACTCCATTTTAGGGAAATCGATATTTTTAGTTTACTCATAATCTGTTTAAGGTTCATTAGCTCTCAAGAAAGTACTAAACTTATGCTTTCGCCCTGCTCCAAAATTACAGTCAATCGATACTTCTATTTGAACTTAAATGCTCACTTGATTCATTAGGAAGCCATTCTTTCGATTGAAATTTGCTCTTATTATTATATGGATGGATTTTGCTCGTGTCTCCTCTTAATAATTTCTTAATAATTTTATGCGTTAATTCAATTTGAAATAGTTACAGAATGATCAGCTCTATGAGTCAGGTCTTTTGACAAAAGAATTTGGGGCCATATCGAACAAAAATTAGATGAGACTTAAGTAGACAAATTCGGTAAGTATGTCATCAGAACTAAGTATATTGCCTACTCGGTTGTCAGTCTCTTGCGAATTAGAAAGCATCAATATTTGAATCTTTAATTTATAATAATGATTTCTCTTTCCTTTGATTAATACAACCATTCATTCATTAATTTCCTATTTACTTTAATTCAATTATGAACAAATGAGAAGTAAGACCTTTGAGAGGAATTTTGAATTCACAAGTACCGGACTAGTTTCGGAGAATCAAACTCCGTGCTTCAGCTGAACAAAAATTGACGAAATATTACTTTAAAACATTCCTTTTATACAAAAGGAGAGAGAGAGCGATAGGCACAAAAAAATGGAAGCATTATTTATAAGGAGTGAAGGGCTCGTATTAGGGTTCAGGTGATGCCTATTTGGGATGCGATAATCAACCTAATCACGGGTTTGATCTAAACATTATACAAATAAGATTTCTAAGTAGCAATCTATCCATAATTTCCCAAATATAATCCATATTTTCATTTCGCTTCCAGTTTAGCTTTTGGAAATAATGATGGTAGTTTTGAAGTTACTCAAACCGTCTCAGAAATGTTGTTAGTTCTATATACCGGTCTAATTTCAACACAACTTTACTAAATTTGGCTCTTCGTAATATAATAATTAAAGAACTACACAAAATATTTCTATTTACCCTTTTATTTCTATTAAATATTTAGCTTCTATCCGTCGCCCCCTTTGTCTCTCATTACCGGCCCACGAATTTACTTAATCATCACCCTGAAAAAGGAGCCTTAAAATCTTGAGTTACGTATTAAAATCTCGCAGAAGAATATCGATCAAAAGACAATAAAATTTCTAGTTCGAAAAAAAAGGATACAAATTATATTTTTAACTACATAAATGTATTAAACTACCAAAAATTAACATCGCATATATATCCATTGCACGAACTTATACCGTAAAACTTTCTATTTGAGTTGTAAAATAAACAATTTGAAGGTAAAAAGTGAAACATTTCGGCTCCGACATGAAATCGTTATAAAGCCGGAAAATGGATTATTTTAATGAGTAGCTCAAACAATGGAACTGAAAATAGAATTTTTCGCTTTTTTATTCTCCTTCTGTAAACATCGCTGGTTTATTTTCTTGCTGTGGTGTTCAAATTAGAGTTGAAATGAGGATTAAGGGCATTTCTTGAAGTTTATATGGATCACCCCAAAAGGGTGATGGAGAGAGAGAGAGAGAAAGGAAAAAACTACTACTTCAATTTATAGTACATGTAGATAAATTCCTGGTCAAATTTTTGAAATAACTGGATTTCTTCCATATGGTAAATTTAATACAACTAAGCAAAATTCGCATTTTTGTTTTATTTTGTTTGAATCATAACTTTTTGTTTAAATATACATAAACATACATCCCAAACCCATTTATTAATAAATACCGTCAATTTTCTAGTGCAGTTATTAATTACAATGATGTCTCTGATTCTTCAGAGTACTTTAGTACGTTTGCTCACGCTGGAGACCAAATTTATTTTGATATCTTGACTGATATTGATCCATTTTTGTTTAATAATAATCCGCAACTGCTTACAATTGGATGGTTTTTGTTTATCAACCGATAGTTTGATTATTGCCCAGATAAACTATACTGGATTTGAATCAGGCGAATTTGCCGGCCAAGGAGCTAAAATTTTGATGAGATTCTTAGGCAAAAACATTGTTATTACTTTTGATTTATGATAAGCTACGCCATCATGCTTCAAATTACTGTTATATCCTAGATTTTTCCCAAGCTGTTGAGAAAAGATGATTCAAAAGCACGTTTTGATACCATTTTGAGTTCAACGCAGTGTCTAGGGCAGTTATTAGTGTCCCAGTTCCCTTAGATGATATGCATTCTGAGAGAGGGAGAGTGTCCGTTTGCTTCTTCGTATACACGTCACTTTGCTTTTAAAAGCGCTTCATTTTTCTCATCATAAAAATGGATCGCCAAGAAGGTACAAACAAGATGAAGTGAGCTTCAGCAGAACATATCACTTTGCCCCAGTTTTTAACACTCAAATTTTAGACGGGTGTGGCTCTATTTTCCTAAATGTCGGTCGGTTGGTCAGTACTCGTTTTGCTTGTTTTGTTATAGTAATAAAATTGTAACTATTCAGCTGATTCTAAGGATACTTAAAACAATTTTGTTGTTTTACATTTACTTTCGAATGATATGATTGCCAAGGTCCTCCCAAGGTTAATCCGTAAATTATTGAAAGTTTTAAAGATCGTAAGGTCAAAAATCAGAATGAGTAAGAGCACGCGACTTTGGTTAACAGCCCTTGTTTTATATTTACCTCAAAAGTTGTGCCTATCCATACCGTTCTACTTGGTGAGGTGAGGCTTCTTCTCGGCCCTTCTAGACATGAGACCTTAGTCAAATATCTGATCCTCAGTGTACTCGCTGAAGCGTTCACACCTATTGTCAAATCGTGAACATGCTTGATGTAATGGAGGTAATTTTTATGTTTTCTCTATACAGCTTTTAATGCATGCAAGTTTTACTCTTATAACTTAATGGATTTACACTTATATTTTGTTATTTTTTCATGTATCTGTATTTTAACTGATATTAAACTGCTTAACCTATTTTTACAATTTCATGTCATTGTCGTAGAATAGGCTCCCGACGACATACCATATATAACTATTCGTTAAGGGAATTTTCTATATTTCGAGTGCGTGGTAATCTGATTGACCGAGGTTAGTTCAAAAAGGGAGGGGGAGTCTGGAGAGGCTTATTTATCTTCAATATGCTTAAGAAGTGGAACGGAGCACAAGGATAAATAATATGGCTACCATTAATAAAATAGAGTTTTATTAATTAAACTATCAACAACACACCCAAAAAATGTTTACATAAACGGGGATTAAAAATGGGAGAAACGCGTGAATGAAAAGGGTCATGGGAATATCTGACTAATCTGAGGATTAAGATTTTGAGAGATTTAAAATGGTAAACAAATAAAAAAAGGGGGCGAATGGTTTTCTAAACCATTTAAAGCACAGGATTGCGCTGACAAAAGGTTAAATGATTAAAGGTAATGCTCAGCTTACGTAATTACAAAGTTGTTGTGCAGAGGAAGACGATGCAAAGGAATCTTCGGTCCAACTGGCGATTTCCAGCAGAAGGGTTCTTCGGGGGGGGAGGTTGTCCTTAACGAGGAAGAAGGACTGTCCTCGAAGAGTGAGAGCGAAGTGGGGCTATGATGGGCGATAATGCGCCTTCTGCTTCCTCTCGTAGGATACACGTGGGTAAGGATGTGTTTTAACATGTGATAGAGTCTGAATCAAAGCGGCCTCAGACTGTACTATCACAGTCATGTATTCATATTAGATGCTCATTGGCTGAAGATGGTTAATGACCAAAACGTCCAGAAATTATAATGTTTGAAACCATCACATGAGTCTTCATATTACTACTACGGATTAGGTTCCCAAAGAACGACTCCATTAAGTAAATTTAATTGTTTTTAATAGTTAGTGTACTTGGAGATATGTTTCATTCTTTTATGCATTTCGCATATGTTTTACAGTCTTCTGCTAAATCTTAATCATATTTGATCAGCAATTTTTGCAGAAGAACCACAAAGAGTGACCAGCCCTCCCATACAAAAAATAAGGTAATAGCAGGAATGCAATAAGTATTTTCCTCCGTTTATTACTTTTAATCTTGATCTAGTTACGAACAACTTTCTGACACAAAGTTTTCCTTGTGTAAGAATTTTCATCTCTCGGAATTCGATCCTGTATTTTCTCTCACAATTACCAATAATTGTCCTGGATGATTGGTTAATACACTCATATATGAAGAGAAATCGGAGAGCAAGGCACCAAAAGAACGTTTATTCTAATTCTTAGGCTATACTATAAAAAGCCTTAGAGCAAAACAAAGTCCAGAAGCACAACCCATATAAATATGCCTGAATCCAAAACAAAAGAAAGAGAAAAGGCTTGTTTCTGCGTCTGAGAGAGGCCTGAATCCTTCCAGCATTAAAGTAACACAAAACAACTCTATACAGTTGATGAGGCCTTCGTCCTTCTCGCAAAACTCAATAATGATAAAACCAGGGTTGCACGAACCAGTCCTGAGCACAGGGGAGGGACAAGCAGTAGCAACGCTACTCGTTCAACCACGCAGCAGTCTCTGTAAGGTGGATGAGGCGAGAGGGGGGGTTATCCATAAGCTGACACTGTGTCACCCGAGTGGGTCTAATTCGGAGACGAGATAAAACAACCCGAAGCAATTGGGCCATTAGTGGTTAGGTCGACGGGAAAGTTCTCTAACATTTGTCTTCATAAAAAACATCATGTATAAAAAGCGAAAGATAAAATATATATTTATATATAAAATGCTTTTATTCGCGAATGAAAACTAATTTGAAATTGGAAAATAAAGCAAAATATCGTGGTAGTAAATTTTATTCACACTTTTTCTGATATTATTGATTTCCAATCTCTTTTCATGGCGAACATTGTTTTGTCTCTTTCTTTTCATTCCTTCAAAATTGTTTATCGACAGGTTTACTTAAGCAAGAATTGTCCGAGTTGAAAATCCTTCATTACTGACGTTCGATCTTTTCCATCATTTTTTCTCTCATTTATTGACTCTCACTAATTAATGAGGTCAAAATTGTTGTAACTATTCTTACACCAACAAATAACCCTCTCTTTATTCGACGCTGTCTTTTGCACACCTTCAAACAGTAATTGAATAATTGAACCAGCCATGAGCTCTCGATCTTTCATTTAATTTAGAGGTTGATTGGAGACATAAACACGGCAGAGATTGGATTGTTTTAAGTACGAGAGAACTTAAGTAGAGAACTAATTATTATAAGCCTTTCAAAGCATTCGGACATTTTCAAGTATTAAGCATTTATATCTTTAGAAAAAAATTAAGCAGATAAAAAAATGATCAAAGTCTTATTAATTATTTAATGATGGTCCAGATGTACTGGATATCAGGATAGTATGTAAGTGTGGGAATACATCTTCTTTCATCATTAGAAATAGTGTTTCAGAGTATCCGGCCAACCAGGATAAATGATGGAAAATTTTAAAAGTTCTTTGTGTGTCAAACTAGAATAACCTTACAACCTAATAGTTATCAGGTCTGTCCTCATAAATCCACAAAATATAATGATAAATTGAAGTTTCAATTTTATGAGGAAATTAAATAAACTCTCTATTGTCTGTCGCTAAAAGAAATACACGATGCTTTGATATTTTTTTACGATGGTTATTATTTTACACCTCGTGTGATTTTAGGCAACATTTTTTAATGAAATTTAATCCTCACTAATATAAACAAGGTCTTCTGACTAAAGTCAAGTGCTCTTACTTAATCTGATTTTTGACCTTATGACCTTCAGAAATTTAATTAATTCCCGGACTAACCTTGGGAGGCCGTTGGCAATTATATCATTCGAAAGAAAATGTAAAACAACATAGGTGTTTCAAATTTCATCAAAATTGGCCGAATAGTTATGATGTTATTTCCAAATAATTCACCTGGTTACGTTGAGAGGACTTTGGCAGTTACGAGTACCTATATCCTTCGAGAGAGAATGTAAAACAATATAATAGTTTTAAATTCCGTTAGAATCGGCCCAATAGTTATGATGTTATTGCCAAAACAAAATAATTCCCAGGCTAACCTTGGAACGAGCTTGGCTATTATATCATTCGAAAGAAAATGTAAAACAACATAAGGGGTTTATATTTCGTTAGAATCAGCCAAATAGTTACAATGTTATTACTAAAAGCAAATAAAGCAAAACGATGATCGACGGACCGACCGGTCGACCAACATAGAACCTCACGCGACTAAAAATTCAAATAAAAATTACTCATAAATATAGCCTCCGTCAACACTCTTCCTTAAAAGTAAACCTGCTGATTTGAAAGGGCTGAGAGAACTGCATAAGACTGTATAAATTGTTCTTGAGGTTTTAATTTCATGGCAATGCTCAATTATCTTTATTTTATAATTGGTTAAGCACTCATTACTTTTATCCATAAAATGGCACAATGTGTATGCAGTATAACGGTCAGATGCCAAGTGAGGTTAGAAAAAAATATACCTTAGTAAACTGTTATTGGAATATATCAGACCATTCTCTTTGTAGACTAGATAGACGGAATAATATTTCACTGTGCCAACTTTATATGTATTTTTCCTGAATGTCCTGATCATTATTTATGACTTCATTTTGTTTCTCTGCTAATAAAATATATTCTATCGTTAGTATCATATTTTTTTTTATTTTCTTTCTCTAAAAAATATCAAAATACATTTTTTTTTATATTACCATCTATTTTGGGGCTGGAATATATATTAAATTACTTATTTAAATGTATCCAAATATTTTACTGTAAGAAATAATAAAACTAGAATAACTGAAGCTCGGGACAGGATGGAAAGCATTGGACACAACTTGTACACGACCTCCCAAATCACTATCAGGTACATCATTAGGTTTATATCTGTATGACTGCTTTCCCTCCCGGCCTCAACACTCAAAGTGTCGTGTACTCTAAAGGCAAATATCTGAAGGTAAATCTTTCGCTATATATTTTCCATACATTTTCACTTCCTTACACTTAGCCACTTTTTAGCAGATCTCTACTTCTAAACTTTCCAATGGTCAGGCACTGCTTTGGAAATGATTCAATTTTAATGCTGAAAAGATTCTTTTAACCAAGTTGTGAACTCTTTATTTGTATTCTGAGTAAGTTATTTATTATCAAAAATTCTGTGAAACGTTTAAAGAACTGCTAAATGAGAAATACAAGGAGATTTAGACAAACTACCTAAATAAAGTCGACTTTGAACAGACAAAGTTAACTCCGTTCAGTGGCAACCATTTTCATTGCATTGATCCGCATGATTTTGGCCTGAGATCTTTGAAATTACTCTATGAGAAATTTTGCCGATGAATTTAAATCTACAATTCGTTTTTGCACATCAGGTCTAGTCTCTCTCCTACAACACTTTTTATTTATATGCATTTTTCAACTTTAAATGCACATATATTTGTAACTGCTTTAATAACTTTGTTGTTCAGAAAAGTTTATTAAATACCTTTAGATCTTTTATTAAAAATTTTGGAGAGAACTGTTTATCACAAGATTAAAGCTATTCGTTATTTTTTAAAATTACTCAGCATTTTAGAAAATGCAAAAATTACTCCAATAATATACCAATATGTAAAAGAAGGAATTGTATTCGGGCTAAAGATCACCCGGAGTGGTAATTTCAAACACATTGCCAGTAGAATAAACCAGGCAAAAACACATATAGAAAAACTATTCCAACTCAAAAACCTAAATAGAAAAAACCTAAAGAAAATATACAACGCCATCTACAAAACAACATTGTTCTACCCAGCTATACTAATGAACTGCCTCTCGAAAACAAGCACGGTGAAGCTTCAAAAAGTGCAAAATTCAGCGGTGTACATCATCACCAACACAATAAGGCGTGAGTACAAAAGAATAAGAGATCCTCATAATGAAATAGAGCTCCCAAGTACAAACGTGTCCTTATACAGAAAAGCAGTGAAGGTGTGGGGCAAACTAGATCGCCTAATGAATGACGACGAGAAAAGAGTGATTGATATACCACATAACCACAGAGTAAACAACCATGGCAACTTTATAAGCGGTATACCCGATTCGAGGGAGGTACCGCCCCCAAGATACACTTCAACGTGAGATTGCAGAGTGAAAGCAGAAAACACATCAAGGAAATCCGCAAGAAAAAGCAAACCAAGAAATGCAAAACACCGATGAGCTACAAAGGAACGAGAGCCGCATCAAGAACACAGAAGAATAACAAGGAAAAATAAAAAATAAGAACCAAAGAGATGGCTGGTTACCAAGCAACTAACTCTAACTCTTACTCATTCCTCTTCACCACTATATCCTAACTATCCTATCCACAATACTGCGACTATACACTTTAAATTCTACCTTTTCAAGACGTAAGACTCTAATAGTTTTGCGATGGATGTGGCAAAGTTTCGCTTCATGGATAACGATCGAAAAACAGAGCATGTGTAAAGACCAGCTATCATGTCTATTTTGACATTAAGCTTGGAGATCCGCATAAGAATTTTGCCCCTCGCATATGCTGCAGAACATAAAATGTAATAAGATAAGCCTTCCAGATGATGCAGCGGGAAGTAAATGACGATGTGACGGATTGATACGTCTGCGTAACTAACTTACAAGGTAGATAATTTCGTACACAGTAATGTCAATTTGTGAGCATTCGAAGAATCTAAATTTAAAAGCTATTTGGCCTATATAAGGGCAAATAAATTTCAAGGCACTGCATAAAATGCTTCAATGACTTTTTTTGTACAAACAAAATCTAAATTCTGGTTATCAGTTGATTACCAAATCAAATTTAGAAACTTATATTGTTGGTAATTATTTAAAGAAAAACTACTATTTTAGTTAGACTATAATGCATTCTATCTCCAAGAATCACTATACTAGTTTTCGCTCCTACTTGTATTTAAGCATGGTTATAATGAATTTTTGTTTTACGAGTAAACAAGAAAAACAAACATACTGTTAAATACCCAGATGTGCCCTCTGCTATTAGGTTAATCCTACATGGACCAACTAGGATCTGGATTAAGTCAGTGTTGATGAGATAAATAATTTGCACAACTTTTGAACATTCAATGTACAATCAAAGCGATCGACTGCATCATAACAAGGAAGGTCTGGGGCAGGTTGGGCAGATTTTTGGAAAACTTCTTATGCTCAGTCCGAGAGGTCAGTTCCGGTGCCAATATAAATGAATTTTTTCAAAGATATATCTAGCACACTGGATAGCGGCAGCATAACTAATGCTGATTGCTAGTTACACGCAATAAAAATAAATAAGGTCTATATCTTTTAAAGAACGGAGTATTAGAAACCAATTCAACGATCTTGCGTGTCTCGCTGGTTATGAAAAATTTGAAATTGTTTCTGTAACCGAGTTGTGAATGAAATCAGCGGTAAAGAATTCAAAAAGGAATTTAATTTAAATGGATGAAAACTTTAAAATAAAGATAGAGATACAATTAAGCTGGACGGCTTCCTCTTCTCGGTGAGAGAGAATTCAAATGAATAGGTTTTGATACAGTTATTATAGCTAATACGAATTATTGTGTAGTTTCTACAGCTCTCGGAAAAAAATAATTGCAACCTATGCTATAGTAGATACCCACTCCGGTGCAAAAGGAACAAACTGACGATGATTTATTTGAATTTATCGAGATTGTTTCTAGACAGTCAAATGTAGTGATTTTAAGTTACCAAATTCAAATTTGAATGATGTAATTGCTAATAACGAGGGAAAGCAGTTTGTCGTGGTTTACGGCTGAGTGCGAATGTATTTTTGATTCGTAGAAGAGTTAATCCGTTTTACTTTTCTCTAAGAGTGCTCTAATTTAATTCTTTAAGCAGAGAGGTTCAAGGATCTAATTAAACCACTCCGACAAAATATACTTTAAATTACATAAAAGAATGAAATATTAAATCTTTAAGTACACTATTCTATAGTAAGAGTGTCTAATAAAAATTAACACTACCACTGAGTACTACGAGATGATTGACGCAAAAATCACTTCTAATCCACGCGATGTAAACTCAATTAAGTATAGTTCTTAAGTCATTTGAAATTGAAATAGTTTGGGTACAACTACCAGTTTGAAATAATTTTGTTACGAATACACTTTCGCACGGAAGGGAAAATAACAAAATAAATAAATTTCGTTGTATTCGTTTTACCTTTAACTCGGGCAATGTCGAGAGTGGGTTGAGCTTAGAAGTGAGTCTCCTCGCTAAGTTGGTTATGGGTGAGATTAACTGGAGACATCCTCGCTGAGGTGAGGCGAGCGTGGTGAGGTGATTCGGGAAAACAGCTGATGCTTCTCCCCGCGAGGTGGAGTCGAGGAACGATTCTTCTCTCAACTTAAAGATATAAGTGAGGGGATCTTGGATAAATCAAAGTTATCCCAATCCCTGTGTTACCGATTATGCCTTCTCGACGATGAGACTTAACCAAGATGGGAATCTTTTCTCAAATGGGAATTCACTTTAGTCTTCCTCAATGGTGAGGGGTATCTCTGCTTTTTCAACAAACTGAGATACGTGATTTTCTCTGGACGAGAATGGTAGGAGAATTGATCTCGCTACCACTGCTCTGCCCTTCTAAGCGACCAAAGGAACAGCCTCGGGAGGGTAAGTCCCGTTTGGTTCCAACTACCTTCTTTATTCCCTGTTTTACTCAGTGACTACATGGATTCTCCTCGTAATTTCTCAAGATTGAACTATATATATATATATATATATATATATATATATATATATATGTCGATGATCCCCTAGGGGGAGGGGAGACGGGGGAGTTTAGGAAGGGCGAACCCTCACTAGCCCACAGTTAAGCCCCTCTCCTAGGGCATAAATTTTCAACGCTGTTACACTTCACCCCTTCAGGTTTATGCACGGGGAAGGTGATATTTTTTTTTTATTTAGCGAAAAATAGACATAAACAATCGGAGGAAACAATGAGTCTGTACCTGAAATTTTCTGCCGACGAAGCCTTAAGCAGCAAAGTTTTCATTCTAAAGGCTCTCACACACTCCTATGTTTATATTATTAGAATACACCACCAGTCTCGTCAATTACGAAATCTGCTGACCGAAATCCTTCTTTGTGAGCGACTTGGAAGGTACTTGGAGCAGCGGGAAAAGGGGCTGTAAGTCTTGGCTCATGCGGAACGTAACGGTTAACGCTGTATAAACAAACCAGCATCAGCTTCTCCTCGTTATATTTATTCCTCCACACTGTTGATAGATTTTTAGGCGATGTTTATCTCATACAAATGCTAAACGATCCAACGCGTGAGCAAAATAGTCTTGATTTGATTATAACAAATAAAGAAAAAGGTTGTTGAAGGTGTCTGTGATAGAACGGTCTGAGGCCGCTTAATTTCAGCCGCTATCACATGTTTGGAAACACATGTCTTCCTACGTGTATCTGCGAGAGGAAGCAGAGCGCATTATCGCCCACCTTAGCCAATATTTAATCAATTAAGTTCATTCCCCCGTTTTGCCTCCATACGTCGATCTCGCCAGATTGTGTAAGGCTTATGGGCAGATAAGGTATTTTCCAAGGCACGACCGGGGCATTCCCCCGAAGCTTCCCACTCAATTGTCCCCTACGCCAAGGGGATGGCTTCGACTATTTATATCAAAGCTTTCTTGATTGAAGCAGATCAGATCAGATCCAGATTATCTTCGCGAGGCAGCACGCCGATCCGGTCTCCTTCGAGCACAATAGGAACTTTCTACCTCGAGAACCACCTTATTTATCCTGAAGAGAACAATATGCCTTGAGTGCCAAGGTTCGAGCCTTGTAGACGCCAATTCAACAAGGCCCTCCTGTTGTTCAGAAAGAGAACAACGTTAGAACAGCCATTGTTCTTTGAGCCCGTTGACAAGAGACGGTTCTCATTCCCCTGTTGTTCAGAAAAAGAACAACGTTAGAACAGCCATTGTTCTTCAAGCCCGTTCGTCAAGAAACGGTTTTTATTCCCAAGACATCACGTCAGGATAATTTAAGTACCCCCTTTTTAACGTTCTTCAAGAGAACGATTGGTTTCAACGATAACCTCCATTGTTCACCTAGAACATCCCAGATTTGCTGTCACAAAGATCGCTCGTACCTCCGAGCCCCACTGCGCTCCCACTTTTCGAAGACAGTCCTTTCCCTTTGCAAAGGACAACCCCCGAAGAACCTTTCTGCTGGTAATCACCAGTGGACCGAAGATTCCTTTGCATCATCTTCCTCTGCACAACAACTTTGTAATTACGTATGCTTATGCTGAGCATTGCCTTTAATTATCTAACCTTTTTATCAACTCTACCCTGTGCTTTAAATGGTTGGGCGAACCATAATAATTTTTATTTGTTTACCTTTTTAAATCTCTCCAAATCTTAATCCTCGGATTAGTCAGATATTCCCACGACCCTTTCCATTCTCCGTTTATGGAAACATTTTCTTTTTGCGTCTTGTTGATAGTTTAATTAATAAAATTCTATTTTATTAATGATAGCCATATTATTATCCTTGAGCTCAGTTCCACTTCTTAAACATATTGAAGATAAATAACCTCGGTCAATCAGATTACCACGCACTCGAAATATTAGAATAATTCCCTCAACGAATAGTTATATATGGTATATCGTCGAGAGCCTATTCTGCGACAGCGTCTCTGTTGGCAAACATATAAGCATAACCAATCATAATGATATTCGGTTAACATAAAAGCGCTCTTTCTAATTAAACTTCTAATTTCCCGAATTTTAGAAAGGCAAATTTGATGCATAATATATTAAATTGAGGCAGTTCGTCTAGAGGAAATTCCTAACTAATAACAGTATAGCTGAGATGTACGCAATTCTTTCGAAAATGGCGATTATATACGATAAAGAATCGGGGAATAAAAATGGAAAGCATCCATACTCGAAAAATAAGATTGCCATGAATCAATAACTCAGTAAAGTTTACTCTAAAAGAAATAAATATAATTACAAAATAACGGACCGGCAACACTTGATCGTTCACTCTGTCAATAGTCCAAGGTGATAGATGATTTCATATAAAGCTCATCTAATCTAAATCTATATATTAAAATAATACTTTTCAAGTCTATTCCTAAACAAATTAAGAGAGAATTTTGCACGAATTCAGGCGGTAAAAACTTCTATACGAGGGGTGGTCAATACGTTTTGCAAATCAGTAGGGCAAAACAGAGGAAGGGGGGTGGCTGTTTGTGTGGGTGTTAGGACAAGTTATAACAAGTCAGGACCTGCAGCCGCAAGCTCTTGCCTCGTCTATTTAAGAAACAGTAGTTGATCGCAGATAGTCAGTCACAATTTTTTCAACAATGGAGAAGGTTGAGCACGACGCAGTGATCAAATTTTTTCCCAAGGAAGGCAATAATGCAAAAGAGATCCATGAACGCCTGGTTGCAGTGTACACCGACACCGCCCCTTACTATGCAACCATTGCTGCCTGAAAAGAGGAGTTCCGCCATGGTTGTGAGTCCCTTGAAGATAACCCCCGTCCAAGACGCCCTTCTTACGTGATCAACGAGCACAATGTGGCCCGTGTGGAGAGGATGATCCTCGAGAATCGACAGCTGAAGGTGAAAGAAATCGAGCGAGAACTTGGAATATCCCATGGAAGTGTTATCAACATCATCACGACAATTTAATCATGACCAAGGTCTCTGCTCGTTGGGTCCCTAGAAACCTCACGCCCCGTAATCGACCTTAACGTCGTCCAAGTCCACAGGCCAGAGTTGCACAATTTGCCCTGCGCGAGTGCGGATTCGAGCAGCTCAACCTTTCCCCCTACAGTCCAGATCCGGCCCCTAACGACTACTTTTTATTCCGCTAGTTCAAGGCTGCACTGCGTGGACGCCGGTTTGGGGACGATAAAGATGTCCAGCTTGCCGTCCACGAGTGGATTGAACAGCAGTCGGGAGATTTCTGGTTGTCGGAAATTCGAAGTTTCAGGGACAAGTGGCGCAAGTGCATTAAAGTCGAGGGTAGTTATATTGAAAAATTTTAAAACACTTTTCCTTATATCTCGTTTCCTTATATCCGAATTGCAAAACTTGTTGACCACCCCTCGTATCTCAGTAATTCTGATGTAAAATGTTTCACGCAATGACTGTGTAAAATCACCTATTTATCAATTTAAAGACATTATTGCGAGCGTCTGCCTAAATGTTATACTCTAAAAGTGATTCATCTGATGGATTTATAACTCGCAGGTCAGGCATGTTAAGGAGATAAAAAACGAGATTATAGTTTATCTCAATCTTTTTTAACAAATCTCTAAAGGACGTTATTCTTCATCTAGACTTTAATTAGAAAATGTTACGAAAAATATTAAAAAGGTAAAAAGAGTAATCACATAAATTTTGTACCTATTAGCTTAGTGTCAGTTGTGAGTGAACTTTTAGTATCGTATGATAAAAGTGATTCGATGAGCTCTTTGATGAACAGAATTTAAGTTCACATCCTACCATCAAACTTCGTCACGAGTAAACATACTGCGGATCTAAGCGTCTTTGTTGGTCTTGATTTTGTACTTCTAAAGACTATTATGAAAAGTAAATACTAATGAACTCATAACATGTTCTGCGATTGAAGAAAATACCCTTTAGATTCCTTAACTTGGCGATAACCAACTATATGTTAGAACCACTTGATAAAAAATTTGAAATCAATTCGAAGAAGGAGACACTTCGACAAAGGGAAAATAATGCCATTAGAGAATTCCCGCCTCGAGGGATCTTCTGATTACATCGCCGAAATAACATCTGGCTGTAAATCTTAGTTCAGGTAATTTATTGAACGGGAGCAATAAAGGAATATACACCTTAAAATGAAATTAAAATTAGCTTAAGGAAAAGACCTTTCATGAAGAGTGAAATATAAAATGAATTTCCCGTTTTGGGAAATCAAAATTCCTTCTATGTGAGATCTTTGCAAAAAGATTAATGGATTGTAAAACCCAAATTTTAATATCCGTTCCAAGAGTGCAATTAAATTTACATTTGACCCAATCGCAATGGCTGCATTTTATTGACAAATAATTTTCGTGAATAATGTGATTTATTTCAGTTAAAATATAAGGAAGAAACATCAGTCGAATTTTGTATTACAAGAATGGATTTACAGCCGTCAAAGACCCAAGATCCTCGAGCCTGGTCCATAAATGAAATGATTGGAGGAAGGAAGAAAGCTCGCAGGGGCGAAAGAGCTGATATATATATTTCTTTTTGCTCTTTCTTTTCATATTCTCTTCTAACTCTTACACTTCTCCCTCAGTTTATCCATAATATGTTACTATTTAGGGGGGCTAGAAAATGTTCCTTGCCTCTGCAGCTCTTTGGTTTGACCTCGCTAACTGGACCTGATAAATTGGCTGTCTTTCCTTCCTTTAGCCCTTCTTCCTCATTGGTGATTTTTTCTTTAAGGGGTGGCCCCGAAACTCTTATTTAATTTATATGTACTATTGTTATAATAAATTCTTTTTGTTTTCCTTGAGAAAGGACTTAATATAAATTTCTAGAATTACTCTAAACAGCGTTTCCTTTTCCAATCGTGAGCAGCTGGGTATTTTGGGGAGATGGGGATATTTTGTTTTTCTTGGATAGTAGGAGGGCTTTAACTCTCCACCCTACCCTTGCAATCGCGAGAAGGGGGTAGAGAGGCGTATATGTGATACACTTCGAAGAAAAAAATTCTGTCTAATTGCAAAGTAAACAGACATTATTATACAAGGATACAGAATGTGAGTCTACATAATTGTGAACATACTGTCCCCAATCTACCAATCAAAATATTCCTTTTAGCTACGTTTCTTTTCTTTTCCCCACTAAGGTATTAGTTCCTTGCTTAAATAAGTTAGGTTTTCCCAGATATAGTCAATCGTTGAGGACATTTTGCTTGTCAAACTCATTTATATTTGGACAGGTTTTCTCAGTTGTACTTCTGTCTGGCATGGAGAATAGTTCTTGAGCGCTGTTTTAGGCAGACTGAGAACAATAATTGAATAGTGTCTGCTATGCTGTGGATATTTCTTGAACTGTGTCTGACAGGCTGTAAATATTTCTTTTTAACTGTGTCTCAGAGGTATGAAATAGTATTTGAACTATGTCTGAGAGACTGTGAATATTTTTTGTCTATCTTGCAATCAGGATATGTTTCTTAAGTTGTGTCTGGTATGCTGTGAATTTATATTGAAATGTGTGGGGCCGCGCTGTGAATATTACTTAAACTATCTTAGGTTTTGGTAGTTGTAGCAGATATTAATTTCGGTCAAGTGATATTTGTTTGTTTAGTTTTTAATGATAAACGCATTGTAGCCTTGTGATATTGACAAGTTTGGGACGTTGGAGAAAGCTTTTCTTGGATGAGTTGATTTCCGCTATATTGGAGGCGACTAAACGAATTTACCCTGATTTTGGGTGCATTTCCGTTGATATGGTTGAATAAATATTTTGTGGGAAATGGTAGTAAGAGTACGGAGGGTAGGATTATTTGGAGCATCTCTATGAACTATGTCTTGTTTTTTGTCAGAATGTTTGGCTTTCACTGCCTTGATAATATCCCGAATTTGAAATATGATTATTCAACTCAAGATACTGATTCGTGACATTCATTTCGAGCAAGTTTTTTTTCTCCCACCCACTTTGTTCTTCAGTCTCGTAAGATCCTTCTGAAATTAGAATCACTGCTTGCCAAATATTTTCCATAAGCTTCGCCCTGAAATAATCTTAATAAACATGATTACTTATGGGTCTCCCTTTTGAATTTAAAAACAGAACTACTTTTAGCGTGAAGTAGTGAATCTCTTACAGGTTCTGATATAGAATCGATACGAGATAATGTATCCAGTTTCAGAGATAAAGGGCATAATGCAAGGTATTATACAACTAGAAGCTACCTTTCCTCCCCTCAATATTTATTCATCCGTGAGCAGGATTATAGCTTAACTGACAGTTGAATATTTCGGACTTCAAAATAATAATCATAACACTCAAAATAAAAGCATAACATAAATGAAAATCAATCTGCCATCATCATTCAAATTATTTATTTAATTGAATAAAATATCCGACACCGTTTGAAATGTAATCCTCAGTTCTTAGAATTAGAATAACACTTTTTAATATGTGATGATCAGGTTGAAAATTTCATATACCTGACTATTGTTTCAGAAAGATAAATTATAAATAAAATAAACAAACCAAAATAAAAAGAAACAAGGTCTGCTGACCAAAAAGGTCACGTGCTCTCACTTATTCTGATTTATGACCTTACGACCTTCATAACTTTCAATAATTCCACGAATAACTTTGGGAGGACCCTGGTAATTATATCATTCAAAAGATAATATAAAATAACATGTGTTTCAAATTGCGTTAGAATCAGCCGAATAACTATGATGATATTACCAAGACAAAACAATTCCCGACTAACTTTAGGATGACCTTGTTAAGTATATCATTCGAAAGGGAATGTAAAACAACATACGGGTTTCAAATTTTGTTAGAATCGACTAAATAGTTTGATGTTATGGCCAAAACAAAATATTTGCCAGGCTATCCTTGGAGGGACTTTGTCAATTATATCATTCGAAAGAGAATCTAAAACAATGTAAAGGTTTCAAATTTCGTTGGAATCGGCTGAAGAGTTACAATGTTATTACAAAAACAAAAGAAAAAGCAAATCGGGGACCGACCGATATAGTGAGATGTAGAATCGCCCGCAACTAAAAACTGAAACTTTATGCATGTAGATTTTACAATTATTTCAAAGAATAATTATCTCTAAAATAGTTGAGAATACTAATGAGGTTGAACGCCAAAACTTTCAGCTATTTACTTTTGAGATTCCTGAAATACAAGTCCTTTGTTATCTTTAGAAAATGACAAGAGTAATGAGACTTAAATGTCCACCCATGTCTCCTTATAAGACGCCCGAAATATAAGAAAAGATCAAAGAATCAAAAGCTATATTTATTAAAAATAGTTGAACAAATCTTCTACTTTGAAGTGTTCTAAAACATATTTCTAAAGATTTTTCTCACAAATTTGGTCGCAAATCCAAATCTCAAAGTTTCTTTTAAATATTGAAGAAATTCCAGAATGGTCTAGATCTGTGAAAATTTGGTTTAAGAAAGATAATGTTATCTTTTTGGTAAATTCTGCTAAAGTTTTGATAAAACCGCACAGAAATTATTTTAACAAAATGATTGTAGTTCACAGAATACATTCAGTGTTCCTACTCTTTGCTTTTCCCAGCTCGCGCCTCTGTGGATATTGTTTTTATGGCAATTATTATCAAATCTCGGAATCAAAAGTAAGGTTTCAAGGAAAAGGAAAAAAAAAATTGAAATTTGAACGTTTTTCTAATGTTATATTAAATCTGAATTATTAGATGCAGTAACACAAAGGATAAGCTGTAAACTGTAATCTGCATAGGGAATCAACTGAGATACCGAAACTTATGATTAGATCCGATATGTGTCGAGATATTTGCCTTTAACTTCTGCTTCTATCCACAAAATAAAGTTTTGACATAGAGTTAATAAGAATATAATATAATTTTGTTTCGAATATTTTGTACTCTTAATATCTTACTAGTTTTTTGTTTGTTCGGTTTTCATTAACATAATGTTCATTTTAGTATTTAAGTATCGTTTGCGTCAATTTTTATTTATAGTCTACTCGTGCTGTAGTATAGATTTAACTTTAGATTTCCAATTGGTTTTATAGCTCCTAAAGATCTGTTTAGAAATAACCCGAAACGTAACGAATAAAGATGGGACCCGCCTTCTTTGTTTGGTCCTACTTACTTTATGTATATATATATATATATATATATATATACGGTTAAAAGGCTATTTTTTGACAAACCAGTTTTCCTGAAAGCCTTCAGGAGGAGCTCTTCTCACATACACGAAAAGGTAGCACTTAAAATAGGCGTTCTCTCAGATAGCCAAAAAACTATCTTTCGATTAGCGTTTTCAAGTATCACCCATGCTTTTCGAAGAGAATGGAAAATTTGTTTGATTCTCCAATTTCGCCTTGCCTTATAAATTAAGAAAATTATTGCAGTAACGCAATTAATTATGCGGTTAAAAGGCTATTTTTTGGCAAACCAGTCTTCCTCAAAGCCTTCGGAAGGAGCTCTTCTCACATACACGAAAAGGTAGCACTTAAAATAAGCGTTCTCTCAGATAGCCAAAAAACTATCTTTCGATTAGCGTTTTTAAGTGTCACCCATGCTTTTTGAAGAGAATGGAAAATTTGTTTGATTCTCCAATTTCGCCTCGCCTTATAAATTAAGAAAATGATTGCAGTAACTCAATTAATTATGCGGTTAAAAGGCTACCTTTTCGTGTATGTGAGCAGAGCTCCTTCCGAAGGCTTTGAGGAAGACTGGTTTGCCAAAAAATAGCCTTTTAACCGCATAATTAATTGCGTTACTGCAATAATTTTCTTAATTTATAAGGCGAGGCGAAATTGGAGAATCAAACAAATTTTCCATTGTCTTCGAAAAGCATGGGTGACACTTAAAAACGCTAATCGAAAGATAGTTTTTGGGCTATCTGAGAGAACGCCTATTTTAAGTGCTACCTTTTCGAGTATGTGAGAAGAGCTCCTTCCGAAGGCTTTGAGGAAGACTGGTTTGCCAAAAAATAGCCTTTTAACCGCATAATTAATTGCGTTACTGCAATAATTTTCTTAATTTATAAGGCGAGGCGAAATTGGAGAATCAACAAATTTTCCATTCTCTTCGAAGAGCATGGGTGACACTTAAAAACGCCAATCGAAAGATAGTTTTTTTGGCTATCTGAGAGAACGCCTATTTTAAGTGCTACCTTTTCGTGTATTTGAGAAGAGCTCCTTCCGAAGGCTTTGAGGAAGACTGGTTTGCCATAAAATAGCCTTTTAACCGCATAATTAATTGCGTTACTGCAATAATTATCTTAATATATATATATATATATATATATATATAAATATACATATTAATTGTTCATTCTTTAAAAAAAGTTTAACCCAAAAGTTCTTTCTACAAGGTACCTAAACAAATGTTTATTTCAATTATTTCTAAATAGATTTTTTATGTATTTTAAGTAACAGTTCTAAGGTACATTTATGAGAGAGAATAAACATATTATTCAAAGGTAAATGATATACAAAGAAAAAAATAAGGGTTTAAAATTAATTTTTACATTAGATAAATAGAGAAAAATATTTCCTGACACCGCCACTGTTGCTATAACTGCTGTCAGGCGTCTCTCAAAAGACAACCAATTCCTGGTACCATTATTTTGGATTATCTTTCTACATATAGATTTCGATAGGGAGATGTTTGGCACAATTTCTGGATCTGTTTAGGGGCAGATGATTTGTTATGCCAAGTTAGAACATTAAAATACAAATAGCCCTGCGCTTTAATGTTACCGCCTCCTTGTTAGACTGTGGAAAGGCTGTTCTTCCGATCATAGGTGCTTTTATCACGGCAATAAACATGGTGCTCTGTATTCGCGCAAAAAGGTTCAAATTTGTTATCAGCAGACCAAATACATTCATTTAAAATTTATTTAGCTCATTTATGCGCTTGTTTATTTAGCTCATTGCCTTTTTTATTTTCCTAACTTTTTACAGCCTTAAGAAGATTGTCTTGCAGTTCTGTTCTAGTTATAAAAAGATTTTTTGTATCGATCTTAGCATCCGTCGACGCACTTGTTGAAATATTTTCTTCGTAGCTCTAATTTAGGGAGGATTTTCAGTAGGCGTTGAAGTCTTCCATTTATTAGCAATTCAATTAAAGTGTTGAGAGGAAAGTTTAAGGCAGAAGAAATACTTATATAACTTTTAAGTTTTAGTTGGTGATCAATAATCTTGCTTTTCATATCAGCTGAGAGCGTTTTAATTTTCGCCATGCCGACAAAATCTTATACGAGTACTTAGATGGTCAGATCCTAAATGAGGTCATGTTTATCTATTTATTTTTATCCTTATTTTGTCATCTGATATAATCGTTATTATCAAAAATGTTAATTTGATTTCGTCAATACAACAAAATACGTTCAATTATAATTGCTGGAATATACATATATGAAACCAATTATTAAAATAGGTCTAAATATTCATTCACATTGGTAAAGAGAGAGAGAAAAGCTCCACGCGGACGGAAATCGTCAATCAGCGCCCTAAGAAAGCTAACCCACTTATAGCGATAACAAGAAGGATGGACGGACCGAGCGAACTGAGGGTAGCGGCGGAAGCTCTGCGAGATTATGGGAACCAAGCTAAGGTTCATTTCTGTTGGTACCGCACCTGATAAAATGGAACCCCCTTTCAGGGCCTTGGGCAAGTCTCTTCCGACGAGCCAGTATAAAATATCAGATGCAGGCATTAGGAAACTAGTATCAGTCAGACCCTTGAACGCGACGCGTAAACTCTCGAGTCGGTTACCGCACCCCTAAAGTCCGAAGGCAAGAATTCTCTCCAGATTAAAGTTATTCTAGCGACAACTGACTAATATTCTCGTATCGGCTCCGTTCCCGTCCGGCGTAATACTCCCTCGATCATTACCCTCGGGATTAAACGTAGCGATTGCGATTCCCATTTTGCAATATCTCTTTCCCTGACAACTTCCCAAAGCATCCCGTTAAAAGTAGGCTCCGCGCGTGATTCAATCCAGTTTCCCGTGTTCTTTGAATTATTTGTTAGTTTGTCAGCCCGCCCAGCTGACTCATGAATGTCCCTTTAACATCCTTGAGTTCATCTGACCTTGAAATTGTAAATTTGCGTATCCATTCGATTATTTGTAAAGTATCTGTGTAGGAGTGAAGATTATTTTTAGTTCACCAGTTTCTATGCCTTAAACCTCTAAGAAGTTAGATTAATTTGGCCAACCCTACCCTTAATTAATTTATTAATATCTCCGCAATCAGAGGAGGTAAATTCATCCCAAAAAGTATTGCGCTCTCTCCGCCTCGACCAAGGAGAGCGAAAGTCAAGGATCTGACCATCATCTACGAGATACATCATTGTATATATATATATATCCAACTTCGCAGCAGAAAAGACAAAATGGCTTAATTTTTCTTCGAAAATATTTTATTAAATAAATCGAAAAAATCCAGGCTGGGGTGGGATTCGAACCGTGCACATTGAGGAAGCGAGCAACGGCTTTGATCGGAACTAAACTCCCGTTTAGGCCACTCGGCTACGCGGAAGTCAAAAAAATTTCAATTAGATAAGCTTTTAAAAGCAGACTTCGCATATTCGAACAAGAAGAAAGAGAACTAATTGGAGATTCAAAGGACAAAGGAAAATTGAGTTAAGAACGGGGCAAAAACAAAAAAGCATATACGAGTATTTCTCATGAGCACGAGAGAATGGTGAAATATATCGAATTTCACCTCAGGCAAGAGAAAACGGAATAATTTTTCTTCGGAAATATTTTTTTTTTCCCTCTGAAAAAATCCGAGCTGGGGTGGGATTCGAAACGGGCACATTTAAGCAGCGAGAAACCAATTTGATCTCAATTAAACCAAACTTTAGACCACTCGGCTAAGCAGAAGACGAAAACTTTTCGAATAGGTTCACTTTTCAAAGCACACTTCTCATGGGCGAATGAGAAGAAGAAAGAGAATTAATTAGGGATTCAAAAGACAAAGGAGAAATTGACTTAAGCACGTGGCAAATACACAAAGGCATATATCTCTCATGAGCGCGAGAGAAAAGTGAAATAAATCCAACTTCACCGCAGGAGAGAGAAAACGGAATAATTTTTACTCGGAAATATAGTATTTCTTAATTCTAAAAAATCCGAGGTTGGGTGGTATTCTAACCGTGCACATTGACTCAGCAAGCAAACGCATTGATCTTAATAAACCACCTTTTAGACTACTTGGCTACGCAGGGAGACAACTATCTTCCGAATAGATAATCTTTTTAAAGCCCACTTCGCATGGTTGAACGAGAAGAATAAAGAGAATTAATTGGCTATCCAAACGACAAAGGAGAAATTGAGGTAAGCACGGGGTAAATAGCCACATGCATATATATTTCATGAGAGCCAGAGAATGGTGAAATATATCCAACTTCACCACAGGATAGAGAAAACGCAATAATTGTTATTCAGAAATATTGTATTTCTTACTTCAAAAAAATCCGAGATTGGTTGCGATTAGAACCGTGCACATTGAGGCAGTAAGCAACCACTTTGTTTTAAATTAAACTTCCCTGTATATCACTCGGCTATGCGGAAGATAAAAAAATTCTGAATAGATAAGCTTTTTAATGGACACTTCTCCTGGTCGAACGAGAAGAAAAAGAGAATTAATTAGAGACTAAAATCATACAGGAGAACTTGAGTTAAGCAGGCGACAAATAGACAAATGCATATAGCTCTAATGAGCCGCAAAGAATAGTGTAATAAATCAAACTTCACCGCAAAAAAGAGAAAATGGAATAATATTTCTTCATAAATATTGTATTTCTTACTTAGAAAAAATCCGAGCTGAGGTGGGATTCCGAGAGTGCAAATTATGGCAGCTAGGAACCGCTGTGATTTCAATAAAACCACCCTATAGATAATTCGGCTACGCGGAAGAAAAAAATCTCACGAATAGATAAGCAGTTTAAAGCAAACTTCGCCTGGCCGAACGAGAAGACGAAAGAGAATTAATTGATGATTCAACTGAGAAATTGAGTTAAGCACGCGGCAAATACACAAATGCATATATCTCTCATAAGCGTGAGAGAATGGTGAAATGAATCCAACTTGACTGCAGAAAAGAGCAAACGGAATAATTTTTCTTCGAAAATATTTTATTTCTGAATGGAAAAAAATCCGAGTGGGGTAGGATTCGAGCCGTGCATATTGAGGCAGCAAGCAACCGCTTTTCTATCAATTAAACAACCTTTTAGACCCCTCGCTACGCGGAAGACAAAAAACTTTTGATTAGATGGTCTCTTTAAAGAACACTTTGCAATGTCGAACAAGAAGAAGAAAGGATAAATTGCGTTAAGCACGCGGCAGATGAAAAATGCATATATCTCTCATCCGCGCGAGAGAATGGTAAAAGAAATTCAACTTCCGCTTAGCCGAGGTGTCTAAAGGGCGGTTTATTTGTGATCAAGGCGGTTGCTCGCTGCTTTAATGTGTACAGTTCGAATCTGATCCGAGCTCGGATTTTTTCGAAGTACGAAATACAATATTTCCCAAGAAAAATTATTGCGTTTTCTCTGTCCTGCGGTGAAGTTTGATTTATTTCCCCATTCTCTCCCACTCATGAGCCATATATGCATTTAGATATTTGCCACGTGCTTAACTTAATTTCTTCTTTGTCATTTAAATCTCCAATTAATTCTCCTTATTATTATCGTTTGACCATGAAAAGTGTGCTATATTAAGCCTATCTATTCCGAAGATTTTGTCTTCCGCTTAGCCCAGTAGTCTAAAGTGCAGTTTAATTCACATAAAAACGGGTGCTCGCTGCCTCAATGTTCACGGTTCGAATCCCATTACACCTCGGATTTTTTCGAATTGAGCAATTAAATATTTCCAAAGAAAAATGATTCCGTTTTCTCTTCTCTGCGGTGAAGATGGATTTATTTCACCATTCTGTCCCTCTAATGAGAGATATATGTATTTGTTTATTTGCCGCGTGCCAAACTCAATTTCCACGTGATCATTTGAATCTCCAATTAATTCTCTTTTTTATCTCATTCTACCATGCAAAGTGTGCTTTTAAAAATTTATCTATTCGGAAGATTAGGTCTACCCTGTCGACGAGTGGTCTAAAGGGCGATATAATTGATATCAAAGCGGTTGCTCGCTGCCTCAATGTGCATGTTTCGAACCCACCCCACCTCGGATTTTTTCGAAGTAAGAAAAAAATATTTCCAAAGAAATATAATACCTTATTCTCTTTTCTGCGGTGAAGTTGTATTTATTTCATCATTTAATGCCACTCATGAGACATGTATGCATTTGTGTATTTGCCACGTGCTTAACTCAATTTCTCTTTTGTCCTTTAAATCCCCAATTGATTCTCTTTCTTCTACTCGTATCTATGCGACTTTTGCTTTAAACAGCATAGCCCAGTCGACTAAAGGGGGGGTTAATTGAAATCAAAGCGGTTTCTCGCTGCCTTAATGTGTATGGTTCGAAACCCTCCCCACCTCGGATTTTTTGAATTAAGAAATAAATTATTTTCGAAAAAAAATTATTCCTTATTCTCTTTCCTTCGCTGAAGTTATATTTATTTCGACATTATCTCTCGTTCATGAGATATATATGCATTTCTGTATTTGCCGCGTGCTAAGTCAATTTCTCCATGGTCCTTTGAATCCTTAATTAATTCTCTTTCTTCTTCCCGTTCGATCATGCTAATTATGCTTTACAAAGTTTATCTAATCTTAAGATTTTTGTCTTCCGTGTAGCCGAGTGATCTGATCAAAGCGGTTTCTCGCTGCCTCAATGTGCATGGTTCGAATTCCAGCCCACCTCGGATTTATTCAAAGTAAGAAGGAAAATATTTCCAAAGAAACATAATTCCTTATTCTCTTTTTTGCGGTGAAGTTGAATTTATTTCCCCATTCAATGCCGCTCATGAACATATATGCATTTCTGTATTTACCGCGTGCTTAACTCAATTTCTCTTTTGTCTTTTGAATTCCTAATTAATTCTCGTTCTTCTTCTCGTAAAACAATGCGACTTGTGCTTTAAACAGCTTATCTAATTGGAGGAGTTTTGTCTTCCGCTTACAGAGTGCTTTAAACGGCGGCTTAATTGAGATCAAAGCGGTTGCTCTCTGTCAATGTGCACAGTTCGAATCCCTTCCCAGCTCGGATTTTTGGATGTAAGAAATATAATATTTCCGAAGAAAAATTATTCCAATCCTCTTTTCTGCCAAGAAGTTATATTTATTTTACCCTTCTCCGGCGCTTATGAGAGATATATATAATTGTGTATCTACCCCATGCTTAACTAAATTTCTCCTTTGTCCTTTGAATCCCAAATTAATTCTTTTTCTTCTTCTCGTTTGACCATGCGAAGTGTGCTTTAAATAGCTTATCTATTCGGAAGATTTTTGTCTTCTGCGTAACCGAGTGTTCTAAAGGGCGGGTTAATAAAGATTAAATCGGTTGCTCACTTCCTTAATATGCACGGTTCGAATCCCACCCCAGCTTGGATATTTTCGTAGTATGAAATAAAATTATTCCATTTTCTCTTTCCTGCGATGAAGTTCCATTTATTCCAACATACTTTCGCTCTCATGAGAGATCTCTGCACTTGTGTATTAACCGCGTGCTTAACGCAATTTCTTCTTTGTTCTTTGAATCACCACTTAATTATCATTCTTCTTCTCCTTCGACCATGCGAAGTATGCTTTAAAATGCTTATCTATTCGATATATTTTTGTCTTCCGCGTAGCCAAATGGTCTAGAGAGCGGTTTAATTAATATCAAAGCGGTTGCTTGCCTCCATAATGTGCAATATTCTAAACCCACCCAAGCTCGGATTTTTTAAATTAAGAAATAAAATATTTCCGAAGAAAAATTATTCCGTTTTCTCTTTCCTGCGATGAAGTTGGATTTATTTCACCATTCTCTCAGGCTCATTAGAGATATATCCGTTTGTTTATTTGCCGCCTGCTGAACTCAATTTCTCCTCTGTCCTTTGAATCCCTAATTAATGGTTTTCTTCTTCTCGTTTGACCCTGTGAAGTGTGCTTTAACAAGTTATCTATTCTGAAAATTTTGTCTTCTGCGTTGACTAGTAGTCTAATGTGTGGTTTAATTAAGATCAAAGCGGGTGTTCGCCGCCTCAATGTACACGGTTCGAATCTCACCCTAGCTCGGATGTTTTCGAAGAAAGAAATAAAATATTTCCGAAAAAAAATTATTCCGTTTTCTCTTTCCTGCGGTGAAGTTGGATTTATTTCACACCATTCTCTCGCGCTCATGATATATATATATATATATATATATATATATATATATATATATATATATATATATATACAGTAATTTACAAATTAGTTCGGACAGTGGGGAAATAATGCATTTCATTGATAATTGTTGTTTATATTTGAAAAGAATACGTAGATTCAATATGAAATATGACCAATCTTTTCTTTTAGAACCTGCTTCACCCGCTCTGGCATAGATTCAAACAAATTTGAAAACATTTCGGGAGGTACTTCTTTATGGTATCAGGCATTGATAACATTATAAATGATCTTCTGCATCGTCGATCAGTCGGTTTTCTCGATTATACGTTTAATTATAGCCTATAGCCTATCCCTGGGATTTAGGTCAGGAGAATTCCCAGTCCATTATATAGCGGTGTGTCGACTTTTTGGAAGAATGTTCGCATTATTTGGGAAGTATGTTACGGAGCCAGATCCTGCTGAAAAATGCCGCCTCCATCAGGAAATTCTCTCTGCCTCGCGGGAACAAGAGATTCTGCAAGACTGCCTTGTATTTAACGCTGTTCGTCATTCTCTCAATAGTACCAAGCCGCCCTAGGCCTTCAGCGCTAAAATCACCCTAAAACATTTTCTTAGTTGGGTATTTTGGCGCCTGTTGAATGTGTCCTCTCTAAAGTGATTCATCTTTGCTTCGTCTTACTACCACTGACGTATGCCCATGTACTTCAAAATGCGATTCATCTGAAAACATAACTTTCCTACATTTAGCTGCCCTCCATCCAGCGCATTTTCCTGACAGCGAAGATGTTTTATCTTCATAGCAGAAGTCAATATCTGTGTACGTACCAGTTTACTAGCAAATCTGCCAACCTCAATGAGCCTTCACCGGACGTTTAAAGAAGAAACATTCACACCAGCTAAAGACAAATCTCTGGAGTTCTTTACTAGTTTTCTTGGGATCCTTCACACTATTACTGATGTGAGCCTTGTCATAGTGAAGTCTTGTCTTTCGTTTTCTTAGACAATTGACAATTACCTTGTCGCAGTGCTGAATGTTCACGTGTCTCAGCATTTTTCATAATGTCGCCAATAGTTGACTTTACTACCTTCATTTCATCAGAAAGCCATCTGATGATAATAATGATTGTAAAGTGAATATTTCGGCTGAACCAAGTACACCACGCAGCACGTTCCTAGCAATAATCATCCACGACAAGTTCTAGTGTAGCACTGTCGCGCTTAGTGTAGCTAGAGCACAACAAAGCAGTTGTCGGATGTTACCAGTACACTATTCTGCCCGGAAAACAAAAGAACAAACTTCATTACTGTTGCCAAAAAATTAAGAATTATGAAATAGTCCAAAGATTTGGTACTTTCCGAACTAATATGCCCAATACTGTATATATATACATATATTCAACAAGATTGCTTCTAAGAAGGCGTAATTTTAATTGCAGTAGGAAGGATACATTCTTATACGGTTCGGATTACCCAATCCATCATGAGGCTAAAGGGATAAACACAATTTGTAAAGCAAACAAATGTTAACTTAAACCTAAATACAATTTAAAAGCAAATAATTAAGATAGTTAACCCATAAAATTAAAAGTATTAATAATTACAAGTACATATACAGATAAGCTCAAAGCTTGTACTTTTAATTTTATAGGTTTACTATCTTAATTATTTGCTTTTAAATTGTATTTAGGTTTAAGTTAACATTTGTTCGCTTTACAAATTGTATTTATCCCTTTATCCTGATGATATATTAAGTAATCTGAAACTTTGCTTGAAATAAATAAGAATGTCACTGATGGCTATATATATAATATATATATATATATATATATATATATATATATATATATATATATATACAAGGTAAAACACAATTCTACGTGACACAGTAGCATTTAATGGCATGGGTTCGAACCGCACTTTATAATTTCACTTTCTTCAATAAATAAAATATTTTATTTTTTATTCCCTTGTTTATCTATTTCTTCTGCTTTCTTAATTTATGTTATGATATTTGCTTGTTCTTATAAAAAGATAGTTAATGAGCATATATTTATCCTTCTTTCTATAATGCTTATCAACTCTTAAATATTCTACAGCACTCTTTTCTGGCCCCAAATCTCGCCACATATTTAAGATCCTATCTAAAGTGTTATTCTTTTTTACATCAACGATTTGATACAGAGGCTGATGTAATCTTCGAACATTAATAAGTCCTAGTGCGCTCTTTGCAAATCCTAGTCTTACCTTGAATCAACACAGCGTAAAATCCATGCTCTTATTTGTGTACTAATTGCAATTACGAATAAGAAAACAATCGTTATCGTAATTTCGGATCAGTTCCCCGTTATAATATATTCTCAGTCTAACCTTCCTAGCCACATACCCTCTTTCGATTATTTCTACATCATAGAAACTGTCAACGATGGAAAAGATTTAAGTCTATTTTTATCCTTCAATTAAATTGATAAACCCGACTCTAATCTCTAAATTGAATTCCTTTCCTTCTTATCACAAATATAATAATGTTTCTTCTGAGTTCCCTTAATCAAAAGGTAGTCCATCTAAACCTCCTCAAACAAGGGTTTAGCCCGTTTAAACTGTTACACTCGGCACCCGTGGGCTTGGCACGCACCCCCGTTCTAAGTATTTATGGTTTTCTATAAACACTGGGCTTTTTATACTTCTAGACATCCTAATTTTGACTTTTCGCCATTTACATCACAAACCACCTCCAAAAATAATTATAACCCGCTGGTCGTTGGAGGCATTTCGTTTACTCATCCAGAGAGAAAGAGATCCCCCTTTCCATTTTAGTTCAGTCCCTGGCTAGTTATTTTTAACTGCTTGATTTCTTATCGCTCTTTCCTCGTGCTATTTCGCTATTTACATCTAATACTGTCTCCCGCAAGGGCATGGGTGTCAGATATACGAGGGACGGTCGCTAGGTTTTGAAAATCAGTAGGGCAAAACAGAGGAAGGGGGATGGCTGTTTATGGGGGTGTTAGGACAAGTTATGACAAGTCAGGACTTGCAGCCGCACGCTCCTGCCTCGTCTATTTAAGAAGCAGTAGCTTATCGCAGATCGTCAATCACTAATATTTCAACAATGGAGAAGTTTGAGCACCGCGCAGTGATCAGATTTTTGACCAAAGAAGGCAAGAATGCAAAAGAGATCCATGAACGCATGGTTGCAGTGTACACCGACACCGCTTCTTCCTATGCAACCATTGTTCGCTGGAATGGACAGTTCCGCCATGGTCGTGAGTCCCTTGAAGATGACCCCCGTCCAAAACGCCCGACAGACGTGAGCAACGAAGACAATGTGGCCCATGTGGAGAGGATGATCCTCGAAAATCGACATTTAAAGGTCGAAGAAATCGAGCAAGAACATGGAATATCACATGGAAGTGTTATCAACATCATCCACGACAATTTGGCTATGACCAAGGTCTCTACCCGTTGAGGAGCTAGAAACCTTACGCCCCATGATCGAGTTCAACGTCGTTAAAGTACACAAGGCCAGAGTTGCACAAACTGCCCTACGCAAGTGCGGATTCAAGATCAGCCATCCCCTCTACAGTCCAGATCTGGCCCATAACAACTACTTTTTATTCCGCCATATTAAGGTTGCACTGCGTCGACGCTGGTTTGGGGAAGATAAAGATGTCTAGTTCGCCGTCCAGGAGTGGATTGAACAGCAGTCGGGAGATTTGGGGTTGTCGGGAATTCGAAACTTCAGGGACAAGTGGCGCAAGTGCATTAAAGTCGAGAGTAGTCATATTGAAAAATAATAAAACACTTTTCCTCATATCTCGTTTTCTTATATCTGAATTGCAAAACTTATTGACGTCCCCTCGTAGGATGTAACCGTAAAGTAGCTGAAAACTAGATGATTGCCTGCACTACAGGCCATAATACCCTAGCAGGATCTGCGGCTATACATCTTCCACATAATTTGGCTTCCTCTATATTCACAATTATTTACAGTTCCAACTTGCAAACCTTTTGCAGGCAATGTCTTGGTTGTTATTGTTAACAAATTTTGAGAAAAAAGCATTTTAGTTTCTTAGTTGCCAATAGAGAGAAGAGACAATAGGAAGAGTTGTTCCCTTATTGCTAAAAGCTTTATTTATTGACCTATTTCAATCAAAATTTTGTCTTTGCTTGAAATAACTAGTTATTAACATGAGAGAAATCCAGAAAAATATCTAGTTAGTCATTTTTATGGCTTTTATTTTCATTCTTGTTTATTCCTCTACAGATCTTGATTGATATAATTGATATTTTCAACATTTGTATTTTTATTTAGGTAATATTTGCCTCACCTAATGTTCTGTATTATTTTTAACAAATAGTTTATAACAAAGCATAATTCTACGAAAATGCCTTACCAGTCATCTTAATGTGTCCTCTTTGGAACTCTCATGTTCTCTATGTACTTGTATAATTATTTAATAAGACAAACAATTTCAAACCTATCATTTATATTCATATAAAGTGAATATTTGCTTCTCATATGTCTGTCTGGTCAAAGAGAGGTGCAACTGAACTTTTTTTTCTTTTCTTTTCTCAAGGTTTTAAGAAAAGATCCTTCCTCAGAGATAATGACAGTCATACTCACTCTCATTCCCACTCAAGCCTAGCATTTTGGAGGCTTATCAGAGGTGACTAAACTAAACTCAAAGATAAGGACCTCGGAGGGTGGATTAAGAAATAGAGAGAGAAAAGGAAGATGAAAAGGTTTAGAATAGAAAAGCTAGAATGATAGTAGCAGGCAAAATAGGAAAACTTAGTAGCCATTTATCTTACAAATTAAGATGGAATTCGAACCAAAGTCTGTATTTTTCTTATACCTTTATATTTAATATTTTTTAGCCCGGCCCCCCTCCCTATAAAGTGTACGCAAAAAGGTGTGAGTAAAGAGATATAGATAATGAAAGTCCTAGTATTGAAATTGAACTAAGCAAGAAGTTTGCAATGTGTCGCTAGATTGTATGGATTTCAGTTTAATCTCTCGCATTTTGTTTAGATATTTAAGTGAGAATTTATATAAATAAGTATAAGTTAAGAGGGTATGATTTTATTTTATGTTTTGAGTATTCTTCGTCTCGTATTTAACTAGGTACTTTCTCTAGTGTTCAAACTTATGTAACATTTATAAATTGCTCCTGTTTGTTAAGCTATTTTAAAAGACTCCCACTCTATTTTTAGCAGTTTCAGGTTGGAATAGTAGTAGCTCTCAAGATGGTTTTCTTTTAAAATAAGATCAGTAAAGCAAGAGAATCAGAAGAGAAAATCAGATAGAGAAGAAGTGGAGCTATTTGCTGGTAGAGTAGGCAAGCGAAATGGATTTAGAGACCGTTTAATTATGAAGGATGAGACAGAAAAGTTAATTAATTGAACAGGAAAAGTTAGGTTGGAAATAACCAAAATTCATCCTGAATTGTAAATGCAAATAAGGCGTTTTTAACGCAGGGTTTATTAACTGGAACTGAAACAAATTTGTCTGTTAAAGCAGACGACATTTTGTTATCACATTCAAATCCGGAGGAGCACATCTCCCAATTACAAGCACATTTCGAGCATCTCCAATAGGTCAGACTTCGAATTAAGCCCACCGAAGATAATACTGAGGATAAAACGAATTTAAAATATCCTCCTCGCTCAAAGCATTTACACTAGTTGCTTAGAGTTGGGGAGGAAATATTTCTACCGGTTGTTCCTACACCTGTTAAAAAAATTTTAAACAATTTTAATGTGTTCCTAAAAATTGGGAAGTCAGAAAAACTAAGCTTTGCTCACGTGGATGGATGAGGCAAGAACTGAATTTTAAAGAGATTGGCCTGCCCACATGCGTTTAGTCTATGTGGACTCTTTAGGCTACTTTTACTTGCAACCGATGTATTTAGCAATTACATGAAAGGAGAGTTTCTGCAAAAAAAAAGAAATATTGTAACTCACAGCATTCTTTCGCAAGCTGCTAAAGCTTTATGAGAAGTTAGATCAGTTTAAGGAGAGAGGTAATAGCTGTTTATCTTGCTCTCTGCATTTTTGCCATCAAGTGAAAGAATGAGCTATCTCCATTTTTTTACAGACCATCTGGCACTCTTAACCATAAATCATACAACATCAGATCGACATTTCCAAGGGAAATGTCGAAAACTGGAATATATCTCGCATTTCACTACTAACATCACCAGGGTAAAGAAATATTGAATTTCCTAGTAGATTATCTCTCTCTTCTAACCATTAGAGAAACAAAACGATCTTCCACATGCAGAAATTTCCACGATGATGCGCTCCCAAAGATCAAGAATCCAGAGCTCACGGACCTACTTTAGGCTTCCGGTGCACTCAAGTCTGAGCAGCTCACATTGAGAAAAGGGAATTCTTGTATCTATTTTGACGTCTACACAGGAAAACCTCAGCATATGTTTACTTTGAGTCGAAGATGGGTTTTTCGCATAACTTCTCTGTTATTCTCTTCCAGTAATTAAATACTTTCACATCAACGTTAAAAATGCTGGAAAACAGCGATCACATTCACAGCTGGGCTTGCAACTGAGTATTATGCCAACGCTCAAATGTACAACGACGCACCGGAAATAATGATCAGCTCAACTAAGCAGCTCTTTTAGGTACGAAAACACGCGTCTAAAAATCAAGGCGATTATTAGGGCTACGTAAATGTATGCGTATCTCATTTTGGACCTAAATTCTCTCCATTACTAAATTTCTACATAAATCTAAGTTATGTGGCGAGTGGTTGGAGCTAACTCCTTAGCCTGTCATTCTCACATGGCTATAGATAGGCATTCCGACATAATTTTCGCTGTCGCTGGGAGCCAGAAGCAACTTTTCTCGAACACACTTACTTCAATGAGGTATGAGTAA
Organism: Ceratothoa steindachneri; assembly: GCA_963969495.1. Lineage (NCBI taxonomy): Eukaryota > Metazoa > Arthropoda > Malacostraca > Isopoda > Cymothoidae > Ceratothoa > Ceratothoa steindachneri. The sequence continues at coordinate 49,447,506 of OZ018336.1, forward strand.
AGGTTCCTTAAGAGACGTCTCCATATCCTAAAACCACAAGGCACCAGCGGCCCTAACCTCTTAACATTCGGCACTGACGAGTGGCACTCCTAGAAGACTACATCTACAATTGACCGGGAACTTCTATTCGTGTTTTTCTTCTAAATTCACTACAGTTAAAGAACATTTATTTCACTCTGCGGGTTATAAGTAAATTTAACATATGTTTAAAAGCATAGTTATAAATTCCTATCACTAGTCTTTTCACATTGCCTTAAGTTTTATATTCAGTGAAATAATTGTAAATTAATTATCATTAATAATTTCGTTAGAAATAAGTCCTCCTTTTATCTGTTACTTTATTTTTTTCCATATTCACTTAATAATGTTTAATCATTTAGTCACTGCATGTGCTAAAATTCAATATTTTTGTCCTGATCCTCCATAGTTCATACATTCCATGTCTCCCAAATTGTCTACCAAATCGAAGCAAAAGCAAATAGCTACTAATGTAATCCAATTTAGCTTTAGCAGGAGAATGTTGAATTTTCGACGTGATACTCTCCTTAAGATGGGATCTTGAACACCAACTTTAGAGTAACTGCGCATTCCAATTGAGTGCCATACGAATCTGCATGAGAAAGGGTGAGCTTCCAACAAACTCTATAATGTACCAGTCGAAAATTCGCTATTATTATATTAATATTAAATATTTTATGAAATTATCGAGTGGTGTACATCGTTGGCATGTGGATGGTAACGATAAAACCGGTTGTTGTCGTCTTGCCTCTGGTCGGCATCTGCTGCCCGAAGTGCCTGTGCAGAGGTTTTTTTAGCTATCGAATTATTTAACAGCTGGAGGAAGGGAAGAGTTCGTCAGAATTAGACCATTTTGGTCCTCGTCTGTGGTTTGGTAGTTAGCCATTACGTGGCTCAATTTTATTTTGATGTAAATTACTCTTGGATCCTCAAAACTAAATAATATATTCCAATACTATTTGTAGCTTCTCTTCTCCGAGACAAGTTTTGCTATTTTCACAAATTGAATAGTTTTCGCAGGTAAAGGAAGTGGAGTGAAGAAATATGGAGTTTAACTGCTTTTGCGACTTTTCAATGAAATATATGAATTATAATTCATCCACCTCCATACATATAAAGTCCTTCTGGACTTGGTAAGGTTAGAAAAGGATTGAAGTGAACCACCGCAATGCCCCATTCCCGAGACAGGTAAGTAAGTGCCAGGGATACTTCTAAGAGGTGAAGTGTTATGTCTTGTTACTTTGGTTCTTGAAAACCTCGTAATTTTAGAGTACAATAACGCCTAGGAAAATATCAGTCCTTAATTGACTAACTTCGAGCTAATATAAAACATCATATTGTACATCTAGACTAGATTCGAGAGTGGTAAAGCGGGTATGTATATGTATGTCTGGATAGATAGGTGATATATATATATATATATATATATATATATATATATATACTTTAGTTGACGGGAATTTAGAGCCTAGATCTTCACCAACCAATGCTTTATAAGAATAAGGAATGAGAATAGAGGAGTCACGTGTTAGATTCTAATAAAGTAAAAATGAGAATAGGCAACCCGTAATTTCAGGTGGAACTAAGAGTGAAATATTTCTATATTTATTTATAAATTGACGAGAAAGATATAGAAGTCTAAGAAAGAGCAAGAAAAAATTGGAAATAAACAGAATGAGAATAATGAAGTTAATCGAATATAAATGTAGGTTTAGAGTAAATATTTATATAAATTTGAGTTATAAATTATGGAATGATATATAAGATTTGGTCGATATAATATACAGGATATATGATATATTTAATGTATGAATGGGTGGACTTGTAATAGTTTTGGACACAGAATAATTGCTCGAAATATAATCTCAAAGGGACTGGAAACGGAGAGAAATGAGTGAATTACATTTTAAATAGTTAAGATTTTCGATTGATTTGAATAATGGTAACGTTAATTTACTGACCTTTGTATTGTGATCACAAGAGCACGAGTGAACATATTTTCAGCGAAACATTGGGGCTGAGGAAGGTTGATGCTGATGGGTCTGTTTAAAATACGCCAGAGAAGGGTTTTGATTTGTTGAAATAATAATTCTCGGACGGTACGTAAGGTTAAATGTGTTGGAAATCGTGCGAGTTATATGTGATTGGAATTGCTCTACATGAATTTGAATTAATGGAAGTGAGATAAGTAATCTCTTAGACAGGGAATTATACTTTTTTAGGCGCTAGCAAGGATATTAGCTACTACACTGGTAAGACCCATAGAAATAAGTAGCCGAGAGTGACGTAGCTGTTGGACGTTTTATAAACGATAGCACGAACATATATTTCCGAACGAAGGCGAGCGTTTGAATCATGTTAAGGATAGCTTAGGGCTGGTGTCTGAAGGCCACTTGTTGGTCCGGTCGAGATACTTACGGCTGCCCAAGTGCGATTCGAAAAGAAAGTCACTGGGCATTTAGACTTTGTTCCCATTTGGCAGGGGCACTTTCGGTGTTCTAATATTGAATCATCATAGAAACAGTATACCGACATTAAATACTTAGTCAAATTTAAATATATCATGAAATTCATGTAAAGTGGAAGCTTACCTCTGTTGAAAAACAGTGGAAAAATGATTTACAAAACGGTTTGATTGCAATATATTACAATTAAGAGCAAAATGGTGCACGATATATCTAAAGCGGCAGCTGGATGTTTGCGATAGTACTCTTTCGGATATTTTCAAACGAATATTTAGAATAGTTTACGAATTATAAATATAATGTGTATGTCCATATGGAGACTTTCTTATTTGGGCAGATCGTAGATATGATTGCAAACACAAATATTATTAGGAGGAGAAATTGAATTTCCATTCCAGTCTAGAAGGCATAATTGAGGTGTAAAGAAGCAAATATTTAAACTTGTTAAATTCTTAAGGTTAAATTTACTTCTTTTTTCTGTCATATGATCAGTAATGGATTATAAATGGACCCTGATTACATTTTTTTGGTAGTCCCTAAATGAAGGATAAAACTTTAGGAAACAGTCCACAAAAGAATAGAGATATTGGGCTGAGTGGCAAATAACTCCTTCCAATCTCTCTGTAAACATCTTCGAAATCATGATTGTTATAGGACCCGTGAGAGGTTACTTACATGCTCCTCCTCGGAGGCCTATCTTCTACTTCACGTGAACCTTATCAATGCTGTTTTGTGCTGTAAGTATTCGGTTCCCCTATTTTTTGAATTCTTCTTTCCATTCGTCCGTAGGGGCAATTTGACTCTTACAACTGAATGCCATTACTGTCTACGTGAATATTTTACCCAGGATTTAAGGAATCCTTCTACACCATCATTTCGTGAGGATTAATTTGCGATAGTATTCCCTTTCATGCGGAATCTCTTTCACTTCTCATTTATTTATTGGGGGTGAGGACTTGTCATTTTTCTTTATTTTTTTGGTACTTGGAAGGCGTTGCTTAATTATGTTATTGATACAACTGGCAAAGCTGCCTATTTATATTTATTTAATAAGTTAAGCGCGAAAATCTGCTAGAATGTTACATATTGGACGTTATAATGTGACGCAGTTATATAAAATGAGTAAGTTAATGCAAAGTGAAATAAAAAGACTAGTTACCGAGAGGTATCGTAGGCTTCTTAAACCTCCCTCTGGTTCCCAATGCAGTCTCAAGTACTCTTACTGGAACAGATGCTATCCCCTCATAGAAGTTGATTTCTGAATTATGGAAGGTAGGCAGAAAAGACTATAGCCATACAGTATAACCCTTTGATATATCAAGTACAGCACTAGGAAAGTTAACAAGCAAAACCCACCGAAAAAAATCCAATTTATTTTTAAATGCAACTTACACACGGAAAAGAAAAAGAGTCATTTATTCCCTGTTACCTCAAATAAATTGCTCATTTGAGGCACCACGTGATCATCTAATATTCAGTGACAATAAGAAAGGTCCATTAATGCGGGTGGGCGTCAACGATTAGAGCTTCCTCTCATATACAATTTACTGCAAAATAATTGCCTAAAGTGGCGACCATATACATATCTATATACATGAAAGGTTATATGTTTATAGACAGAGTAAATTAACTCTACTGTTCTTAAATGTACTCACACTGACATTTTGGCTCAAATCATTCGTGTTGTTTCATATTTATTTACATAGGCCAACTTATGTAAGAATCAAATATAAGCGTTTGAAATTATATATATATATATATATATATATATATATATATATATATATATATATATATATATATATATGTTTATTTAACGCGAAAGAATGATGAAATGAATCCAGAAAATGGCAAGAAACAGAAAACAGGATAACTTTTCTTAGGAAATGTTATTTCCTAATTCTCAAAAATTCCGTGCAGGGGTGGGATTCGAACCGAGAGATTCCACCTCATGAGGCGACCATTATTGTTCTTCGCATTTAGTAAAGGAGTTTATGATCAGTCTCGATAACAAATTCTTTCCCTAATAGAAATATTTTGAACTTTTGGATGGCGCAAACAATGGCAAACGCTTCTCGCTCGATTACAGCATAGTTTTTCTCGCGGAGAAGGAGTTTACGGCTCGCAAACGCGATGCGCAAACTTTTGCCATTGTTACCATACTGGACGAGAACACATCCTATGCCATCGTTAATTGCGTCAGTCTGTATGCCAAAAGGTTTATGGGGGTCGTGTAAACGGAGGATCGGTGCTGAAACTAACTTCCTTTTGAGCTGGTCAAAGCTTGCGATCGAACGGGGTGTCTAGACGAGGCATTTTGAACTTTTGGATGCCACAAACAATGGCAAAAGCTTCTCACTCGATTACAGCATAGTATTTCTCGCGGAGAAGGAGTTTACGGCTCGAAAACACGATGCACAAACTTTCACCATTGTCACCATACTGGACGAGAACACATAATATGCCATCGTTAGTCTGTATGCCAAAAGGTTTATGGGGGTCCAGTAAGCGGAGGATTGGTGCTGAAACTAACTTCCTTTTGAGCTGCTCAAAGTTAGCGAACGGGGTGTCTAGACGAGGCATTTGGAGCCCTTTTTCATGAGGAGCTCACACAGGGGCGCGGCGATGGAGGCGAAGTTCATAATAAAACGTCACTAGAAGGCGGCGGACCATATGAATGACCTCAAATGGAACTTTGTTGCAGGCAGTGGCATTTCTACAATTGCATTGATTTTGTCAAGTTTGGGAGCCAAGGAATCTTTCGCGATGTAAAAACCTAAATAGTGCCAAAGGCAAAGTGGCACTTGTTGGGGCCAATCGTAAGGTGGTGTTCCCGGAGTTGGCACAGGAGGGTACGAAGGGCAGCCAGATGGTGGTCACATTCCTGGATCACTACGTAAATGTTGTTGAATTAGCAGGTGACGTGTGGCAACTCATCAAATATTTACCTCACCATTCGGTTAAAATTTATACATGTCGTCAATAACCCAAAGGAGAGTCACCGGAATTGCATCAATCTCCTGTCGGTGGGAGAGGCCGGGAACCTCTTAACCTCTTTCCTCAAGAGAATCTGGTAATAGGCCTTACACATATCTAATTGTGTAATGAACTTGGCCTTTTCGAACATGTGCAAATTCTGATCGATGAGGAAAATCGGTTTGACTTTGAATACGGTGACGGAGTTTAACTTCTGGAAGTCGATGCATATCCGGTAAGAATTGTCCAACTTCTTCACGATGACGAAAGGGCAGCAATACTCCCACCCCGATGGCTCTATTAGACCCATCTTCAATAGCTTGTCTACCTTCTCATTCGACGTTTTTCTTAAGTGAATGGGGAGAGGGCATGGCTTCGAATGGATAGGGTCCTGGATAGTGAACCGAATACTGTACTCGAACTGGGCAGCAAAACTAGGGGTATCCTTTATTCTATTGAGGAATTGGGTGAGTAGCGCTTGTAACTGAATCTACCGGGCGATCGAAAGCTGAGGGTTAGTACTCAACATTACGTTCTCTAACATTACGTCCATACAAAAGCTCAAATGGGGCAATCCCTAAGGTGCGATGGGAAGTTTCCCGGTATGCGAAAAGGGCTACCGGCAAGAAACTGTGCCATTCACAGGGTTATTCAGCGCACAGTTTCGTGAGAATTGATTTAAGGGAGTCATTGAGCCTCTGTCAAATCCCGTTACCAGTTGGTAAAAAGGGGTGGTAAAAAAGGGTTTATCTTCAGGAGCTTGCCAACGTACTCCATCAGTTGCGACCTGAATTGGCGGCCACGATCAGACTGGATTTCCTTTGGTAATCCAACGCGGGAGAAGATAGAGATTAGTGCCTCCGCACTGGAGATGCTGTCTATATTCTTCAACGGAACTGCATCGGGGAACCGGGTGGCATAATCCACTAATGTTAGCACGTGACTATGATCTTTACTCGGCTGGGGTTGTATCGGAACGATGAGCTCAATTGCAACACAACAAAACGGCTCTGAGATTAGGGGTCCTCTCTGCAACGGTGCGGGCTTAACTCACCCGTTGAGGGCAATATTTTGACAGATATCGCTATACATGAGGTAGCGAATGATTTATTCATGGGCTTCGGGCCAATAAAAATATTTGAAGATCTTCTGGGTGGTTTTCATGTGGTTAAGATGGCCTGAAAATACGCTCCCATGGGCAGTAGTTAAAATGTGACCAACCTGTTAACACGTAACACAAAATACTTGCCTCTGGGGTTTACCGTTATTTGCGCTCGCACGGTAAAGTAAGCCGTCCGTAGCTTGGTAGAAGATCACCTTGTCTCCTCGGGTGGCTTCTTACTTTTGGGCCTTAACACACAAGGGGCCGGAGGGAATCGCAGTTCTTCTGGTTCCTTGCGAAGTCTTTAGTCATGAACTCCTTGAATTCTGAAGAACGTGAGGTTTCTAGGGACGAGGGCCTCGTCGAATCTTTTACGGGTAACTAAGGGTTAAGCAACAAAGCTCGAAAGACCCATGGGCACTCGCTAATGAGGACGGAGCAGAATTTAATCAGGCTACTACTACTTCTGCCTAGCCAGTGAAGTACGCACAATCGATGTACGAGGGGCGGTCAATAAGTAGTGCAATTCGGATATAAGGAAACGAGATATGAGGAAAAGTGTTTTATTATTTTTCAATATAACTACCCTCGACTTAAATGCACTTGCGCCACTTGTCCCTTAGGCTTCGAATTCCCGACAAACCCGAAATCTCCCGACTGCTGTTCAATCCACTTCTGGACGGCGAGCTGGACATCTTCATCGTCCCCAAACTGGCGTCGACGCAGTGCAGCCTAAAGATGGCCGAATAAAAAGTAGTCGCTAGGGGCCAGCTCTTGAATGTAGGCGGGATGGTTGAGCTCCTCGAATCAGCACTCGCGCAGGGAAGCTTGTGCAACTCTGGCCTTGTGAACTTTGACGACGTTGAAGTCGATTATGGGGCGTGAGGTTTCTAGGGACCCAACGGGCAGAGACCTTGGTCATAGCCAAATTATCGTGAATGATGTTGATAACACTTCCATGTGATATTCCAAGTTATCGCTCGATTTCTTCGACCTTTAAATGTCGATTTTCGAGGATAATCCTCTCCACACGGGCCACATTGTCCTCGTTGGTCACGTCTGACGGTTGTTCTGGACGGGGGTCATCTTCAAGGGACTCACAACCATGGTGAAACTTCCTATTCCAGCGAGCAATAGTTGCGTAGGAAGGAGCGGTGTCGATGTACACTGCAACAATGCGTTCATGGATCTCTTTTACATTTTTGCCTTCCTTAGTCAAAAGTTTGATCACTGCGCGGTGCTCAACCTTCTTCAATGTGGAAAAATTTGTGAATGACAATCTGCGATCAGCTACTGCTTCTTAAATAGACGAGGCAGGAGCGTGTGGCTGCAGGTCCTGACTTGTCTTGAATAAAGTAAGTGGTACTTGCAAACGAACTTAGAATACTCTTCTATGATAATCGTCTTCATCTCTGAATTTCAGGACAAAAATGACACAGTACCAACAGAAGGAAGATTAGTAAAATAAGAATAAAATAATGCGCCGTTAGGATCAACGCATACAAAGGAGCTTTGCATCAGAGAAGTCACTCACATCACTCAAAGTCAGAGAAAAGCGAGGTAAACGTCCACTGCCGACTGCGACATCTAATATTAAAAATATGGATATGCATTATGGATGGGTGCCTTTTAGAAAGATTAGGGTTTTTGCCTTAAAAAGGCAGAAACTACGCCTTTGAGCGTTTTCACTTCTTTTAATGAGAAATGCACAACTCTCAATGCTTGCACCCATTCCAACATTAGGGAGAAAAGTATATCTGCTTCTTTTATATATATATATATACATATATATATATATATATATATATATATATATATATATATATATATATATATATATATATATATAATAATATATATATATATATATATATATATATATATATATATATATATATATATATATATATATTATATATATATATATATATATATATATATATTAGCGTTTAATCGACACCAACCCGCGGATGAATACGCCACCCTTCGACCAAACATGTTTTATGTGGTTTGACTTCTCTTAAATCTAAAAACGGTGTTTCCTTTCAGGTGAGCTTTAGTTCTCTGTCCACTCTATCCAGCTACGAGTCAACAGTCCGCCATAATATTTTCCCCTGACGAAGGCCCAACGACCAAGTCTGTAAAGAGAACTTTCATCAACCCTTCTGAATAAGACGATATAAACATCAATTTTATTTATATTGATTTTAGTTCGTTGTCTCTCGTAATTATTTTCTTATGCAAGTGGAATTTTTATGTTTCTAATTTGGCTTTTGCCTTCAGAACGAAAGATAAACAGTTTGAATTATAGCTTTCTTTTTTTATTCACTCATTAATTCTTCGCTTCTTTTGGCTTCATGAGTCAGGAACCTTTTTTTAATCGACTAAAGATCCTCCTCTTTGAATTCATTCATACATTTAAATAGAAGAAAACCTTTTTGTCTTTATAGCATATTCACAACATAACACGTTATTTATCTCTTCCCTGTCACTTTCTGAATCCTTGGCATTTTCTATTTAGTTTTGAAGTTTCTCAGTATAGTAAAATCAATTGGTTAAATAAGTTACACTTGGAGAATATGGATATATTGTCCATGTGTTGATTAACTATTATCTAGTATATTACGCTCTTTTAGTCACACTTGCATATTTACTTACTAGACGTTCATTTATACCAATTTACTTTTATTAGAAAATCAGTTTCTCGTTTGAAATGTGAAGGTAGTAGTCTTTTTATTGAATCAGTATTAAATAAATTAAAGTGATTTGGATAATATGCGACTCCCATATCCTCGTATAAATTTGTCGTCGTCTGCTCCAGCTTTGTGTTCGAGCATTGGTTTCGTTGTCAGTTATCCGCTCTCCTCGGTTGATATTTGGTCCGCATATGACTTAGGAGGACCATTCTGTTGCGGAAGTATTATATACTACTTATAACATCGAATATTTAATATATTTGGAAAAAATATGACTATTGTTACCATAAATGTAATATAAACTGAATTATTAAGAGTTTAGGATGATATATTTAGATGTTTGTGAATATATTTTAATTAACCATGACAAGTAAAGGTTTCCCTTGGTCATGAAGCTGTTTTGAAGCAGCCTACTAAGCCATGGGATCGGGATCGGGATTGGGATAGTAAAAAAGATGTATATGTGTGTGTGTGTGAGAGAGAGGGAAGGTAGAAATCATTGGGTAAATTATGGCTGAGTGGTGTTAATAATATGGATGAGGAAATGGGATGATTACGTTGAATGATTAGAATGAGGGTGATGGAGATCTTTGCCAGGTTGCCTGGCTAACGCTTTCATATTGCATTTTTTTCTTTTGGTTATTTTATTGTTCCTTTTGGCAGTAGAGCCTTTGTTCTCTTGAGAGTTTTGTTTTTTCTTGATATTTTTTTTAAACCATCTTTGGTTTTGTTTATTTAACGTAGCTTTCGAGCTTTAATAGTGGTTTTTATCTCTTTCGAACTTTGTGATTACTATTGTATTTTTTCAGCATTTTCTGTTTCTTTTTATCTGTTAAGTGGTTCTCTTTCGTTTCTCTACTGCTTTTTAAATTTTTCTTGAAGTTTATAGTTATTTTCACTCTGTCCATAAGTTGGTTTTTAAAACTTCGTTTGGGAAATTCTCTTCTACCTTGAGCCATTTATTTAGTCAGCGTTCATGAATAAATATGTTTTTCAGCTTAATTGTGATATTTGTTGTAGAACACTTGATAGTGTTCCGTCTCTTCCTGATGATTTCGTAATGAAGTGGGTCGCTTGGTTTTGGACCGCCGGCATTTGCAGGATCTTTGTCTTTGGTAAATTGTGTATCGGTATGATCTGATGTCATAATTAGGAGTAGTAGAGATAGTGAGAGTTTTTTATGTTTCTCTGTAAGGTTTTACGACATATACAATGTGGAGAGGACGGTCTTAACTTTGTTAATTTTTTATTTGACTAGGAAATTGGATCCTTTCTCGAGATATTCAGGCCAAGGACTTCGCCATCGGTACCGTATGGCTACTCAAAGTTCTTCGCGTTATCTTATGGATTTTATGTCTATTTAGGGAAAAAGTTCGGAACTTGTCCGTGTTTGTTTATATTTTATTTGCTCTCTTGAAATCATTGATGTTTGCGATTTCGCGAGCAGTTCGTTGAACAATGTATCTCGGGTTCTTGAGTTTTCCTTATAATAACCTGAGAGACATCATTTGCCAGTTGAACATACATTGCGCAGCCATCCTTGGGCTTTGGGAGGTCTCTCGTATAGACACTATAGAACGTGGAGCTGAGATACCCCACCTGTAGGACCCTTGCATTTAAGATGAATGCATTGCCGGTGAAGCCGTTGATAGAAATTCGTGCTTCTCTTACATTAAGATAATTGCGGAAGATTTCTGTGACGTTTTATTCTAGCCGCAGCTCAGCCAGTTTTAGCTTAAGGGCTGAAATCCATACCTTGTCGAATGATTTGGCAACATCGTGGAATGTAAAATATACTATGTTACCCTTTGCAAGTTCTACTGCCAGCTTTTTGGTGATGAGTACCAGTACTGTCTAGGTGCCTCCCTGTTTTCTGAATCCATGTTGTTGGGTATTCTGCATTCCCTCGATGGGACCGCAGATCGGGAGATCTGTGGTTGTGCAGAGTGTGGAGACATGACTTAGCCATCATCGCTCTCATCTGACACGGAGCGGTAGCACCTACAAGCGTCCCTACCTAGGGTTACTAGGCAAACCGTTACAGGGGTTATATCTTAGCAAATGCAGGATCGTAAAGAGTCATCCAACGGCTCTAGGAGGGTAAATACGACCTTTAGTGATTGGGGTTGCATGGGTGTGGAGGAAAGGCATCCTTATAACCGTCTAAAATCCTCTTGGAACCACCGGCCTCAGTGGATGTATCAGTGTCCATGTCATATTGGCTCGGAGAATCCTAGTCTTTTAACAAAGGCAGATGAGTAGTCATTCACCAAAGGCATCCTAATTTGGACACCCTTAGCTTAGCGCGAGTATTGTGCCCAATATTTAAGAGCTCAGCCAATTGCCTTTGTAGAAATGCTAAGTCTTACCTTCCTTTTTTTTCTCTCTCTTTCTTTATATTGCAAGCCACATATATGCTGTTTGGCAGAGCGATGGGATGAATGGTATCAACAATTTTTTCCTTTCTTTGCCAGCCCTACTGTCAAGTCCCCCTTGAAATTGGCTAATGGGGATATACCATAACAATTGCCTTACCTAGGAGTAGCAGTTCCCCTAAGTGGGGAGTTTTTCTTCCGCTTCTTATTGTCTTTTATGTTTTTTTTATTTTTTCATCTTGTAAATCTAGTGATTTTTTGTTGTTATTATTTTACCATTTTATTTTCTTTGTTGTCATTTTTTACAGTATATTGACCATAATTCTCGTTTAATTTTGTTGAGGGTGGGAGATCTCCACCCCAATCTTAGCCCTTGCCATGAGTATTGTAGAGCTCTCGGTGGTTTCCACCATGTACGATATGGTTTTCGCTCTGAGACCTCAGTTTCTGATTTTGGCCTGTGTCTGAGCTTCTTATTCCAAATTTTAACAAGCCTATGCCTTTGAAGCGCATTTTTAATTCCACACTTAGTGTTTCATGGAGGGCCGGATTTAAGTGTGGCTGTCATGATATGATCCCCATTCATATATGTGGTCGTTTTAGCAATTATTATAGGAGTATATTTGGTTATATATAGGATTCCTGACCTGGATGATAGCATTTATGATTGCCTTTTAACTGCTCATCATTAGCACAGGCTGAATGCCATTTCTGCGACAAACCAGCATACTCGGGCTGCCTTAGACTTCTGTAATAATGCTGGATTTGAGCACCTGGTTCGTGATTTACCTAAATTTCTGAAAATTGCCTGGTTCTCCTTTTTACGGATGTTCCCGTCGTTGTAGATCTACTTGTTGTTCGCCCCTTGGTAACAACAATCACTCTGGATTCACTTTTAAGATTCAATCTAAATATTTCTACCGGATGAGTCCATTACTCGTGTGGTTTATTTGAAGTCCAGGGTCAACTGGCCTGGAGCGACGTGTGAAGATCCGAGTGTCCCATAACAGCACTGAATGAAATTCTTCTTTCCATGAGTGAGAGAAAGATTCCACGTAAAACTATTTGGAGTCGTGTTACCGATAAGAACTGGTTCAATAACGACTGAGGATTAGTCCAGCGTAATAAGCAGCCTGAATTTTGAAAGTGGTCTCGTTTGCGCTCCCAAGAATCCTATAAATACTACGAAAGCTCTGGTTACACGCACAGCGTAATTATAGGCAGGCTAAAAGAGCCTATAATGAACATCTCAGAAATATTTTAAATGGTACCTATCGCCACACTTTGTGGTTTACTCTATCCTTCCTTCCTTGCCGTTCGCTGACGACTCTTTATGCTATAATTATAAGGAGAAAGCTAATCTTCTTGACTCAATTTTTAATAAAGAACAAATCAGTGAGAAAATGGACTTACTTTCATTATATTAAACTGCATTCCTTGGCTTTTAGGTCATTAGAATCTCTTTTCTATTTGAATGACCTTGATTTGTTTGATAGAGGAGATCCATTGGGTTTTTTGCCCATTTTTTTTTAAAAGAAATGGTTCATCATTGTCCCTAAAATTGGCTGTTATTTTTAGATTAATTATTCGTTGGGGTTCTTTTCCTGATTTCTGGCGTTCTGCGAATGTCACTCCGATCCCCGAAGGCACTTCACGCTCATTTCTTCTAGAGAAATATAGACTTATTTCCATTACACCCGTTCTGTCTAAAATATTTGTTTTTTGGCTGGACAAACTCATATTTAATTTTTGGAATAATCTTAAATTGCTGCTGGAAAAACAGTTTGGTCTTCGAAATAGTCTTACTACTTCTAATGCTCTTCTTCATATCACCAATGACTTCCAAATTTCCCTTGATGCTGGTTAAGAATCTCGTCTTGTAACTCTTGATTTAACTCAGCCTTTGATCGTGTTTATCTTAAGGCTCTTTTATTTAAATTAGATCCCTTGGTATTGATGGTTATTTCATCAGCATACTAGTTTAGTTTTTGACTAGCAGAGAGCAGCGTGTGTCGGTTGATGGCTGTTTCAGCTCCTCTAAAATGTTAAATCTTGTGTTTCCCAGGGTAGTGTCCTGGGCACGCTTCTCTTCATTATTTATACCTCAGACATGTTTGGGGGGATTGATTAGAACATGGTTGCTTATGCTGACCATACAACTTTGTATGCTGCAATTTGTTACCCTTTGCACAGAAAAATAGTCGCTGAATTACCGCTGGATATCAAGAGACTTTTATCTTGGTGTGATGTTTGGGGCATAAAACTTAATCCACGTAAATTTCCTAGCCTTCTTATTGATTGATCAAGGATCGATCAACCTGCATCACCGTAACATCATTGTTAAATGAATTGCAGTTCCTATTTTTTTTCACTGGAATTGCTTGGTGTTGCCTTTGATCACAAAGTGACGTTTAAGCTGCACTTGCAAACTGTTAATTCCTTAATTTCTAAAAAATTTGTTGTGTATGTAAGTGCCGCCATATCTACTCTACAGGCAGAGTGGTTAGGAATTGTTTTTATTCCTTGCTCTGGCCTCATTTTGAATCGTCTCATTATGTCCTCTTTTTTGCATTGGAGCCCAATTTGCAGCTCCATGACAGAGCTTTCAACCAGATTAGTTTTCTGTCTCCCGCTGTACAGTTGAACCTCAGTCATTGTCAATTCGTCAAAGACTTGACTCCTTTCTTTAAAATGGTTTATGATCCTGAACTTCCACTTCATTGTCTGATGCCAGCTCCCTTACGACCGGTTCGTGATAACGGCTACTCGTTTAAGCAGAATGACCTTGATTTTAGGTCGTTCGAGTGAATACGACGCAGTCCTCACGATCTTTCTTTCCTAAAGCCGTTGTTCTGTGGAACACTGTGCCTAATGATGTCGTTAATTCGGATAATTGTGATGTATTTAAAAGGCGAATGAATGCTTTTTATGTTTTTTTTATTTTTATATTTTCTTCTTTAATCGATGTTTCTCCGCTCTTTGGGCCCTGTATGCTTTTTAGCTTCTGCCGTTTTTAATGTTGCGTTCAAACGCGTAGCCTTCATTGACTTTGATAATAATAAGAATAATAATAATGCAGAAGTAAAGTTTTAATCTCATTATAAATTGTTGCATCGTCATTCATGAATAAACAAGTTAAACAACATTCAAAATAATATTTACTAGTAAATGACTAGAGAGCAACCCTCTGCCCTCTCAATAGAGTTCAAAATTCCGTTCTTCACCAAGCCTCAGAGCGGATACCTATCGCTCTTTCTCCCAGGCTGCACAAGCATCGACGGCGAAAACCCTTTTTGTTATCAATAATAAAACATTCGTCGTCTTATTTTACCAATAGCTCTATCTTTAAAATCTAAATCAGAGAAATGAGAGTTATAAAACTAATTTTTTATCTATAACTACTCTTTCCTCTCTACCTTTTACTCTTTCTAGTTTTCCTTGAACTACTCTCGAGCGGATCTTTAAATCTAAACTTACAGCATGTCGTTTGGTCTGAAAAAGAAACTTCCTGAGTAATTCCTTTAAACTTCAGAATTAGTTTTTATGATATAGTAGAGTGGAACATAAATAAATAATAAATAATTATAGTCGATTTAAAGTGTCAATTAAAATTCTGAAATTACATTTTGTTTATTAAAAGTTGGTTCGACGAACTAATCAAAATATATTACTAAACGTCTTGAACGAAGCCAAAACTTTGTTTCTGTTACTTGAGTAAATTTGTTGTAACTAACCAATTTTGGTGCGCTGATTCCAAATCTGTGCTCATATTTGTCCTAGCACGTAAGGTTCCTGAGTTATGCAACTAGGCTATATGGCTCTCTTTGTTACCTTGGATTAATTAATGATATAATTATTACGAGTTTGAGAAAAATGAGACGTTTTGGGGCAAAGGTTTGGAATTTTAACACCTTATTTGGCATTATGTACGTCCTTTTGCAGACCCAGACAAGATATATATTACATATACAAGATGTAGTACTCACCTAACTATAAATTTCTTGAAAAATGTTTGAGATTCTTGCTCTTGCGCTTGTACCTGGATATAGGATCTTCCCGTTGTAGAAACCAGCAGTAGTCACCCATCATGGTTTATTTAAAGCGCCCTTGATACCTGCTTTCCATCATTGAGATATCTCGGTGGAACCTTTCCCCATGTTCATTACTAATATCACCCATATTGGATGGAAATAAATCTAGATGCGAATGCAAGAAATGCATCTTAAGAGACATCCGACACCCCATTTGTTGATAGGCCTTCAGCATGTTGTCCACTAGTTCTTCATAGTTTTCATCCCTATTATTACCAAGGAAGTTCTGCACTACATGGACAAATGAATTCCATGCTGCCAACTCAAGTGGAGTTAGTATATTTCTGAACTTCCTGTCAAGTATCAATTCTATGATATCCAGCCCTACAAAACTGCCAGCTTTAAGTTTAGCATCGGTTTTCTTTACAGCAAATTTCTCTTTGAGATACTGGAATCCATCAAAATCATGGGCAGTTGCTTTAACAAAATTTGTGATAGACCAAATTTGATATGAAGTGGTGGAAGGTAGATCTTCTCTGGATGTACCAAAAGCATGTGCTTTACATTGTGTCGGCCCACTATGTGTTCTTCTCTTTCGGGACATTTTTTGATGATTAATGATTCCCGTCGTCACGGCAGTTTCATAGGCATAAGAAGCACATATTCTTTGTATATCCTAGCTGCAGTCCAAAAGGTAAAGATATTACTTTTAGATCATCTCAGATATTCTAATTATGATGCGAGTGATGAACACCTTCCAAATAAAATTTCATTGAGTCATACATATATCTTTATCATCCCAACAATAAGCGCGACAGAAATTGAAGGTGTTTTGTTATCATTGTATAGCAACCTAGCTTTGAGGCTAGCAGTGCTTGCATTTATGCAATAGTCTCCATTCATCAGGTAAATGCTCGTTTCCTAGCTGATTCATGAGGTTATTAACATCATTACAGAAACAAGCACCATCTTCCTCTTTATAGAAGGCAGCTAAGGTCTCATAGCATTAGCATTGCTGTATTCTGGAACCCAACATTTCTGCGTTCTCCTTTGACAATGACAAACCCTCACCAAATCATTCAATTTTTCTTGATTTATCAACTGGATCTTCTTTTCCTTAGAATCATCCTCATACATTTGATCGTCATTGTTATTCTCCTCTTCAGGCGATGAATCATCTTCTTTAACTGCACTAGCTGATGTAGGAACTTGCATTGGCATCTCCATATTATGTGCGAGTGGTTTGACAGCTGACTTACAATCTAGATATACAATTTTTGACTTGTTCTTATTTGAGAATCCTGCAATATTTGTCATACAAAAGTAGCATTCAAAAACATGATTTGTTTGCCATTTAACTACTGTGTAAGCCCAGTATAACACACAGTACAAGATTTTGAGGTGCCCAGGGCTTTTCATTGTCACCAACTTTACAAAAAAAATAATAATTGTATGCAGTTGTCTGAGCTATTTATACATTCTCGCTGATTCCTTGTTTTGAACTTGTAAATATCCTGTTATATACTTTTGTACAATCTTATTTCATTTACAAATTAATTGACAAATTAATTACAAATTAGTTACTGTATGCAAATACCGTTTTAACACCACTACTATAATAGCTAAATTTGACAACGTGATAAACTAGGAGTGTAACGCAGGAGCCAAACACACACAACACATCCTCTCACTACGGTATGCAAATCAGCACTGCCCATATGTGTAACTAAAGAGTATGTGTGTAACTCAGGGACAATTCTGATTACAGTTTCGGAATCAACATGCTCGATTTAGTTTAAATCACAAGCTAATACCAAAGTAGCAAAATCATTGTTGACAAGTGCAATAAAAACTTGAGTGAGGCTCGATCAAGGCTATTATGACCACCTATTGGATGAGGCTCGATCAAGGCTATTATCACAACCTTTCAGGTGAGGCTCGATCAAGGCTATTATGGCAAACTATTGGGAAAGGGATGAGTCCACCTCAGATGCATATTATCGAAAAGAGGATTTTTTTTCATTTCTTTATAACTCATTACATCGGAAAAGAGCTGTAGAATGGAATATATATGTGTTGATATAATGCATTAAACTACGTTCTGGTTTGATGAACGGTGGGTGCATTAAGTTTCTTAATCAGAGGTGAATGAAATTACTGACTACCATATAAGCTCAGTGATTGTGTGTTTATTAAAGGTATTTCTCCCTTTTGCCGTCTTATAAAAGTGAAGGATTCGATGGAAAGTCTACTTTTACCTTTAAAACGGAGGAAAAAATAACCATCAGGGATCTATTAATTTTCCAAAAATTTCCTCTTGCTATTGAAATATCTATTTGTTGACCATAAATAAAGCCAAACTGATCAAGCATCAAATTAAAATACAGAAAGATAAAAAATCCCAATAGGCGAAAAAGCACAACAGTGAATTCAATATTTATTTCTGGCAGATTGCAAGGGCACTTTCAACATTCGAAAAGGCCATCGCATAAGTAATCGGTTATTTTACAATGTTTATCATTAGTTTATGTATAGAAAGAACCCCATCACATTGAAGTTTTATATAGTGAAGTAAAAGAAGTGGTTTAGCCACTCCTTCCTACCAGAAGAGCTTGAATTCGCCTGCAAATCTTCGGTCTGTGGCCTTTGGCCCATCATGTCCAAGTAACAGAGTTTTGTTTTAAAAAAATTAAAATGTTTCCAGTACATATTTCCTAATATTTTATTCTTAGTTAAGATTTTTTTCAGATCCATGATTATCTGCTAGGCTTAACCCATTAATGTCGCTTGGCATTAATTGGTTAAGCCTAGCAGATAAAATAAAATATTTCCTAATATTTTACTCTGAGTTAAGATTTTTTTCAGATCCATGATTATCCACTAGGCTTAACCCATTAATGCCTCTTGAAAACTAGAATTGTCACTATTGTTTTGTCATTATATGTCAGACCAATTTATTTACTTTCCATGAAATTTGATTTCACGTTGCCATACAAGCCTACAATTATGTCTGATCTTGATCTTGATTCTCAGGCAGGTGACCGCCAAGCGTTTATCCCCTTGGCCTTTGTATCGGCACTCCATGTGAGGGCAGGGAAACAGTTAGTATTATCCTAATGTTGCCTGCCTATAAACACAGTCTAACCTTCTATATGCTCTCTAGGAAGTCTTTCACTGCTACAATCATTTGTCCATTTGTCTGGTCAAAGAGTCCCAACAGGATAAGAAGCCATTCTCTTCCACTCTTTTCTATCACCTCATTCATTTCACATCCCATTTCATTCAGGATGACCTGCATCATTTCAATTCTCTCACTAACATACTTGTCACATTCCAACATAATATGCTCTACTGTCTCATGCACACTCCTGTCACACATCTCACACATTTTACTGCCAGACTCTGACCATCTGTAGCTTCTGGCATTCACATCCATACCTTGTGTCCTAGCACGAAAGAGAAGGTCACGACCCAAGCTTCCATCATAACAACCCTCATACCTTGGTGACTTTTTCTCCTTATATAGCTCTAGTGTCCTCTTTCTCTCCATCTCATCCATCCACTTTTTTTAAGCCATATCTTTCACCACTTTGCCGATTTTATTTTTCCACTTCCTCATATTCCAGTTACGTCCCTTCTCATTCGCATTCAACATTTTCCACTCATATAGACTCAAGTCTGCTACTAGTCCACACATATTTGTCATTCTCATGCACCTCTTATTCCAACTGCTACTGTTCTCATTCTACAAATAAACCTTTGAGGCCAATCTTGTATCCTCAATTCGCTCCAGTCTAATCTTATACTTTAAAGACGCTTTCATACACCTTTCTCTAAAATTAGTCCATACCATGTCGCCTCTCACACCATCAATCGCTGCATACCTAGGGGCGTTCAAGGCTATTCTTCCTACCCTATTTTTCCTAGTCTCTAGCTTGTCTATTTCCTTCTCCTTCCAAGCTATTACATCCATACCATACATAATACTTGGCACCGCCACACTCTTCCATACTTTCTTCACCACATCATATTTACTAGCCCTAATTCTGGCTACACTGCCCAATCTAACCACCCACTGGTTGTTCATGCTGATCTTCTTATTCTTCATTTTTTCACTCGCTACCTTTTGAGCTTATCCACACTCCTATGTACTTGTATTCTTCAGTCTGCTTTAGAACAATTTCTCCGATTTTTCACGTCATTCTCTGACCTATTTACTGTTAGCACCTGGCTTTTCTACTTGCGGAAACTAACTTCAAAATCTCTGCCATATTCATTTACAACATCTAGCAACCTTTGTAACTCTTCCACTGTGTCACTCATCACAATATCATCATCTGCGCACATCAGCAGGAATATCTTCTCATTCCTAACGCTTATTCTCACATTCAACCTTCTTACCCTAGCAGCTAACTCCTCAGTGTACACGCTAAACAATGTGAGGAAGAGGATACACCCTTGGCTAACGCCTCTCACACTCCTCACCCATCCTGTTTCTATATCTTCTAGTCTATACTTTGCTCTAGTATCTACATACATGCTCTTTATGATGTTAACTATCTTCTGACTAAGTCCTACCTTCTCCAACACTCTGCACAAAACCTCCCTGTTTACTCTATCATATGCCTTCTCTATGTCTAGGAAACCTAGGTATAGCTTACTCCCATCTTTCATCTTCATTTCAATCATTTCATTCACCCCGAACATGTTGTCTTCCGCTCTTCTGTCAAACCTTAAGCCATTTTGCTCTTCACCTAGAACCCTGACCCTTTCGATCCATTTGGTCAGTCTTTCACTCAACACTGCAGTGGAAACTTTCCCTACTGTATTTAACAAGGCTATTGGTCTATAATTCTTCAGTTCACTCTAACCTTTACACCCACCCTTATGCAGTAGGGTCACTTTGCATTCATTCCATTTCCTCGGTACGCTTTCTTCTTCCCACACCTTGTTAAATAATTCTGTCAACTACAACATCGCCTCCATTTCATACTGTATTTCATCCGGCCCAGCTTCCTTTCCATTCTTCTGCTTTTTCCAACATCTCTCTACTTCCTCTCTCCTAATTATTCAATTTAGCTCACTTGCGTCTTTACTCTCCAGTGTCACACATCCTTCGTTAACCTCTACCGTCTCTCCTATCCCACCTAAAGTTTCCCAAAACTCTTTTATACAATCAATCATTTTCTCCCTCTCTGTTACACATTCACCACTCACTCTCAAGCTTTCCACCCTCTCCGTTTCATTCACACTTTCACCTCTCATGAATATATACCATTTACGTCCACCCTGCAGTCCTTTCTCTTTCATTGCCTGAATCCCTTTTTTCTCACACTTTACCTTTGTATTCATAATTTTTGGCTTGGTTTGTCGCTGTTGTTTCACATATTCTGTCCATGCCTTCTGCTATTCTTCCTCGGCTGCTTCACTTTCATGCCTCTTCTTTTTCAGTGTTCTGCATCTCATATTACGCTTTTTTCATTCACTTCTCGCATTTTTAATATCCTTATTCCAGCATGGTTTACGCACGCTCCTCCAAGGTCTCACTCTTACATATCCTATGTGTCTCGCTGCTACACTTCTAACATTCTCGACTAATCTTTCATTCATTTCATTCACATCATGCACCCTAATTCCTTCCACAGTTTTTCCATTTAGATCTATCTGGAAATTCTCCCAGTTAGCATCCCTCAATTTTTCTTTTCTCTTCCTATCCTTCTCCTTAGGTTTCTCTCCTTCCTACAACCGGCATTCCACTATCATCATATTATGGTCCGATACATTATCGACCATGCCTTCCTCATCAATCCACATACTAACCACAGATTTTCGCATCCTTCCATTCACCAATATGTAGTCGATAGCTGACTCTTGCCCCCTTGTACTCCATGTTACATTCCTTTCTGCCAATGTTTTATTCAAATTTTCCAGATTCAGTTCGTCTATAAATTCCATAAGCATCCCACCATCCCTATTTATACTTTACCCTAGCATACCTAGATATGCATTCATGTGTCCCATAATCATCACTTTTTCTCCAGCGTTCATTCTTACCAATTCTTTTAAGATGTTGTACTTAGTCGTGTTCTCATTCCTAGCTCGTTCATTCTCAACAGTCATGTATACCACAGCCACCACAAATCTCTCAGTGTTACCCCGGTCACTTGCACACTGCTCTGCTCTCTAAGCCTACCCAATTCTTCATGTACCTCCCTAACTTCCAGCGTGAGTACAAGAATCTTATCCTGTAGGGTGCATATTAGGCAGTTACTCATATCTGCCACCCTTCTCTTGTATCTACAGTGCTCACACTGCGTGTACAGCCCCAGACTTTCAGTCACTACCCCACTCAGTACACTGTCTACCATCTCGTTATTATTGATACTACGTTTGGCACTGTTGTGCTCACAAAAAATAGATGTTAGATGTATATTGTATTTATTTAACCGCGTTTTACGCGAGCCTGAACATAGCTTAGAAACCTCTTTCCAAAACGTAAGTACTTTATTTATATTTTTGTTTAATTTCATTAAAATGTGAAGATTGAATCCACGAATGATCATATTTTATATATATAAGAAAAATAATTCTTTAACATGATTATTATTACTTAGAAAAATATTTTACTTTTTCTGGCATTTAAAGTTGCCAGTCGGCATAAACGATATACAAATATTAGCTGCAATTGTGCTTCAATCATTAAAGCAACATTGAACAAACAAAAAAAGACTAACAGGATACGGAGAGTTGCAGGAGACGAAGTAAGGAAGGATCATTTTGATCCCTAGCCAGGACCTATACCCTCTAAATACTCAAGATGTAAGCATTGCGCAAGTAAAACGAACTATGAATGCAAAAAATATCATGTCCCACTCCATATTCTATGCATGGAGCCATATCATTCAACATAATATATGTGTCAGAGTGTTTTCCTAATAAAAAAAAATTAAGAATTAAATTATTTTCATTTTCCACTCGCAAAGTGTTATGCTTTGAATGCCGAGTGGCAACTCTGGTTGCCAGCCCTGTATTATATGCTTTATTTATTACACTAAAATAAAGTTTCCAAAATATAATATCAATAACTTAAATAAATTGTCAGTATTAATGGGTTAAGGACCACAAAAACCTTTATCGGAATTCTTTAGATAAAAGGAAAGAAACATCCACAGAGGTTTATTTTTTCATCTAAATTTGCTCTTATACACTAACCCCTTCCCAAAACAGCCATGCTTTAACTTTAACTTTAATACCAAAATATAATTAGGCGACGAATATACTTATTTTCAAACTGTTTCCAAAATTTTCATTCCTAAAATAGATTGTTATGGAGAACTACATATATTTATTCATTTAATAACCAATACATTCGCACGAATTTTTCCCACCAGTACTCTACATCTTTCTACTACTTTTAAATTTTTGGTTTCTTAAATTCCCACCAGGTTCTTTTATAGATGTTTTAGACCCATTACCAGTTTCTTAGACACCGTATGAGATTCTGGGATTTTCTTAAACCCCCATGATGCAGTAAGGTATGTGAGAGAGAAGGGAGAGGGTGGGAATGGGGGGGGAGATGAAAAAGAAGGGAAAAATAAGGAAAGAGAAAAGGATGGAGAGGTGGGATAGGGGAAGAATAAGGAGAGAGTACATGACCTCATGTGGCTGAAAAGCAAGAGAAGATGTGCTTTTTCCTCCAATTCTCTTTATTCCATTTGATCTCTCATTAAATTTTAAACGACTGCAGTTTCCATTGAGGCCATGATTTGCAATGGCTATCAACAAATCGCGAAGGGGAAACTCTGAAATTGGCCGGTTCCAGTTAGGAGAACTTTGCTTCTCAAATCGAGAACTGTACATGGGATGCTCCATTATTGGACGTGAAATAAACCTATACTTTAACGAGTCAGGAGGAAAGAATAAAAATGTAGTGTGCACTGAATTTCTTAAATGACTTTATAATATTGTTTTATAACATGCCTATATGTAAGAGGAGAGAGAGGGAGTGTGGGAAGAAGGGAAGAAAGGGAGAGGAGAAAGGAGAAAAAGGAGAAGGAGGAAAGCTATTTTGCGAAGTAACGGTAACGTTTTTGAGAAAACAATCATTTACACATACACACACACACACACACATATATATATATATATATATATATATATATATATATATATATATATATATATATATATATATACACACACTCTCTAGGATGGAACCACTTTAGTTAGTACCAAAATTAACCCATTTTTCTATTAAATGTTTTTTACTCTTAAAGTGTTTACAAATTTCAAAACAAAGCTTAAATTTATTATTATAGTTGATTATCTTTAACTAGTGCCAGGTCAATTTCTCTTATAGTTTTTAATTAATTAAGTTTTACAAATTTTTGAAATAAACTTTAAATTTCTTAACTACATTTTTGAGTCAGTTTTCAAGCAAATTTAACTATTTGCAAGTCAAATGTAAAATTTTAACTTATAGTACATTTTATTGATATTTTATAATTGGTCACCTTTTAAAGCCATTCAATGTCCTATTAGCCGTTCCTTTTTCATATTTTCTTAACTTATTAGTTAAGTTATTCTAGCCTCAAGATGAAAACTTGTAGTTTTAGAAACGTACTAAGAAATTAAAAGATGTTACTTTCGTTTCTGATGGCTCTAGGATTTATCCTTAATAATATATATATATATATATATATATATATATATATATATATATATATATATATTATTAAGGATAAATCCTAGAGCCATCAGAAACGAAAGTAACATCTTTTAATTTCTTAGTACGTTTCGAAAACTACACTACGCTACGCAGAGAACCAAAAATTCTCTGAATAGAATAGCTTTTGAGGAACACTTTCGCAAGCTCGAATGGAGACAATAAAAGAAATAGAAAATTAATTGGGGATATAAAGAATAAATGAGGAATAGTTAAGCGCATAGTGTACTAACGGCCTACTTTTAACTGTGATCAAAGCGGTGCTCGCTGCCTCAGTGTCCATGGTTCGAATCGCTTCCCTGCACGGAGTTTTTCGATAAAAGGTAATAGAAAAGGTAAGAAAAATTTATTCTGTTTTCTCTTTTAATTTGGTTTATTGCATTCATTATATATATATATATATATATATATATATATATGATAAATAATACCCACAAGGAAAATGGAAAAACGATTCCGATCGCTTTCGTCTTTATTCTAAAACACCTCTTTATCGAATAACATAGGTCAGGACAGACAATGTCTTAAATAGTAAGGAGTGGGGGGTTAATACGGCTACCTGCACCAAAACCCTAACTAGCGGGTACAAATTCTTTACACTTTAGTTTGTGATTTAATATAATTAGATATGATAGGATCTAGGCTAAACAATCCAGGTCAATATTACAATTTGGGAAAGTATTAATAGAGATACACTCAAAAATATTTCTTGAAATGTAGTTTTACATTTAATAACAGGTTTAGCACTATTCCAATTAATAGTATGATCCTGACTATGGATATGTAAAAATATTGCAGATTATTGACAAAGATTACGAACATTAGTTTGGTGCTGTTTAACTCTAACATTCAATTCTTTACCTATCTGTTCATAAAAGCATTTATTACAATTATTGCAACCAATAGAATATACAATGTCTGGTTTAGGGGGTAGATCCTTAACGAGAAGGCGATGGATAGTGTTTTCATATTTAAAAAAAACATTTATTTTCAAAGGTTTTAGTAAACGAGGTAATTTAATAAAAATTTGGTTAAAAGGTAAAAAAACAACTAATACATTTTTGGCATGAAATTTAGAGATTTTACAATTAGGTTGATAAAATGAACGCTTAGCAGAATCATAACAATTTTTATGTACGAAGAACGGTTAACACAAATTTTATCCTATATTCTATATTTTATCAACCTGTTTTTCCAAATATTAGGATGAAACAATTCTCAGGGCACGGAGAAATATGGAAGGGAAAACACTTTCTTTTTATACTAATATGGTGATCGGAATAGAAATTGATGTATGAGTCAATGGCTGTAAGCTTTCTATAAATTTCATACTTGAAACTTTGGTCTGTTCGGTGGATCGAAATATCTAAGAAAGGGATGGTGTTATCTCTTTCATTTTCTAAAGTAAATTTAATTGAGCGGACTAACGTGTTGATTTTTTCAAGAAAAGTATTGATATTGAGATCATTAGGCCACAAACAAAGAATGTCATCAACATATTACATTCATAAAATAGGAGTTATGTTGGTCTGAGGAAGTATTTTGGATTCAAAAAACTTCATATATAGATTGGCCAGTACCGGAGATAAACAATTGCCCATAGCCAGTCCAAGGATTTGACGGTAATATTTCCCGTCAAAGGTTAATTTACAGTTGTTAATACAGAAAGAAATAAGTTTAATAATAGTGGAAGCCGGTATAGGGAGAACAACATTAACAAGGTACTCTTCGATAAAATTTAGGAGATCGGGTACGGGAACTTTTTTAAAGAGAGAACATACATCGAAACTAATCAAGCTAAAATTATTAGGGTAAGGAAGATCATTAAGATTCCTAATGAGCTTAAGATAATTAACGATGTGAGAACTAGAAACGGTCCCCACCAAAGGACTTAAGGAGAGAAGCTAACCATTTTGATAGGGTATATGAAACACACCCAACAGAGCTAATAATGGAACGGATAGGATTTTCCCGCTTATGGGTTTAGATGAGACCATAAAGGAAGGGGAACGGAAGCATTCAAGGATTTAAACTTATTAATGAGGTCAGGATGACCGTTAAGCAGAGAGCGAAGGGTTGAATTAAATTCTCTGTTTACCGAGTCAATAGGATTCTTTCTAAGGTTTTCATATGTCGAGTTATCAGCGAAGAAGGTTATTCATTTTATCTAAATATGAAGATTTGTCGATAAGCGCAGGCAGGGGCAGCAGATTTATCAGCCTTAGACACATACATATTTTTATTTTTATTATTCGTAAGAACGTATAGCTTTATGAAATCTAAGGAGATAATTATTTCTGATATATATATATATATATATATATATATATATATATATATATATATATATAAAGGGTGTTCCATTAAGACGGATCAAAGTTAGCAGTAAATAAAACAGTGTTATTAGTGAAAATTTATTGATTTCACTATTGGATTATGTTATTTGTGTCATGGCAATTATGGATCAAAAATAATATCGCCTAAATGTCTTCCAAGGCTTTGGCGGCACACCTCCACTCGATGGTCAAAATATTTTAGGGCGTCTCTGTATAGTTGCTCCTTCAGCTCATCAATATGCCTTATTATCTCTTCCTTCAGCTGTTGAATTGTTTTGGCTTGTTGGCATAGACCTTAATTTTGAGATGAACCCAAAGGAAGAAATCTAAAGGCGTCAAGTCACGCGATCGTGGTGGCAAATTGACCTCGCTGTCTTGAGAGATGATGCGACATGGGAACTTCTCATTCAATAAAGCCATTGTTGCATTGGCTGTGTGGCATGTGGCGCCGTCCTTTTGAAAACAAAAATCTTTGAAATCCATAGAATTCAATTTAGGCCATAAAAAGTTGGTTATCATGGCACGGTATCGCTCGCCCCTCTCCATAACAGAATTCTCGGCATCATTTTCGAGGAAATACGGCCCAATGATTCCGCTAGCAAAAATTGCACACCAAACAGGGCCTTTTTGTGAATGTATTGGCTTTTCAACAATCTTGCTGGGATTTTCCTCAGCCTAAATGCAACAATTCTGCTTATTAACGAATCCACCAAAATGAAAATGGGCTTTATCACTTAAGATGATTTTTGGCGAAAAATCATCATCAGCTTGTCTTTGCTCGTGCACCCATTTGGTGAATGCACCTCGCTTCAAATGGTCGGCAGTCTTCAGTTCTTGTGTCAATTTTTGTAATAGGCATCACTAACTTTAACACGTTTTCGATCGTTAATCTTTCCATGGTTAAACTTGCCAAAGACTAGAGTTGTTAAATATGAAAGAAAAGAAAAAATCATTAGAGGCTTAAAGTTAACTCACATTTAAAATCTGTACGAGTTATTGGAACACCCGTTATATATATATATATATATATATATATATATATATATATATATATATATATATATATATATATATATATATAGCTAGGCGCGACTTTTTTTTCAGATGTGACTTTGCCGTCGGATCTGGTGTGACTGCAACTTTGCGACCTATTTTTGGCCCCTGCAGTGCGACTTGCGACTTTTCGACTTCAATGTTTTCCTGGTGCAACTCCGTTAAATTACAAAGAAAACTTTAGCGCGATAACAGAAACATGCTTTATGAGGCAGAAAAAACGCATATTTATTAATTTATTTTATATTTTAGTTAAAACACAGCTTAAACTAATATCTAGTGGTCATCCTTCACCTCCTCCATGTTCTCCTGGCCCATCTTCTCCTCCAGGAGATCCATGTTCCCTTTGAGGAACACAACCACTCGCAGGGTGGCGTCTGAAAAGAAAGAAACGATGAAATAAGAGATTTAGATCGGCGAAGGACAACACTCTTAAGTCTTAACCTTTATCGGTTTAAGTTACTAAACAATCGAGAGGTAAAAAGCTTATAGGGTGACGTAAGGGATTTAATTTTAGGCATGTTAAAGGTAGAATGCTGTTAGATTTTAATTACTTCTTACACTTCACAGTAATTTTTTTGTCTTCGCCACAAGAGAAATATACACACATATTAAAATACGAGAAAATGAGATTAATTTGCACGATGAACGCCACAAGGCATAACACGTCTCGAACGTTTTTAACTGACAAGACGGGTATAAAACTTTTTCACGCCTGAAAAGTGTAATGAATTTACTAATTTATAATAAAATTCAGAATGACAAACATTTTTGGGGTACGTTTAGGTAGTGCCATGTAACGTCTGTCTCATATATTGTGAAGAATTTAATTTATCGTAAAAGGAAAATTAACAAAACAGATAAAAATAAAGTTATTATCTGTTAACAACTCAAATTTGACATTTTTAGCCAAATTGGGTTTCAAAACTGGTTTAAAACAGCAGCAGCAATTTTTTTCAAAAAAGTCGCGGCAAAAGTCGCGGAAAATTGGCGGAAAAACATTTGCGACTTAGAAATTCCTAATGCGGCAACGCACAGCTATATATATATATATATATATATATATATATATATATATATATATATATATATATATATATATATATATATATTTATATATATATATATATATATATATATATATATATATATATTTATATATATATATATATATATATGTATATATATATATATATATATATATTTATATATATATATATATATATATATATATATATATATATATATATATATATATATATATATATATATATATATATATATATTCCTTTAATTCATTTCGATTTTTACAAGTTTCATCTTACATATTTTCTTCGCTGACGGCTATTTTTGCAAGTTAGTTGGCGACCGGCTTTCGTCCATTTATCCCGACACGAGGCCGGTCAGGTGAAGAATGGGGGTGGCCGTCACCTTTCACTATTGGCTCTAGTTGAGGTTACTTTTTAAAACCATTCATTATCCTCTCTCTTTTCTCTTTCTATTCCCTTATTATCTTCACATCATTCATGAAGACGCAAGTGAATGTCAGGTGAGATTTGGGGAGTTCTGTGCCTTCCCGTCCCCAACACGCGTAGTTTGCTTCATCTCCTCAAAGCACTCCTGAAAGTTTCTTTATATCTTCCACAATTCTCCACTTTCCATAGCTTTCCCTGTTTCTTGACATATCTTTAAAACCTTTTGTGCGAATCGGCCTCGATGCTATTGCGCTTTAAACTCGGGCGCGCAAAAGTCCTCCAGCTCTCTCCACCGCAGTCTTGACCTTTTCGTCTCAGAGCAGGATGCAAGAAGGTGCAATTGATCTGTAGCACTCAAATTGGCTAGTGAACTAGGCCTGTGGCACCCAGAATTGCGATATAAGGTAGGCTCATAAACGAACCTCAACAAATGAGCAGCTGGTAAGACCCTTGATATCCTAAAATTGGGTACATGCATTAATTACTGAGATAATATAGCATGTAATAATCAATGAACCAATGCAGAATAGAGAAAATACTTATATCAGGAGACATGAGATAAGCAAGCAAATAGCTAGAGTTCCCATGCGGTCACACAAACATACACACGCAAGGAAACATATGCAAGGCAGAACGATCTTAATGATAAAAAAAACGCAAAAACCGAGCAAATATAGGGTGGTATCTGCTTTGGACCGTTAAGTTGTCGAGGACCTGTGAAATGCAAACGGTCTTACTGATATAGGGTAACAACCCCGCTTGGGAAAATGGTGTCTAAATGCATTAAATGCGAACACACGGCTTGTGACTCTTCCCAACAGTCAACATGGGAAATAACGAACATATTTCTGATCGTTAGTTCCACCCTACGCCTAGATTAGAAAAAGAAGAGGTTCTTCCCTTTGCAAGTGAGGGGCCTATAGATAAGTGGAACAAAACATATAGAGAGAGACTAGGATAGAGAGAACAAATCAGTTAAGACGTCTGCCAGTATAACTTACTTGTCATTTTGTTAATATTAGCATCACGAGTGCGTTCCTCATCCTTGAATCCTGCCTTAGCCACGACTATCTAATCTTACCGGAAAACCTACACTCAGAGGCTTGTGACTCGTACTATTTCGCTTGCTCCAATTTTAGGTAGGTCTAAGCATAAAGCCTACTTATCTCCACTTTCGGTTCGAGTCCTTTTCCTTTAAACCCTTGATGACAAAAGCACCTTCTGGAAGCCAGCCGAGAAGCGTATTCTCCGTGAGAAACTTTGGGAGTCAGAGCAAACTCGACTGGAAGACCAAAATTAGGCGTACTATCTACAAACCCCAGTACAGCCTTATACCCTTCCATACCGTCAGTAACTACACTTTCTCTTCCTATGTTTCTCCCATTGCCTTCTTTATAGATGCCTCCTCCATCGACTTACCAAACATTTTTAAATTTTCTCTTCCTCGATTTCACACATGACTAACTTGTATGTTTTATTATTATTATCGTTTCCTCTGTCAATTAGCGATCTTTTATTAACTGCGCGAAGTGATGGTCTGTCGACGCGTTGCGTTCTTTCCTCAAATGGATTATTCCATCTTACTTTGACGGCCTTTGTTTTACGGTAATTAATTTTAAATGAAATCCAAGTGGAAAGAACCGAATTCATTTTGATTTGTTCAGTAGTGTAGGTTCAAAACTGTTTAAAAGGTAATTCAGAATTTTTATTTTTATTTATATCAGCTGCTTACTTGTTTAATTTGATGGGAAATTTCATATTTATAGTTGGGGTTTCCTCTTGGAAGTCTTGCTAAATCGAAATAAAAAGCAATACCAAAGTTTGTTTTATTTGCTATACAGTACTAGCTCTAGGACTCATCTCATCCTTCAAGACTAATTCTAGATGCGATCTCATCTTTCAATACTAGTTTGTAGATGTCATGCCATCCTTTAGTACTACTTTCTCTGTGTTGTATCAGAATTTGGTACTACATTCTAGGTGTCATATCGTCATTCAGTCCTAGTTTCTAGGTGTCATTCCATAATTCTGTAAAAGATTGGGGGTCATCTTATCATTCAGGGCAAGAATTTGTGAGTCTTCTTATCATTCATTACAAGTTCTTGGTGTTATCTCTTCGTTCAGTAAAATTTTTTCTGTCATTTCATTATTGGAGTTTCTAGGTGTCATATTATCATTCTCTAATAATATAAATATGTCTCCTTATTATTTAATACTATTCTAGATGTTTCATCATTCAATACAAGTATATAGGTGTTATCTCACCATTTAGTACTAGTTTCTATATGTCATCGCATCATTCAGTACTAGTTCCTAGCTTCCATCGTACTCTGGAGAAAATTGGCGCAAATTTTTCAATTTGAGGAAGTGGACTCAGTGTGGCACAGCCAACAAAAAGTTAGAGAGACGATTGAAGAAAAAAAATATTAGGCTTGAAGTGGATAGATTTACTAAAAGAAGATATAGGACAGTTCATCTATCAACTTTTTTATAGATTTCGGCACATTTTTCAACCCTTTATGACCTTCTAAAGCTTGAAATTACAACATTTTGACCAAAGATGTTGGCAATTATTGCTGCATTGAGCTTTAAATTTTTGACCGTAATATATGCCAAAAGCGCCAGTTCCGTACTCCATTGAATCATGTCTTGCACTATAAATTTTGATCTAAACAAAATAGATCAATAAAATAGATATCAAATGAAAGAGCATATAATTATTAAATAATAATTAATAAATAATAATAATTATTAAGGACAAAAATAAATTAATAATAATGTTATTATTTGTCATTCTTGGGGAAATAAAAAATATTCGACAGAATGTATGTAGATAACTTAAAACTCTACAATCGCAATAACAAAGGAGCTGAAAGCGCTCCCTGGGCACATAGTTGATATTTAAGAACCTCTATTCATTATACACAGACAGGGTTCAACTAAATCCTCTATCAGATACTTCACTAAAACTTTCCTTGCCGGATACTCTTCAGCTTTTAATAGCGGTTCACATGTTCCCGTTAAACTGACAAACAAACGTTTGAAGTATTTCTTTAATCTTCAGAATTTACAGGAAAATGCAGGGAGTCCCAAGGTTCAAGAACTTCCCTATATGAAACAGTTGAATTTATTATCTCATACTGAAAAATTACGAGGATCAAGACAATAGCCAAGCAGAACGTAATGAAGCTCTTCATGAAACTACTAGATAAACATAGTTTGCTGGTGAAAAGCAGAGCAAGAGCAAGTAACCCTGAAAGAAGAAGAGGAAAATTTGTGCTGGTATTTGGCAACCTGTTCGATATAGAAGCTTTAGATGTAATCCAGGAAATATAGAACAAGAGAGTATAGTATAGAAAAAAGAAAGTTGAGGATATTATTTTCTTCGGAAACCAACAGACTGACATGAAATCTCATATGGCAAATCATGAATTGTCTTTGAGACAAGATCACTGCAGCAAACAGTGAGGAGAGAAATACTGCAGCATAGCCTAGAACAAGATAAATGTAATTACTTAGAACCTCGCATTTTGTTACTATGGTGCGATATTTAACATGTACTTAACAATTGCTGTCTTGACATCTCCTTACATGTTAGACTAATTGAGAGCTGCAAAAGAAAAAGAGGCAGTAAATCTTCATGCGAATGACTACCTGGAGTGACTCAACTGTCACAGACGCTAATACAGAGGAAATGAATTAGCATTAATCAGTCTTGCCCTGCATCTTTTCGCCATCAAGATACCATGAGTATTGTGGAATGTGATGGCATCTGCAATACGGTTTATCTTCTAATTTATCATACAATCAAGTTATTGTCATTTTTTTTGCCAGCTTGAAAGCTGGAGGGGCTGATCTGAATAATCTTTTGCTATAATATCGGTAAAGTTGATACGTCATACTTTTGTGAGAAAAACTCACAGTACGCTGCCTTAGACCTGCATGAAATGTTGAACGGAGATGTCTTGGGAGCTGATCCTGGAAGTATCTCAGTTATTAGTTTTTCTACTGTCTGGTCAACTTTGATACACTGAATGGAATTTATTAAGAGTACCTGCCATCGAAAATTATTCTGGTGCATTTCAGGTTGAGGTTTAAATGGATTTACTGGAGACATGTGAACCTATAAATAATGTTACTACTCTTGTTTTTACACTACATATATAAACAGTAGAGTTTAGATTGGAGCTACTAAACTTCTAGAGAAAATGCTGTACAAAAAAATGCTTTATCTTCCATGAGAAAATGTATAGGAATCTATGAAAATAAGAAAATGAGTGTTCTCTAAATGGGCTCATAGCAACTGTTTTTATCTATAATTTATGTTGAATGTTTATTGTTAACCTCAAAAGAATGTTAATTTCTAATAAGTATTCTGTTATAGTTTAGCATATTCTTAATCTCGGATGAAAACCTCGTGTTACTTCACGTAGTCACAGCTGTTCGGCAGAGGAGGGGTCTATCTAGCGATTTCTGGAAGAATAAACAGAGCATTTAAAGTTTCCAAAATTTGATTAAATGCTCAAATGTCAAAATCATGTGTCTTTGAGAAAGATATACTCCTCAAATTAAGATTCAAGAATTGAGTGCCCCATATATTTATTGAGGGTAAAAATAAAATATTTTAGGATAGGCAAAGTTTACATAGACCAATTAAAAGATTCATAGACTATAAATGAAATAAAGTGCTTACAAATAAGCAAGAGCTCTTACATACATTAATTTAAATTAATGAAGATTTGCTACAATTCGATTTGTAATCCACTTGTGGACTAAAGACTATTTCTTTACTCCCACCCAACAAAGACTTTTTCCAGTAATATCAAATTTAAACCGCTGCTAGCTTATTTTTTCAGGTTCAATAGCTGTTGTGAAGGAGTTCAAGGGGTGTTATGGATAGGGACACTGGGTGTTGTGGACGAGTTCAATGGTTGTTACAGGACGCTTCGATGGACAATATTGTCCGTAGTAAACATGGCAGAGCTTCGTTTAGTCAATCTGGGAAGGGACCATTGGAGGATATAGGAAGGATGACTTAGTGCTAAATAAGAATTCATAAAGAAAGGGGCCAAGGGGTCCTCATCAAGGGCTCAAATTTTGTGTAGGGAAGAGCCCATGAGTATTCAGTGGGAGTTCAATTTGTGCGTAGAGGGGAACCAATTAGTTCTCATGAAAAGCTTAATAGGTGCTCATGGAGAGTTCAATAAGTACTCATAGTCTGTTAAATAGTTGTTCATTGAGAGCTCAATAGGTCTTCATAGAGAGCTCGATACGTGCTCTTGGAGAGCTAAATAGGTGCCCATGGATAACTCAATAGGTGCTCATAGAGAGTTCAATGCCTGTTGATGGAGAGCTTGACAGGAGCTAATTGGAGGTCATAAAGATCAAAGTTAGTGTTTAGGAGGGAGCTTAACGCTGGTCAGGGCGGGCTATTGTTTGATCATATAGGGCTCTATGGAAGTGAAACTAAGAGGGAGAGATATAGCGCAGATCGACCTGCAGACAATTTTCATTATCGTCAAATTAGGCCTCACTATTAAAATATCTGCTTTTGACTTCTCTCCTTTCGAGAGACTCCAATAAGATCTTTAATTTGAATTTTTCGTATGTAGAAGCCCTTCATTAT
Source organism: Ceratothoa steindachneri (assembly GCA_963969495.1). Classification (NCBI taxonomy): domain Eukaryota; kingdom Metazoa; phylum Arthropoda; class Malacostraca; order Isopoda; family Cymothoidae; genus Ceratothoa; species Ceratothoa steindachneri. Next base: position 49,482,384 of record OZ018336.1, read on the forward strand.
TCAAAGATGGTAGAATTAAAGCGATCACCAATCAATTGCTGATTACTACGAACTTGTTTAATCTACCGTAGGAATAAAACCAAGAGCAAGAATAAAATAAATGTTAATATCGATCTCCATGAAGTAAGGGTCTAGTAGTGAGTTTGCAACAGAATTAGAGCAGTAAATACATGGATTGGATCCTTTGTAAGTATTTAAATGACTTTTCCAAAGATGCTTTGATATGAGTAAAAACTTAGAGTTAGCACAAACAATATTATAAATCTTTGGAAGGGTGAGACGAAAAAGCTAAAGAGGAAGAGGAAAGTTCTTTTGAAGCCGATACCCTGAAAGAATGTGTAGGAATGTTGACCGTATAAAAAATCTTTGCTCTTTGCTTCAAAAAATGTCTAACATCTACAGAAAGGTCCTAATTTTTTTCTTACATCTGTTAGAGGTGCAGAAAAGACTCAAGAGGAACCATTGCCTTGTCTTATGCTTTAAATGGGATACCAAATTACGCTAAAGATTCATGATCATGCACAGAAATGAAAATTCGCAAAGCGACGAAGTCTTAAATTAAAAAGTGGGTTTAAGCCCTGTCATAAAACGAGGTTTCTAAAAATTAAAAAAAAAAGCCACCGGTGAGGAAAATAAAGTATACCCACAGACAATAGAGTGATCTGTTAAGAAGATCAAAAGGGTAGACATTCTAAACTAAGGTAATAAGCAAACTGGTAAATAGACTAATGAGGAAAAGTGGAAATTCCATAGGCAATGAATTTACTTTTACAAAAATTCTGGATACTGAAATCACTTTTCCCCAAAAATTCCAGGCCATCCTCTCAACAACTTCCATCTTTCTTTCAACCAAAACCATAAAATCGATAAATTATATGAAAATCAATCATACTTGTCCAGAACAAGTTATGATCGAAAGAGATGGCAGAAACTTTGACTGAAGTAGGCCATGATCTCAAATATTACACAAGTTTAACGTGCATCTGTGTATTTATACGCTTCTTCAGGTTCTCTTGTAAGAACGACAGCAACGCGTGTTATTAATATGATCATAAAATTATTTTGATGAATGAAGTTTTCTACTTTGACTAAAATGCCGCTTGCCTCTTATGGCCACTCAAAAAAGTGGTGGAGATAAGAACTTCTTGGAAAGCGCAATCAGAGCGCGAACTTTCCACTAATTAATATTATGGAGTGCAATTGAACAATAAATGTAGCAGTAGGGAAACTAATTCATACAGCTCGCAACGTAAAGAAGTATGAATGTGCAAATCCCTACGTAGATGATAAAGGCGGTGGGTAGATGAGCGAAGGGTGCTTTATTCCCTAACATAAAGCATAGATGTAAAACTAATCAAGACCTGTAGAATTGCCTTTAATGTCTTTATAAACATAAGTTGGATTCATCGTATCTCATCATTTATTTAGAAATAAAATTGGTATTGAGATAAATAGAGACATGAGAGGTATTGATGTAATCTATAGGAAGCAAAATGACAAGTTTTTGCAACATTTATGGAAATAAATTGAAATTATAGAGAAGAAACAGCTGAAAAAGTGTTTGTATATTTGAAAAAAATATTGATGCATCTAGATAAATCCTAGATAGAGCACACGAATTTTCCAAATCTATTTAGAAATAAAAAAAAATCAATCAGGTAGTTAATTGGATATTTAGTATTAACGACAACAATTTGTTTTATTGATTTCCCTACTAAGAAAGCCCATTTTTTGTATTCCTATTATGGAAGGACAATTTTTTATAAAGGATTTAGGATAAAGACCTAGCAGGAGGTGCAGTTTCATGGTCTCCACTGAAAAACTAAAAGGTTGTCATTAAAATTCTTATTCCAATTAGGTTAAAATTATGGTGAGTTAAATTCTGGAAGGGAAAAGCTCTGCCTCTATGATACGCATTGCAAGGAAGAAGAAAGCATTTTTATTCGGATTTAAGTTTGGATTTTATTTTCAATATACATAAATTAAAAAGTGCAGCAGAGATCAATAGGATTTGGGGTGTGGGTGAGTATTTTGAAGTTGTCGAAGGAAATGTTGGACTTACATACGTCCGCATGATCTCTTATTGGTGATACCTTCTCTTTGCTTAGGAGGAATCCAGTATAGGTCGAGTACCCTTGATGCTGCTCAATGCAACAGTGAATCAATCTTATAATTAATCCATTATACGATAAATCACATCATGTGCAAATTTTGATGATATGTTGACTAATAATCCCACGCACCTGCTCACAATTGGATGTCTTCTGTTTATCAAACGAGATTTTGTTTATCGCCCACAAATTCTTTATTGGGTTTAATTCTGTCAAATTCCGGTACAAAAGTCACAAAAGTTTCGATTTTATTTTACGGCGCAACCTTTATTATTGCTTTTGCTTTTGGAAAAGGTGCGCTATCATGCTGAACACTACAGTTAACATACCTAAATTGATCATGAGTAAAGTTCGGCACAATGAAGGCAATCCATACTAAGAAGGAAGAAATTGTGCCAAAGAAAATATTGAATTATATTGATCCTAATTTTTTCCAATCGCCATTTCTCTTGCTTTTAAAAAGTGCAGTTTCTTTTTTTATGCTCATTCACTTCAAGTTTCTTTTTTTCTCTTACTATATGTTCTATAGCCTGTAATATAAGATTTCAGCACCATTGTTCCTCTTTCTATAAAAGACTTTTGAAACAGAAGAATCTATATATTGTACAAGAACTCGTATTACTCTTTATATATATATATATATATATATATATATATATATATATATATATATATATATATATATATAATGCTCGAAAACCTTCAGCACAAATGAGAATGCACTCGCGTGCAAAGGTAGCGAATGGTTTCCTTTTACGGTTCATTTTTGTTACCTTTGAATTTTACAAAAAAATAACAGAGGCACTTCTTAAGTTAATTAATATATTTAATGAAAAACTTGATCGGCATAATATGGATACACTAATTCAAGGCTTAGAATCTGAAACGTTTATGGAGGCTTCTTCCAAATAATTTCAATGAGAAAGATGCTTTTCGTGTCGAGCATAACTGACGATACCCGAAACGTCGCTGCAAAATATTTTTGTTTAAATATTCTTTAAAAATTTCCACATTTAAGTTCCCTTTTGCCTTAATTATGACTGAAATTTGCATTTCTTTCAGGATCTGTGCCTTGTCATAAATTTGAATATTGCTTTCAAAATGTCAAATAATATTACAAAAACAAAGAACAATTGATTCCTAGAAAAAAAAACACCAAAACCATTTTTACTTTGTTCAATAAAACCATATTTACATTTACATTTAAAAGAAAAGACATACAATTTCCATTATGTTCATAATCAACTTTCCTTGTCTTTGTTGTCCTATTTTATCGGTTATATATAATTTTCAACCCCTAAAGGAATAATTGCAATTTTACAACTTATGAATATTGGAAGAATTTTGGACAGGAAAAAACTTTTAAAGAATGCTGACTGTCACTGAAACAAAGCCAAAATGAGAAAAACAGAGACCGGCGTCTTAAATTGCCGAAATCAGTTACATGGGTAAAATGTTTCGGTTTATATTGTTTTTTATTTTTCAAATGAGGATATTTATATAGTTGAATAGTTTTTCTTAAGAATTCTAATAAAATATTGACTTTTAAAAAGTAAGGAATTTACTTTATAATTATAAGTAAATTTACAAATATGTTACATTGAATTTTAAATTTCTTTTTCAAATTTCATCGTTCAAATTCAAAATGTACCCAGAAAGAAACTTCATGATTCTAAAAAAAATTTCAATTACAGAATAATAAATTTCACTTATGCTAAAAATTTATTCAGGACGAATCTGAATGTAGAAACGCGCTTATAAGATCTTTATTTTGGTTGAAAAATTAAATAATTTCTCACGTTCTCAAAATATTTGAGGCAAGCATGAAAATATGTCTTCTGACCTAATTTTGGGTTGGTGATTTCAGATAAGAAATTCATTATCACTATACATCTCTAACCTATGAGTTACATTTCTATACATATAAGTACATCTATACACATAGACCTAGCCAAGAATATTTAAATAGTTGCATAATACACTACATAAATATCTTTTAAGACTAATTTAAAGCTACAAAATTCAAAGTAAAACTTTGGCAGGTCTATGACGATATTTTGCGGTAGCCCGAATTCCTCCATAGGCAAAACATGTGCATTGTACAACTGGAAACACCAGTAACTTCTTGTCGCTGAAATGGGGTGGTTAGTGTTCCTCTAAAAATATACGGTAGAAGGATACTTTTATATAATTTTGCTGGTTTTATTTTAATAGGAGAGATTTTTACGCATTATTTAATAGCAAAATCAATAATGTAACAGAACAAGGTCAGCTGACCAAAGTCGCGTGCTATCACTTATTCTGATTTATAAGCTTACAACCTTCAAAACTCTTAATAATTCATGGACTAACCTTGGGAGGACCTTGACAAATATATCATTCTTAAGAGAATGTAAAACAACATAAGGGTTTCAATTTTTGTTAGAATCGGCCGGATAGTTAGGAAATATTGCCAAATAATTCTCAGACTAACCTTGAGAACACTATGACAATTATATTATTCAGAAGAGAATATAAAACAACATAAGGGTTCCAACTTTCGCGAGAATCAACCGAATAGTTACAATATTATTTTCAAAACAATAAAGCAATTCGGGGACCGACTGCTTTAGAAATAAGACAAGATTATAAATGTTAAATAAACATTTTCTCGGGTCAAATCATTTAATTGCTTTCCAACATAAACAGCTGGAAACTATCATGTTAAAATTTAGTTAGCTTTCAAATGGCTAAATTTCTTTTACATTATTATGCTACTATATAACATAGTAGTCAGTTATATAAAAAATAATATGCAACTTGTAGTGTATCGAATTAAGATATTGTGATTGCAGGCTTGAACGCAAGATAAGTTCCCCACGTCTTCTCTATCCCAATTCAGAATTTGTAAATACAACAATTTTATACTTTAGATATAGATTTATCTTAAAAGTTTGCGAGAATGCACAAAAAAATACACATTTCAATTGTTTATTTTGTTTTTCAGAAGTTTTATAACTGTTAAATATTTAATTTAACAGTGGCTTGAAGTCCTTCAAAACACCGCGGATGCTTCAACAAAGCTGATTCCATAAATTACTTACCTCCTGACTAATGCTTACTTTGAAATTGGAAATTAAGACAAACCCTGGCACAAAACACATCTATTATATTTCCTACTATAATGATATAAATTCATGGTTTAGTGTCAAAAAAATAAGCATTCAAATTTTATCTTCCATTGATCTGGACAGAAGTAAAAAACCCTGCAGATGATTGTTATTATATATAACAAATACCAGTAGTTTCTGTTTCTTCAAGAAAAAAGCCTTATCCCAACCTTTTTTCAGCTATGCTACCTGTTTCCTCAGTAGATGATCCTTGTGTTCCATGATGTCGAGCGGATACGGATCTTTTCCTTCTGAAGACTTTACCTATTTATTTAAGGGCAAATGGCACTGAGCTACACTTTGTCGCCCAAGAAGACTTGATTTATACCTATCAAAGTAGCAACCACACCTTTTGGCAACAATGGCCTAAGCATTGCACTTTGGTAAAGGCAAATCTTCAGTTTTAGGACACAGATATCGCTTCATTCTTTGACATGTGAAACAGGTTATGCTACTACTCACATATCCCTGGCATTGTTACCTCCCTTACCTTACCTCTACCCCTCAGAATGCTTTATTTTCTTAAACCTTCAAGCAAAGTCTCAAGGATGTGTTCCTGCACAATACGTATGAATATATCAGGATTCTCCATTGAATCTTCACTTCATTTGAAGGAGTTATATGACAATATGGAGCTTCTTCTGGAACCTTTCAAGTATCAGCAGCATTATTTGAGCCCTGTGTAAATCTCAAAGTTATTGTCTCTATACTGGTATGGAGGTAGGCTTCACGAACTACTGATGCTTCCCCTTAACTTTGGGAGTCAAGGAGCACTTTCGTAACTAGAAAATATAGTGTCCAAAATTCTTCTTACGGACTTAAGGTTTTTCTTCCCCATCATCATATCAAGCTTGACTTTATGATGAATTTCGTGTAGGCCTCGGGTGACTGATTGGGTGTAGTCAATAGGTGCAGCTCCCCCTCAAAATGACGGATCTGGCATTCCTGAATAGGGTCATCAGGTCGTTGATGAGTATAAAATGATTATGAAAGATTAGTCAATATTAATTTCTTTCCTTAAGTGTAGGCAGTTTTGTACCGCAATTATTATTCCGTCATAGGCTTTACTGTTAATATTTTTAGCAATTTAGTGTAGCATTTTACGTTATGAAACAATAAATTTATTCCGGTTCTTTCAGCTATGATTAATTCTTGGGTTTGGTTGGTGTCCTTAGCTACTGCCGAGCTGTAAGTTCTTCATGGCTAGACTACCATCATTTAGCATTCACTGAGAGGGTGAGGAGGGTGAGAGGCGTATTTTACATATAGTCTTCTGGTTGTGACGTGAGAACCTCTTTGTGGTTTGGCTGATAGCAGTTTATCTTCGTAGCACCTTGATGTAATAATTAAGTTTGATTCTCCTTTTCCTGAATACTACTTCTAAAACCTTGGTCTTTGGAGAGGATTCGTCTCATCTACCCGAGAGGAAGAATCGAAGGTCAGGCTGTTTTCTATTGCTATTCATATTACCCAAGTTCCATTATTGCTCGCTATGGGGCTTTCGTCATCTCTATTCGATTCCTCATCCAAGAAGAAGGACGATACAGTATAATCTCAAAGCAGATCTCTGGTTTCTTAATTTTAATCAGCTGACTCCAAGAAACAAGGTAGAAATATTTATAATTATTATGCCGCTCACCTGCTAAGAGATCGACGCATTACATGACATGGAATGAGGTTCTATATAGCACTCTTTGAAACAGACACAGGCAGAAGAGGAATGTCCAATCAGACCTTCATCCTCTCTACCTTGATTTCTTCTGCCAATTTCAGGAAAGATTGTTATAAGAGAAATATCCAATAAGTTAGTCGCTTCACTTTAAAGACAAAGGGATGAGTATAAAAGATTTGTGATGAATTTATACTCCTTAGCGCAACTCTGAAGAGATGAAAGAAAGGGGTGCAGTGTCCATTTGTCTAGATGCAGTTCCTCGGAATTCCAGCAAATAGGCCGTGACAGCTGGTGGCCAACTATATGGATTGATAAAATTTAGACACGCGAGACGTATGGCACTTTTCAATGCCTTTCCTCCATTGTCACTGTTTATGAAAGCTAACGTTGCGAAGAACACAGTTCTAAACCTCGTGAGGAATATAAGGCAAACTGGGAAACATGAAACAGATTGCCCGACCACCACTCAATACTATATATTACCTTGCTGTCTTTGGAGTGGCCAGTGTAGTGAGGGGCTACTGTCGGTTTCTCCCTTGTAGTCCTTCGAGCTCCATCCCTTAGAAGCTGACTGCTCAGTTTTGACAAAGACACTCAACGCTCATCAAGAATTCTCGCGAGTCCTACATTTTTTTCGCCGTTCAGCTCCGCAGTTGGAAGTAGGTGAAAAGACTCTTTGCACCGGTACGCTTCAAGACCGCTGACCATATAGCCACCCTTCTGTGGCGTAGCAGGCGTACACGCGCGCGCGCGCGCGAGAAAGAAGTATACGAAGGATTCACTCGAAAACGCCGATTTTTGCGTCTATACCGTATATCAGCAGCACACCCCGTTCCTGATAACTCTTCTGCCAGTCGAGGCCTGTAGAGACCACCTGTTTCTGTCGTGTCCGAACCCTGGAAGGAAGCCCTACAGGGGGCGCGAAGAAGGGGGCCCCATTTGGGGGCGGAGTGGACAGGACCGGCAGGTGGGCCCTATTAGACAGTTTAGAGTAGGTAGGGAAAAAAGAGGTGGAACGGGGAGTTGGTAATAGGTACACTTCTTCAGACTTGGACGACTTCCCAAGAAGAAACTACCCTTGAGGGCCGTCATGGACGACCCCAGGTGCGAGTATAGAATCCCGCTCTGGGTGAAGGAGCGATGTCCAAAACCGGCGAGGGAGACGGTCTTCGAGACCATCTTTGCTACCATTGGGGTCGCACTCTGCCGCTTGGTGGATCAGTCATATGGATATATGGCTATCTGCGATGGAACCCAGGACGTTGATAAGCTCCTCAGCGTCGAATCCCACGCCAAACTTGACGAGATCCGTCTGGCCCCAAAGTCCCGCCCCATGTGTCTGCCCACAGGTCGATCATCTGCCGTCGCCTGGACTCCTGGGTTGGAGCGCATACGGCCGATGAGTTAATGGCGGAAATTGAGGCGAAGCAGAGCTGGGCGAAATAAGATGAAGTCTAGAAGTTTAAGAACCGAGACCGTGGTGAATATACACACCTATTTAAAGTTACCTTCCAAACGTCCGAAATGGCTTCCAAGGCAGCCTAGGCAGGCTTAATAATGTTCTGCAATAAGTTCTCTGCCTAATGCATAGAGTGGGAGACTTTCGTCTCCGTGCAGGTCTGTTTTTCATGCTATGCCTTGGAGAAGCATGCAACAAAGGACTGTAAGTTCCAGGGAAAGATGTGCTCGGAGTGCGCCGGTTCTGACCACACATAGACTGAGTGCCCGAATGGGAACGACAAAAAGGGCCTCAATTGCCACGGCCCCCACCGCACCCTCTCAATGTCCTACCCCATGAAGAAGAGCCTAGTGATGGACAAAAAAAAACATTCAGGAGGAGAAAACCCGCAAAGAAAAACACCAGCTATGCACAGGCGGCCAAGAGCCAGGAGAAAGAGAAGACGGTGCTCCAGCTAGATCCGTCGATGAACTTGGATTTGGTGATGTGTGTTGTCCATGCTCATTTCGTAAATATTGCTAAGCCTGGTAGCTACGCCAACGAGTTGAATAAGATGCTCCCTTAAAACGGAATGAAACCCATGTGGTTTCCCGACAACCCCCCATCCAGTGAGCTATACCAGACCCAAACAGGGAGCAAAGCCATTATGACGCCAAGAAACAGATCCACATCAAGAGACCCCCGACTAAACAAACAAGATGCCTCCGTGTCCTCCGGAAGGATGGAGGTTGACCAACGAACCCAGAAAGAGACCCTAACCAAGAACAAAGGCCAGCAAAATAAGAACGCTAAGGAGGGCGCGTAGTCTACTTCCAAACCCAAGACCACCGATTTCAATCTAAAGATTTATGCCTCACCATCAGCGCCACTTCCGCGTTTGACGAAAGTGAAGGAGATAGTTGAAGGGGTGGTCAGAGGCAAGTATAAGTGGGATTATGACTGCGACTCTGATGAAGATGACCTACTCTCAGCACTAAGAGATGGAAGCATCGAGCTAAGTCCCGAATCTTGCTTCAATCTCTCACAAGAACAGTTTAAGAAGAAGAGATCTGGTAGAGTGAGATCACCCGCAAGAGGAGAGCCGGCCAAAATTCAGAACCTCCAAGGAAACTAAGAATGGATTATAACGTACGGATAGTGAGCAAACTCAAGATCTTCTCACTAAATGTAAACGGTTGGGAAAGAAAAAAAATTTCTATACAACAACATTATCAGAGAGGTAGCCCCAGATATTGTCCTGATCTCAGAGCACGGTCCCGACGGAAATTCCAACCCCATCAGAATTCAAGACTAAAATACCATCACCACCAGACACACCAACGAAAGGTTCGATGGTGTTGCATTGGCTGTGCGCAAGGGCATCAAATACAAAGAGATCCCCGACCTGGAGGAATCGTATCTTGCAGTTAAAATCAGCATGACGATCGATGACCTCATTGTAGCAGTGGGGTACCAACCCCCAAGACGTTCGTACCTCCCTATCCCCAACTTCCTGCGTTTGTTTAGAAGGAATCACTTCGCCATTCTGATCGGTGACCTCAATGTTAGATGTAGAGAGGCTGGATATACATCGGCATTTAATGGATCAGGAGCCTCCTTGAGCCTCCTTATGGAGCGGGACGTGGTACAAAGAGTCGGTCCGGAATTCCCCACGTACCTGACTAGGAGGTCCTCCACAACACCTGACATCATCCTCACCAATGCTAACTTTATCCTGAACCATACGACGGTCCCGGGCCCTTGTACTCCATCAGACCGTATCAGCATGGTCACCACGGTCTCAACGTCCCCCATACAAATCAGTGTCCCCTATCACAGGAGTATACCCAAGGCGAACTGGGAAGAGTACAGAAGAGCCCTGTGTGAGCACCAGGAGGGGCGTTTCGACGAACCTACGCTCGAAGATCTCGACAGACGCCTGGAAACCGTCATGGACAAGATAACAGAGGCGGACAGAGTGGCTCCCACGGGTCGAGTTTAGAACCCTCCCAGCGCCACGTTGGGACTCAAACATCATCTGGCTGAAAGATAGGCTGAAGTCACTACTCGGGGAGATCTGTGTGTATGGCAACCCGGCCGTTCGTCATAGGGAGTTCCGGGATCTTTGCCTTGAGATTAAACACCTGATCAGCGAAAAATCCAGGGCTCTTTGGGACGACATGATCGCTGGTATGGACGCCGAAAGTGATCCCAAGAAATTTTGGACCCAGCTCAGGAAGCTAAGTGGCACTCTGCCCAACAAGTCGAAGATTACCATCAAAGTCGACGGTGTGCAGGTCACTGATGACCAGACCATCGAGCACCACTTTAGAGAACATTGGAGAAGAGAGTTCAACATCACGGAGGAGGAGAACGAGGACTTTGACATGGAATATGAGGAAAAGGTCATGGCGTACTTGGAGGAATGCGGACCGGCCCTGACACCCTACCACTATGTGGACGTCACTCGTCTGGCTATGGGAGAAGGCCGTCCCTTTACCGCAGAGGAATATCTAGCAGCGTTGAAAAGCTTCAAACAAGAGGCTCCAGGGAATTCTGGCGTTACTAAGGCCCACCTCATGAATGCGCCCGCAGACTTCAACATCTCGGTACTAAACCTCTTTAACGCGTGCCTAAACGCTGGGTACTTCCCTGACTCGCTTAAGAGGGCCAGGATGATTTTGCTCCCGAAACCTGTCAAGCCTAAAGAGGAGATTAAAAGCTACAGACCGATATCCCTGCTTGAATTCATCGGCAAGCTATTTGAAAAACTGATTAACGACCGGCTGATGGGGTACTTGGATGCGGAAGGACTTTATAACACGCAGCAACACGGCTTCCGCAAAAAGCTCGGAACCGAAATGGCACTTGCCGTGATGACCGAGTATATCGCTATAGCGAAAGCAGAGGACAAGAACGTCGATATAGTGCATCGGGACGTATCATCAGCGTTTAATAAAGTGTGGGTACCTGGCCTCAAATAAGAAGATTAGTAACCTAGGCATGGAGACGAACATCACGAAGCTCCTGTGCGACTACCTTGAAGATCGAGAGGCTGTCATTAGTATAAATGATTACGAAGGGCAGCCTTTCTCCATGTACACCGGGGTTCCTCAAGGTGGGTGCCTGAGCCCGATTCTGTACACGTTGTACACGAGTGATCTCCCCGCACCCACTCAAGACTACGCCCTGTATGTCCAGCTGGCAGACGATATATCGCAGATAATAACCAGCGACTATCGGAACCCAGCTGACATAGCGAATAGGACGGCAGGCGAAATTCAAAACCTCAACGCCTACGAGTGCCGAGCCAAGATTCGCACAAATATCGAGAAATTCAAGGTCCTCCCCATTGGACGTAGGAAGACAGTGGACGTACTGGTCAGGGACGAACTGTACCCATACGCACGTGAGGCTCGGGTCCTTTGGCTCGAAGTTACATCCAATGGATATAGCAAACATCTGGAGAAAAAGCTCTCACAAGCTAAAAGAAGTCTGCAATGCCTTTATCGGTTCCGCAGGCTCTCCTTCAAGAATAAGAAAAAACTATTCATGAGCCTGGTGAGACCAATCCTTCTGTACCCCGTCATCTCCATGCACCTAGCCAGCAAAACCCAACTTAGAAAGGCCCAGACGGGGCAGAACAAGGAACTAAGATACATCTTGGACATCAGCCTATTGGACTTCGTCCCCTCGAGAGTTCTACATGACCTTGCTGGGATCGAGCCCCTCAACATGACGCTACATAAAAGAGCAAAGGATGTATGGTCCAAAATCAATGCATACATGCCTGAAGATGTTCTTCAAATATTAAGACTCCCCGATCTTGTAAACCAACACGGACATTATCGACGCGACTTCGGCAGCAGCCAACTGCGTACGCAGGAGGACGCTGTCCCACTTTACAGATGAGAAGTTATACCCGGAAAATTTCAAAATCCTAACAAGACGCCTAACTACGAACTGAATACATGTGATCATGTATGTTAAAGTAAAAAAAAAACATTAAAAAAAGAAAAAGAAAAAGATAAATAGATGAATAAGTAAAAATAAAATAAAATAAAAAGTTCTGCAGTGGACACATTTTTCGATCAAATCATGGTCAAAAGACTTAAAAATAAAAAAGATCCAAAAAGGACACTGAGCTTACAAGAAACAATGCACGGCGTTACCAAACGAGTGATCTCTGCTGTCACAACAGACGTATTCAAGATTACAAAGGCTTGAATGCTTACAAGTAATACCACCAAAGATTACCTAAACCAAAGAAGCAGAAATGAAGCCATTGCCAGACGTACTGGCACACCAATTCTCTTACTAAATCACTACTTTTTCTAACTTTACTCTCTTACTATCTCACACCTATTTCCCATCTTTTATAAAAACTAAAACTAAACCTTAGAAGCTCACTAGATTAAGAGTGGAAGGGCCTCGTGGGGTGAGAATGGCAGAGACTAGAATAGTGATGTTTCAGGATAAAACAGATAAAATAATAGTAAAAGGAGCAAAATTAGTAAAATAGGTTGTCAGTCAACTTAAAGATTAAGGTGGAATTCGAACAACGGTGACTTTTTTCCATAGCTACTTTCTATTAATCCTTGTTCTGTTTCTTTTCCACGTATCAACTTTAAGCCTGATGAGTGTGAGTTGAGGGAAAGTGAAAGATTTATTGTTGAAATTTAAGGAGGTAAAGATTAGCAAAGTTTTGCCAGATTAGAAGTTAAATGAATAAGTATAAGGTTAAAATGGTGATTTTAAATTTTATTCTTTGAGTCTTTTCGTGTTTTATTTAAGTTGTTATTTCTTTGGCGTTCAAACCGTGTTAAAAAATTTTCTTATTGAAATTTATCTTTCATCTAATTTTTTTCATACTATTTCTTAAAATTACTTCTTAAAGAATGTTTAAATTTGTTATCCTTTGTTATCATATGATTAATTTATATACTTAGGTTGAAAACTATGTCCTCTCATAGAGCAATTCCATTTATTCCATCTATATTTTCAGTTAATGATCTTCTTAACTCAAGAAAGAAATATTTTGCTATTTTAAGACAACTTTAACTCATTTCAATATTTTCATATGATCACTTGATACGATTAACAATTAGGATGTAAAAGCACGTTTAGTTAGATATGTGGCAACTCGTTTGATGAAAGAGTCGGTCCTATTTCATAGAAAAGACCAACAAAGGTATGTGTTCAGTTACAGCGATTAGTACTCACTTTTCATTGTGAACAAGTTACGTACGTAGAGGGAAAATGCGAAATGAAATAATTCTATCGAGAGCAAAACAGATACGTGTAACTTTAGAAAGGAAAAACAAGGGGAGGGCTAAAAAGTTGATTAATGAATTAAGAAAAAGAGTTTGTGCGTAATTATAAACACGAACTTAAACATGGGTAGTAATGGAGCAGAAGGGGAAATGGAAAAAGTAGTAATTTGAACAAAGAGGTATAAATCGGTTAATAGAGCAGAAAGTGTGAGAGCTGAGCGAGTTAAGCAAGCGTAGCAGGCCTCATTATTTCCCTCTCATTTATTGCCCTTTACTTTTCTGTATCTTTTATATTTTTTCATCTCCCTTAAGTTTAAAAAAATCTGTCTGTTTAGTACGCCATCGAAAAGAGAATCGCGTTAGCGATACCATTTATCCACTTAGTTCGACAGAGTAGTTCATCTGTTATTTATCTTTTGAATACTAACGAGATTTACTCGATTGAACTGGTCTGCGTAATTTCATTTGTAAGAGATGTTTTAAGTGAATCTAAATTAAATTTTCAGCTTGAAATTGGATATGCAATCCATTTTCGTATATCAGGTGTACTTTTCATCCTACACGCCTTTTTATTTGTAAGCATTTTTCAGCTTTAAATGCAGATTTTTATGTAAATTCTGTAATTACATTTTCTTTTTTCACATTTTTTTAGATTTATAAATGAAATGTTAACGGAGAACTGTGCATCACAAAACTAAAGCTAATTAATTTTTGACATGGCAAAATTTGCGCACTGTCTGGGGAACAATCGAGCATCAAAACAGTTGAAAGACCACCTATGATGCCTATTTTCACATGAATATAAGAGATCAAGATGTGGATTTTGTTCCTCACATATGCAGCCAGCCAAAACTGTGTCAAATACTTCAGACGAAGAAGCAATTGAAGGCAGAATACATTTTAGGTTGGAATCTTTGTATTTCTACTAATAACAAAAATGCAAATGATCGCCATCTATGGTTTGGAGGGAACACAGAGATACACATTTTGTAAGTATTTGAAGTTTCTCCCAATTTATAATCGATTAATGAATTTTTATCAAGAAAAGAGAAATTTATGGTTGTCACTTGGTTACTAAATGAAATTTGGGACTTCAAATCGTTGATAACTTAAGGAATAGCTAGTATTTTTGCTAGACTCTAATTAAAAATGTCTCAAGAAGTAAGTAAACTAGTGTTTTACACATATTTAAAAAATCAAACATGCTGTTAAATTGTTAAATACGCAGATGTGTTCTTTGCTATAAAGCCAATAGTCCATAGACCAGGTATTTCAGTATCGAAATTACCTGATGATGATATAAACAATGATGACTACTCTGAAACATTCAGTCTAGTTTAAATGAAATATGACCATTAACACAAGTGCAACCCAACTGGTCACATTTACTTGGCCTTTGTCGCGGAAACAACATAGTATTTGTACAAAATTAGAGATAAGGAATTGAGGAAGTTCTCTTCTTTTCGTGAGAGCTCATCGTTGCTGTACTGCTCGTGAATTAATTGTTTGATCGAAACTTAATGAGATGTTTATCAACAATCTGAATGGAAACTATTTATAGACTCATCAAGTTGAAGTCTCAAAGCTATTCTCTTAAATAATGGCAACAATTTTGTCTCTTATCCATTTGGTCATTCCACCCAATTGATTAAAAGTTAGGACATGAAAATTCTCCCAGATGCCATTAAATACTACGAACATAACTGGCGAATGTATAATCATAAGGTTATTTCTATGATATTAAGAAATCATATTTTCTGTTATTTTCGGTTTATCAAAGCCACATCCTCCTTGTAATTAAGGAAAATTAAAGGATGTTTCACCTATATTATTTTTAATTTTACAAATTACCTCGCTAATCTAATCGATGGTATTTTGCTGAAATAGTACATTTTGATCGTTTGACATATAACGAAATAAGGAAAATTGGTTTAAAAAGGATAATATTAAAAAAAAAGTAATAAATCCCACATGATGAACTGAATAAAGATTATACACGATTGTGTTTATGTGGCTCATTGTCTTATTAAAATTATTTATAAATCGTTTTCCAAATACGTTATTATAGAGGACCATTATTAACTGTCATATTATAAATCACAATTATTGTTTACATAATTCTATCCAGTGGCTTCCAGGCTCTGTTTTTCTATCGAAATTTACAATGTTTACCTTAGATTACCCAAAAGGAGAATCAGTTCTATTACCCTTAGTGTAGAATCCAGCGAAAGCGTACGTCAGATTATCTTCTCAAAAGATTGGTAACACATGTGTGACATCAATTTTCAGTATTTAAGTGAATTCGCCATGAAGCTTAACTGAAATCGATTCTTCGATAACTTCTCTAAATTCAAAACAAATAAAAAATCTTTTATTGGTTTTTTCATTGATATCCTCAAAAATACACGAATTAGTTTCCTCCTGAGTCATATTAATCAGTATACATTCCAATTTGTGATGAATTCTTCATAAGTAATACCTATATCTTGATCTTCACAGCATCTTAAACCCTAATATGTATGCTATTAATGCGAGTAAATCTTTAACAGTATTTTAATACATTTCATATGGTCATCTTATTTTGTTACTGCTAACTTAATCAGAGTTTCGTGTTATTGAAGTGTTGAAATTTAAAAGCATTAGCTTCTAGCTCCCACAAAAGGAACAATCTATGCTTAATTTTACGACTAATTTTGAAGATTGCACACATAAACGGCTGTTAAAGTCGTCTGTTACGACTGGAGGAAGCACAATGCTCGGAACGTCATCTGCTACGAATAGTCAGGAAGATTACGACAGTTTACGGCTGGTAAAGTCGTGTTATAAGACTGAAGGAAGCGCGATGCTCGGAAGGTCGTCTAAAACGACTGGTAAAGAATATGACGCCACTTTACGATTGTTAACATCGTCTGTTACTACTGGAGAAGGCACGATGCTCGACGGAGGAGGAGATTACCAGTCACTTGAAGATATGAATTAATGATGTCAAATTACACTGGACAGAAGGACGCAATGAGCCAATATAAAGCTGGTGAATTTATGTGTGAGCCGTCTCTTCTCTCTCCCAAGGAAGTTTTATAATGTTTTATTTGCTCATTTCAAGTAGGTGTAGTTGCATAAAATACTAAACATAGTAGGATGTATTTTATAATAATAGTCCAGTTATATTTCATTTACTTACTAAATTTTTAGTTTTTTACAAATTAACCAATGAACACAGTTGGATGGTTTTTACAATAACTATCCAGTTAACTTTTTCATAGAGATAATGGGTTGGAAATTTATTACAACTGAGCCAATGCGAATGCATTTTGAAGATAGGGGATACGCCTACCTCAGTATTAACCATAATATATAATTCAAGGTGATTAGAGGTGGAGCCCGACATAGTTTACCTAAGAATGTCTTTTGCAAAAGAACACTGAAACCACAGGACATTAGTCGGCGGTATTAAAGAATTTTGCTACTTAAGAGGGAAGATTGCATGTTGATGCTATGAAGGTTAGCTGAAGCAGGGGGGCTGGGTCAGCAAGAAGGGGGTTGGGAAAATGGAATGGCTACGTCAAATACTGCACTTTTAGCTTCGGAAGATAATGTACATTTGTGTTCATTTCTAAGCTCTTATTTCATGACTATCTGATAATTATTAAATTATTATTATCAATTACATTATTATTATTATTATTATTGTCATTAGTATTATTATAATTATCATTAACATTATTATCATCATTACCATTATTATCATTATAATTGCCATTAAAATTATTATTATCATCATCATCATTAGTAGTAGTAGTACTAGTATAACAGTACAGTTGAAGTGTAATCCGTGATTGGAGATTTTCTAGTGATTCATCCTCCAGACTCTTACTTAGTTGCCGAGCTTGAATAATTAAGTTTAACCTGCTGGAAAAAGTAATGACCGCTTTACCTCACCATAAATATTTAATAGTACCTCTAAATATGCTATATAAGGATATTTATTCAGTAGAGAATAAACAATGTATCATATGGCTGCTGCATCAAAAAATGTAAGTTGTTATTTTTCGGATAGAATTTTTAGACATCCCCCAAATATTCACCAATTCTCTTATTTTGAGGGATATTTACCGTACCGAGCCCAGGTGATGGGCTCTACTTTTGTAGGAAAATAAAAGATGGACTGGCTAAGAATAGGGCAAAGTGATTATCTCTGATGAAGCATTCTTTCGCTTGTTTGG
Organism: Ceratothoa steindachneri; assembly: GCA_963969495.1. Classification (NCBI taxonomy): domain Eukaryota; kingdom Metazoa; phylum Arthropoda; class Malacostraca; order Isopoda; family Cymothoidae; genus Ceratothoa; species Ceratothoa steindachneri. The sequence goes on from OZ018336.1 coordinate 49,500,250, forward strand.
AGCTTCTGGATAATCACAAGATAGGGGGAGAAAAGGAGAGCGCCTTTACGATCATATCTGTCTTGATCCTGTGAAGTGTCATTAAACTCTCTGTCTGGGGCTGCCTTTTAACTAAGAGAACTGAAGAACTAACAATTTCGCCCAAGAACACTGCCTAAAACTCCTAATGCCATTAAAACGTGCTTCATTAGCACATTTTACTACCAGTTCCGAAGCAATTTGGAGAACACTATTTTTTAGCCTGATTTCGCATCTTGGGACAAAGTACGAGTAAAAGTAAAAATAACTTCCTCAGCTGGAACTAATTTTAAGCCTTTGGGACTGTGTCACGGCATCTCGCTAGATCGTAATTAAATAGAGAATTTGTGAGCAATAATCAAATTGTCTGTTGTTAAACAGAAGCCATACAATTATGAGCATATAAGGATGCTTATTTAACAAAATTGAAAGCATATCTGTCAATGTATATAAAGGTTCTTTTAACAAAGACGCTCGAGCTTTGTCAGGCGATCGTGGCCATGTCGTTAAAGCGTCATCTATCAACCTCACTGTGAACTGTCTAGTAGTACTTGGCTAGTCACGATGGAAGGTTATAGCGTTGAACAGCGTGTGCAAATGTTATTATCAAAATCAGTGCTGCGTTCGACAAACGTTCCGCACATTACGTGATTTCTATCCTCACCACGATCGTCCTGCCAAGTCCACTGTTCGAAGTTTTGTGGCTAAGTTCAAGACAAAAGGGTCGATCAACAATCAGCCAACACCCGTACGTCGCCGAAATGCAAGGTCTGCTGTAAATATCGCTGCCGTAAATGAGAGTGTACGGGAAAATCCGAGGCAGTCAATTTCTCGTCGTTTGCAAGAACTTGGCCTTTCTGCGACTTCATTTTCGTTAATTATGCGTAGGGACTTTAATCTGCACTCGCATAAAATCTAACTTATCCAGGAATTTAAGGTAAACGTCCATATACAACGCCGTGTGTTCGCTGATTGGGCTCTAGAGCAGTTGGAAGTTGCCCAAAATTTCCCCCAAAAAATCATCTTCATCGACAAGGTCCATTTTTGGATGAATGGATTTGTGAACAAGAAAAATTGTCGGATTTACGACAAAAAAAATCCACATGGGATACACCAGCACCAATTGCATCCCAACAAAGTCACCGCTTGGTGCGGATTTTTGTCTACCGGAATCATTGGTTCGTATTTTTTTGAGAACGAAGATGGGAATGCCATAACCGTCGACGGCGAGACCTCCAGATAATATGCCTGATATGGATACTGACGAGATGTAGTTCCAACAGGATGGCGCTGCGTGACACATTGCGCACGCCACGATAGACTTTTTTGCACCAGCGATTCCATGGCATGGTCATCTCGCGCGGCGGTGACGTCAACTAGCCACCGAGATCATGCAATTTAACGCCATTAGACTACTTTCTTTGAAGCTAACTTGAATCGCAGGTCTATGCGAATAATCCGCAAACAGTTGATGTCCTCAAAGTCAGTATAACAAACACCATCGAGCAAATTCAGCTAAATTTATGTGACAAAGTCATCAAAAATTGGGCCTCCCGAATACGTTCTACCAAGCGAAGCCGCTGCGAACATTTGAATGACGACATATTCCACACTTAATACCACAAAATGTGCTTCCAAATTTAAAATAAATTGACTGCATATATAACACACAACTTGTTTTATTTACATTTAAAAAATCGAGCGACCTTATTGAAAGACCCTATATAAGGAACATAATTGTAAATATTGGATCTACCAACCAATTGACTGTATTTATTAATAAAATGGGCTTGTGCATTAAGACCTTTAAATATTTCACCTTAAAATTATTATTCAGGCATACTAAAATAGGATGCAACCTTTGCCTAGTCCTATTAATTTTGTATATGAAAAATTCTAGTTATCTGAAAACTTTTCTCTATAAATGTACTTTTTAAAAGATTATGCTTTGATCAAAAGAAAGATGCCCATTTCCGGTACTTTAAAATTCTATAGGACAGAAATAACCAGAAACAGAGTTTTGGACGAAAATAAAAATGAGTTCGTATCAAGTATATAAGTCTAATTTAAAGGAATAGAAACGAGAGTGAACTTCCATCTAATCAGTTTAGCCTAGGACTGAATGCCACGCATACTGTTTTTCCCAATTTAATGTTCTGCGCTGAAATAATTCAATGCTATATGGAATCAAATAGAGAATAGTCCTTGTGGAGAAATGGCTACATTAAGCCTCCTAGAGGAGTATAGGTACATTCAAGCCCCCCTCCCTTCATGAGGAGAAGCGTGGGAAAGGTAGCCGGCGAAAATGCTTACCATGTGTGATCTCCTCGTCGCTGTGGGCAGTTGGAGCTAACATATGTTTGAAGGCGACCACCTAAGGTCCTTAAACGACGCTCTAACGATCGTATTACCTACCAGACCCATAAACCCGTGGTTAGAAAAAAAAAACGGTGCGAGTCAGAAGGCACGCCAAGTAGCGGTGCGGTTGCGAGCCTATAATTTGCGAGCTGACTTGGGCACCCCAGTGCCACCTCAGAAATTCTCGCTCTCCCCAGATGCTAACTCTCCATTCGCCCCCCCCCCTTCTTTTGCATCTGTGGCCTGGTCACTTCCCCTTTTAGATGGGGCGGCAATCCGCCTATATATAAGCCCCGCAAAGAAAGACAAGAAGATTATCAGAAGTCGATACGCCAGAGGTGGATTAGTTCGTGAAGATCGATCCATCGGCTAGACAAGAAGATTATTAGAAGTCGATTCGCCAGAAGAAAGATTAGTTCGTAAAGATCGATCCTTCAGCCATACAAGACTATTTCCGTGAGAAACGATAGGATCAGATTGAGAAAATCGATCCCCCCCCTTTCAGGGCCGTATTAACCTAAATAGTCAAGTTTTATATCGGTGCCATACCGAAGAAGCCTTTTCCGTCTGCAAAGAAGTCCGACTGAAGAAAAGCAAAGCAGCTCACACTCGAGTGATTCTCACATCTCAAGCAATCCCTCTTCGAAAATTTCAACCAGCGGTCACACCACTTCAAAGCGAGAGATAAGTCCTCCAGCAACATCCGACAATCCCTAATACCTACCTGTAAGTTAACAATAACATTTATATCTCTATTGCGATAGTAGAAGTTTAGTACGTTCTACGTTTTAAAGGAGAGTAGAAACCATTATTCTTGAACCTAGGTCATATGTGTTTGTAGATGACAGTACATTAATTTAATGTTTTATGCTCAACAAATAGGGTCGTGATAAAAATACTAATTGGCAATTGTTTGTTTATTGGAAGCCTACTTGTTTATGTTTTGTCATTGAAAAATCTTGGAGGCCAAATATAGAAATGCTTTTACTGTTGGTTTGTAATATTTAATTTAAAATACATGTTTATTTTTGGTAGATTCTGGTGTTTCCTCTTATCCTTATGTGTTTAAAAATAGCTCTTCCTTAAGGACTAAACCACTAAAATAGCACTCTTAGAACAAAGCCTACTTCATCATAGAAGTAACTCACGCCCCTTAAAGCATACCGCTATTAAAAGGGTGTCAAAGCGTAGAGTGATCAAAGCGAAGGGTCATTCTATGACAGTCCTAAAAAATCAGAAAGCCTGCATTTCTATAATAACTTCTGCATTAATTTTCCTAGAGAAAATATTATATACCATAATCTTTAAGTATAAACTATGTATAGGAAAGGTATGCAAATCTGGCAGAATAAAATTAAAGTAATTCGCAGATAAGTAATTTACTATAAAAATTAAAGTGTCTAGAACTATTCAAACGCTTAGGTTAACTTCAGAGAGAAAGGTCAAATTGCTTGCATAACTACTAATTTAGTTCAATATGAGGTAAGTTTAGTCCTTTTCTTACCAGATGTCATCAGGTTACATACCTAAGAAATCTTTCAATCCTCTCTCTGTCCAAGCGCTGATCATAAAGCTGTGCGACCAAGATGGTATTCTAATTGGAAGCATTGCAAAGACTGTTAAGTGCTCTAAAAGTGGACTGCATAAATTTATGTGAACCTTTGAAAAAACAGGCTTATGTAATGCTATTAAATCAAGGAAGAATTCAAAACGGAAGAACGATCCATAAGATAAATTCGGGAGAAAGCCGTTTCTAGCGGGATGCAGCATTTTCTCGAGGGTTTAGTGAGATATCTGCCTTTATGGAGAAAGATCACCAATTTCTAAGGGGCCAATCCAGTTTTATAAGTCACCTGTTTATACATAAATGGGGATTTGTTTATGGATGATGAAACTGTATGGTAAAAGGTGTTTGGCCGTTAGCCACAATGGCGAGTATATTGAAGAATCCTCCTTATTCTCACATTAGACGTTATTTCCGTTATGTACATATAAGGCAATTTGTTAGGAGTTAATAAATCCACAGAGTGTTCATTTGCAGAGTTTCTTGCTGGGCCTATTAAATCTTGCTATTTGGTGCTAGCAGCCTACTAATTATATAACACGAGCACAACACCTCAAATATCTCAAGACAAAGAGTGTCACGTCAGCTGGTAAATGCTAATCTTCACGTTCACATACTCACGGAAAAACCATTCTTTAAGCCATATAATAAGAGAACTCGTCTTGCATTTACTATTAATCACGTTATATATGTGGATGACCAATCAAGGCAAGTCTACTTATCGTCCTAATCTAATTTCATTAAGTTCAGATCTAATGACGGACGCTTCTTTCGTCTTTCAAAATAAACAAAAAGAGTGTTAAGTATGCTGGTGGAAGTGTGATAGAATGAGTAGTGATTGTAGTAGAATGCATTGAACCAATTGTGCGCTTACAAGGCACAATAAATTCCCGACTCTACACAGAATTGCTGCGTGAGCATGCTTTGCCCGCCCCCCCTTCCTTCCTGCCTAACTACCAAATAGGTTAATCTCTTAATTGACGACGAAACCATGACTCTTATGAACTGTCCTGCAGAGTGGTGCATTTCTTTAGCAGGAGATATCAAAGCATCATTGAAATAAATGCATCCTTATTTAATACTAATTACTTATAAATTTTACAAATGTTTTCCATTGGTATTTTAATCCCTATTTTTCCAATATGAATTTATATTTTTTTATTATCTTGCAAGTAAACCATATCACTGAGCATAGAAAAGAGAATTTAAGTTATTTTCCTATTCAGGACTCGTTTTACTTGGCTATGGGCACACTATACAACAACATCCATTCAGAACGTGCAACAATCACACACAGATGCGTTGGAAGTTTATATCCAAATTTAAGGGAAATGGATCCGTAGCTTTCGGGCCTCGTAGCAGACTTTCAAATAATATTATGCAAGAAGACACGAGCACCAATGTTTTCGCTAGATACACTTTCAGGCCCAAAATGTCGAGTCTTCAAATATATGTGCGACAAAATGGTAAACACTTTGAATAGATTATGCAATATAATAGAAATATACCCCTAGCGGTTCACACGTCAGATAGGCTCTTAAAATTAAAAGAAAAAAAAATATAGCGGTCCACATTTAGAAGAACGGGACGCTTTATAATATGAATAATTACTAGCAGAATCTTTATAAATTTGTAGACTTCCACAGAAGATAACAATATGATTTAACATTATTTTTATATATAATTGGTATTCGCGAAATACGTACAAATTCTTCATCTTCATAGCATAATTTCATAACTTTATATGCATATGCCACGGCTTCCTTAACCAGCCAAGAATATGGGTGTATAGTGCGATGTGTAGAGTTATTTTAAGTATTTATATGATATTGCAGAAGTTCTAGATATTATACTCTTAGAAATGTTTTGAAGTGTGTGAAGTATCTAAAAAGAGTTTCTGCTTTATCGTTCACTGGATTCTTTCAGCAATAGAACTTTTTTTAATAAGTGATGGATATGCACCTAAATATTCTATTCTCTCAATAGATCTCTAAACATTTTACCTTTGAATTTTCCTCCATTATCCGTAGAATTATAACCTGTGATATAATTTCCTTTTCCCCTGTGCAGTCTAAGATTCTACAAACCATTTTCAACCGACTTATCTTTGAAAGTTATGGCGCAGAGGTAACGTGGATATATGTACATCGATAATATATAGTAGATGAACTTATTCATATCTTAAACGTCTTTCTGCCAGGTCTCGTTCGGTAATTTTCTAATGATAGATATGTGGGGTCTTAAACTTTTTCTAACCGGTTAATGTAGTGCAGGGGTAGCCAAACCTTTTTCATAGTGGGCCAGATAACTGAGAAAATGACGAGCGCGGGCCGCATAACCATTTTGTTCAATACAATATAGTGAATACACAAAAGATAAAGACAACTAACATATTTATTTATCAATACACGAAATATAAAGACAACAAACATATTTATTTACCAAAAGTTATCAAAGAAGGCGTCGTTAGCCATCAGATAGTATTATCATACCCATTGCGCACGTATCCGAGTCTCACAAACTAAGAAACAAATACGGTTAGTGAGATTTGTGAAACTGCCGTTTTGCTTTTAAGATATCATCAATATTTGCTTTGTAATTGCTGCCTCCAATCAAGAGAATTGCTTTCAAATGTTCATCAGTCAGCCTCATTTGATCTGCTGACTTCACATACCTCATTTTTGAAAAAGTTTGCTCACAGACATAATTTGTTCCAAACATTGATGCCAAACTAGAAGCAAATTTCTTCAACCTTGAAAACTCATCATCAGTTAAGCAGCGATAAAATTAAACAAGTTTTCCTTCTCTGTGTTTCTCTTTCAACAAATCATTTTCTTGCAAATCGATGGGCTCTAATAATACCTATGAGTGTTTAGAATTTTACACATCGAATATTCTATTTAAAAGTTTTAGAAAAATAATAATTTTATCCCAATTTACAATGCATCACTATATTTTAACTCATTTGTGGCAGATGGAGCGGCGAGCCGGATGATCCGACCTCGCGGGCCGTAGTTTGGAGACCACTCGACTGTAGTGCATACGCGTCATGCGAACCGCAAAATAATATATAATATCATCATTTATAACTTTCTCATTTATTTTCTGAATTTTCTATAGGACCTAACGAACTAATATGGAAGGAAAGTATAAAATAATACGATTTCAGTTATTTCCATATGTAAGTAATAAAATGTTTCCCTTTTAATGTCTAATTAATAGTTATGTTTAAACGAATCCTAAATTTTTATACAGGAATTTGATTTGCACTTTTTAGATTGTTTACCTCATCATTAAAAACACTATTTCCTTTATCCCCCTAAAATGTGTGTTAGAATGAAAGATTCAACTGATGCGATTTAAACTGATTGACTAATTATAATCGATCTTTTCTAAATAGATTTTTTACCTAACCTAATACACTAATTGAATATTTGGAGAGCTAATCACAAAATAATTTTATATACAATTTGGGATGAAATAATTTTCAAACTAATGATTCTAGATGTATTCCAATGGCACAAGGCGATGTAAATTATGCAATTAATAACGCGTTCTAAAGGTTTTTACAAATAATTTATGAGTATGCATTTCACTAATCTCTTCATGTTTCCCCACATGTAAATTGAGAATGATACATCAAGTGTTTACTCAGTTTCCTCACACATAGATATTTTTTCATATTTTCAACTTTAATTAATTCTGCTTTGGAATTATTTATGGTAAACCAATTAGCAAGAATAATATATTTTGGTTTATACTGAGTTTCTCTTTTCAACGCATATGTTTTAAGAGTAGCAGCAAAAAATTCATATCCAGATGGTGTTCCCCAAAACCAGTCTTTAATTTTATTTATTAAATCTCGCATGAATTACTCGATTTCCTTAATACGATCACCTCCTATTTCTAAAAATATAGCAGGATCAGTGTCACTATATAGAAGGAATTCATGTATTGAATGAATGCTGCAATCAGGATATTTGAAACAGATGATACTTTGGAAACAGAGAGCATTTAGTTGAGTTATATTGAAAAACATATACTGTTCTGGTATCTCATTAAATTCATCTTGCTACATATTTATTACTTGATCGTCGGATTCAGAAACTTGATACTGTGAACAACAACTTATCATCATAGCATTTTCGCAAGCTGATAAAAATTATATTAAATGTCTGACATGTTCATAATTATAAACAAGATTCACCATGCACCAACTAATATAAGAAAGCTACTATAAAGTGAAAATGTTAATACACTACCTATTCAAAGATGGATTCACTCTAAAACTTTTTCTAGATTTTCTAGACATTTTCTTTCTATACTGATACTCTTTCCTTCTGATCCACCGATATCAACTCACGAGGGTAATATTTTTGAATAAAATAATAGAGAAGAAAAGCAAATGTGATGAATCTTATAATAAAGAGAGAAAAGATTGCAGCTACATCATAAAAAGCATTACACACGGTATAACATTGTTTAGTGCAGGTTTACCAAGCTCGCGACGTATATTTGATACCGACTAGATTTCACAATCCCATATACTCACTGCGTTATATTCATGTCTGAAATCAGTTTTCTATAACATTATTTTGCGATTTCTATCTACAGTGGATTGATTACAAAAGGCTGCATCTATTTTAATGTTTATGTATCAAACTCTCAACTATGCATTACGAAGCCGTGAAAAAGACAAATTTTGTGTCAGCATCCATTGCAGCCATCGAAGTGCCTTATATCAATAGCGTTTTGTGGTTCCTGTCCATAATCGTAATGAAAAGATCTGTATATATTTTGTAGCCAAGAAATGAGATTGTGGCTAAAAATCCAACAGGATCTATTTTATTTTTTATTACAAAATGTCTTCTAAATTTCTCAACAAAATTTATGCATTCATATTTGAAATCCAATTCACTCTCGCGGAAAGCATTTGCTAAAATTATTATTTCAAATTCTCTTTTTCATTCTTGGAAAATATTCATACCAAAAGTATTGTTTAGAAAAGATTTTTCCAATATAGTCAAGATTATTGGCATTTAGAACTGTGTAGAGGTACTATCCCTTCCCCTCATTAAAGATAGCCATATTTTAAAGGAGGTTTTTTAAGTGATAATGGGAGAAAGGGTATTATGTTTTTAAGGATTCCATTATCTAAAACAAACATCTGAAAGAAAATTCTCTTACTTATTGAAATATTGTAGAAGATAGTTGTAATTATAGTAAGAATTTATTTAGAATGAATTGGCAATCAAATTTTAGAATTTGGTGACCAAATACATATATTTAGATTCATGTCTTAAGTAACCTTGATACTTTAATCAAATAATTACTAAACACTGGAATTTCTGAGTAATATTTAAATATCTTTCCTTAGTTTCTGCAATAATCATATTGGACTTGATCTTAAGGAAAGAATGCTTCACGAATCTATTGGGTTACAAGTATGTACGGTATCTATCTATTTGTTTCAATATCTTTATACATAATATTTCATAATAAATAACACCATTTTTCGAGCATCGAATATTTCGAAATTTTCATCCGACATGTGTGCATTCCACCATCGGCTTTTAACTTTTCGTAACATTCGAAACGAGTGAGGCAATTTACCCAAGCCAATCAGACAGGTAATTTCACCACTAAATCTACTCTAACGAATTTGATCGCATTTTTTATTGACCAAATGCAGAGTGTAACATTTTTAGTTGTTAAGGTAACGACTAAGTCAAGTACAGATTTGTGGAGGTTTATTTCGCGGTTGCTCACAATGCTAATTCATATATTGATTGCATGCAGAGGCACAATCCTATTCAAACTTTATGGAAAGTGTAACACATCTTAAATGTCACATTCCATGATTTCTCACACAAAGTACTTTAAGATAACATGGTTTGAATATTTAATGGGCAAATATTCGTTCCGTTGTAATCCTAATATCAGCATTCGTGATGGCTGATAAGGAAATCAGAAGTTCTTTTCTGAGGTAAAAATTAAAATTCTTCATTGAACAGCTCGATTTATGCGCTTGAATGCCCTACTGGATTTATTTCGTAAAAAGGTAAGATTGCACCGCTCAGCAAGTTAAAATCCCTCTCTTTTAAAAATGATGCCCCATATATTTCTGTAAGGAAAATTTTATTTTACCATCATTGATGCAGCGATAGTCGATAGAAAGCACATTCTCTAGGAAGTGTGTCCTAATTGACTCCATTTTTAAATAATGTATTGAATTGTGTGTAAATTTTATGCAAGATAATGAGTAAGTGAACAGTAGAGAGTGGAAGAAATATCAAGTGGTAAAAAGAAAAAATAGAAGATATGCAGAGGGATGCAAGGTACTTGGAGGTCACTATAATCGCCATTTTTGTTGAATTATGTTTAAAGTATTTTTTATGGTTCCTTGTGTTCTGCTTGTTAGTCATTTAAGCATTTACCATTTTGTACTTTAATTCTCACTATAATGCATAGAGATTTTTCTTATTCTCTTTTCAGTAGGTTTGTTCAGCTTTAGGTACCATATTTGACATTTGTAATTGTTTACAATGAGTGATCTAGTTTGTTGAGATGTTTGCATTTCCTTTAGTCGTTCTCGCATCACTATATTTAATGATGGAATCTTTGCAGATCTATGAACTTCTGCTGTCCTTTTGTCTTTTCCTGTGACCCACAGAAATAAGGTACAAGTTTACGTACTTGACTCTCTAAACTACCCCTTTTATGTGATTTTAATAAGCAGTGGTGTGTAGAAGCTGGATATATCAACGTTGCTTTTATTTGTGCCACATTAATCTTTCTTCAGTTACTTTCTCTGAGTTTCTTGAATCTGTATAGAGTTCTCTGTGCCATATTTACTCGTATGATGAGATCTGTATGGTGCTTCATGTACCCGTTAGTTGTGCGTTTAATACCGAGTACAGTGTACGCTTTGTCGTAAGGATATCTTATATCACCCACTCATACATTTGCTAGTTTCATTTTTCCAATGATTCAATATTAATTTTGTCATCATTAGATCGGGTCTACCATTTTACTTTCATTCATTTCCATAAACATCAAATATCTTCGGCAATCATACGACATTGCATGGCCGCATTATTATATGTACATTTTATTAGCTGGCTCTTGTCATCAACGAAATGAATTTTAATGGGACTGGTGTTTGTTGATTTTGGCATGTATGCTGTATATATCGATTACAGGGTAAAGCTCTGCAACTCCTCGCCTAAAACCTTTATAAAGGTCAATTTTCAGCCCATTATTCCACCATTTACTAGTAAACGTATTCTTTTCTATTGCATAATCATATAGAACTTTGGTTATATATTATTTAATCTCAGTTGCAGCATCTTATGCTGCATACTACGCTTTCATACTTATTAGGAATAATAACGAGAAATTTGCTAAATCGTACGTAACATTAAGTCCAAATTCGTATATATCTCCAGTTAATCAGATTCAAATGTTTGTAGCTCATATACATACTGTTATGAATAAAAGTGAAATAGATATGCAGAGTTATTTGTTCGAAGGATATGACTATATATATTGGATCTAATTTTGTTCGAAAACAAATCTAACACACTCGATGATCGAATACCTTATCATCTCAAGGACTGAGAATAAAACTTGCAATATCAGAAGCCACGAATTCGAACTTTCCCAAAATATTGGCACTATATATGCATTTATCAGGTAAATTAACCTTATACTTGTGAATATGATAGTTATTTCGATCCTGGATATAACATAAATCTTTTATGTATATTCCATTCTTACACGCAATATAAATTCCCTCATTTCGCTGCTTCTTATATTTTTGAGATGTGATCTGAACCTGGAATAACAAGAAATAAGAAAATAGGTGAGAAACACAAGTTGGAAAAGCTAATTATAATGTTGCAACAAAGCAACCAAACAGTAAAAAGAAAAAAAACTATATTTCAGATCGGTTCTATCAAACATTTGTCAAGCAAAGCATAGGGTTTAGTAGATTCTGGAGTATGGCTAAATTAAAATTCGAGTCGCCTTGCACAGTGACAATATCCAGTCCAACCTCATCAGCAAATACTCGATTTATGTATAATGTGTCACGATGGAATCCTCAACCTTTTTATAAAATGATGGAAAGGGTAATATGGTATTATACTCATTTGCAGAAAGAGTTTCAGAATTTTGAAGAGGAATTGATTTTTTGAAGGGATATATGATATAAACAACCTCCAGCACAATGTACATATATATTTAATTCTTGATGACATAATGCATCATATTTAGAAAAAGGAAGCTGGATTGTTTTATGTTTGTTCACATTATTGAAACATATTAGAATTTGTTTGGTATTTCTCTTAACTCTATTTACCTGATACTTTTAGCTCAGATAAGAGATATAGAAGAAATATCAGCGTTGGGCGGAAAAATATCACCAAGATTGCGTCATAAATTTCTGAATATTTATAAAGAAGCCACAAACAATCTATTTGGCTAATTATTCTGTAGTTATCGTCATTTGTGATAGAGAGGAATTTATGGAATTGCCTTTTCTTAATATTGATCAATTGTACCAGAAATCATTTCATCTTAGATGTTCTGAGCTGGTACGGGTACTCCATAAAAATGGGTGGGAAACATATATATGAAAGAAAGTCACAAAGTAGATAAAATTTGGGTGTTCTGTAAAATATCGAATATCTATTTCCCAGTTTACAGCGATTTTTTACAGTAAAGGGTAAGCTCACCTTGGTCGATTAAGAGCGTGCAAGAAGTATATACGTTTTGTGAATCCCGTTAAGGTGAGGTGTATTTCACATCGGACATGAAGTAAAATGACAGAAACATGAAGTAAAATGAAGTGAGAGAAAAATGAGGAAAACGGAAGCGACAATCACGGAATCCAGACAACTTCCTCACACTAGAATGACAAAGCTATCATTTTGCTTTTTAAGTTTATTAATTAAATATCAGAGGAATTTTTTATCGCAATCTGCTCAAATTTCTTGAATTTTATCTTTTATATTCAAAATGACATTGTGAAAGTATAAAATTATTACAAGAGTCAGGTAACGAGCGAAAGAGTATACTACCTAGAAAGACTGAGCGGTCAGATTGACTGCTGCATAATATAATCTTGTTTTAACGTGTTTATTTCATTACAGGGAATATGCTACAGTTCATAACTCAGTGCACTCTTGCTCCAACATGTTCTTACAAGGTTTGTGAGTTTCCCTTATACTCGTAAAATCGCTGCAATTACACGCTTGTGCAGTACACAATAGACTGTCGTTGGGTGAAGATGTCGTCCGATAGAAGGGAGATTCGTCTGACAGAGGAACGACATCGACAATTTCTTGTTGCCACAACTTACGATGAATCGGAATAAGAATCTTTTGATAGTGCTGAAGAAGAATATATTCCTGAACACAATTTTTCATCAAGCCCAGACGAAGAAAATGAAAACATGTGATTATTTTATGATACATGTTGGAATGTCATTCGATATACCGTTCTAAATAAAATGTAGCTATTTACATTATTATTTATATTTTTATTATTATTGTTGTTGTTATTGTTATTATTATTATGTTATTATATTATTATTATATTTATATTATTATTATCGTATGTTGCAATGAGTATATTTTATTTTGATCAAAATAAATGTACTTTTGTTACATATGTATTACTATAAATGACTAATCAATCCTTACATCTTTATCTACAGATGATGAGGGAATTCTTGAGAGTACATAATACCACTGTTGATGAATAAGTAATGGAAGGAAATACATCAGATGAAGCTCCTACATCTGCACATCGAAAAAACCTAAAGGCTCCAGATGGGACCCAGTGGAGTGAAATCCCAACTGAAGGCTCCGATAGTAGTGAAAGATACAGTGCACATAATATTCTTATTGAATTTCCCGGTCCTTCTGCATATGCCAAGAGATGTTGTGTTGGGGAGCATGATGATCACATTTTCCTTATTCATTGATGATTTCATAATTCGAGAGATAATAAGATGTACAAAAGCAGAAGTTCGCAGCAAATTGAATGATGAATCATGGACCGTAACTAAAGAAGAAATATATCGTATGCTGGCAAGAGTCTACGCCAGAGGACCTATCGCTAAAGGACAACCACTTTCTTTTCTATAGTTAAAGATTTTGGGGAGCTCGTTTCTTCTCCATGACTATATCAAGAGATAGATTCAAGCAACTTCTTCAATTTTTACGTTTTGATTTGAGATCCACCAGAAAACAACGAATTCAATAAGATAAATTTGCTCTTTTTTCTAACATATAGAACAGATTTATTGAAAATTGCCAATCATATTACAGACCTGGAGCAGATATAACTACCTATCAACAGCTTTTCCCCACTAAGTCCAGAAGCCCCTTCACCCAATCTATGGCAAATAAACCGGATAAATTTGCAATCAAATTCTGGCTTGCTATAGACTCAACGTCACATTACTTGCTGAATGGATTTCCTTGAATGCAGTGTACAGCAACACCGTCCCTTCCTATGCAACCATTGCCCCCTGGGATAAAGAGTTCCGCCATGGGCGTGAGTCCCTTGAAGATGACACCCGTCCAGGACGCCCGTCAGATGTGACCAGCGAGGACAATGTGAACCGTGTGGAGAGGATCATCCTCGAATATCGACGGGTGAAGGTCAAAGAAATCGAGCGAGAACTTGGAATATCACATGGAAGTGTTATCAACATCATCCACGACAATTTGGCTATGACCATTGGGTCCCTAGAAACCTCACGCCCATTGATCTACTTCAACGTCGACTTCAAGCTGCCCTACGCGAGTGCGGATTCGAGAGGCTCAACCATCCCCCCTACAGTCCAGATCTGGCCCCTAGCGACTACTTTTTATTCCGCCAGTTCAAGGCTGCACTGCGTGGACACCGGTTTGGGGACGATGGAGATGTCCAGCTCACCGTCCAGGAGTGGATTAAACAGCAGTCGGGAGATTTCTGGTTGTCGGGAATTCGAAGCGTCAGGGACAAATAATAATAAAATAATAAAACACTTTTCCTCATATCTCGTTTCCTTATATCCGAATTGCAAAACTTATTGACCGCCCCTCATAATATACCGTAAAGTGGTCGGAACTAAAATAAGTCAAAAAGATTACTTTTTAAAACTCAAAGGAGAGCTACGAGCTTTTAACAGAAGTGTGGATGAAAACCTCGAAGACGAATGGACAGATGAAGAACTTTCGGAAGAACCAATAGAAGAACCAAGAACCAATAAGTGTAAAACTTGTCAAATTATCAAATGCAAGAAGAATAAAACTAATGAAATATGCTATAAGTGCAAGAAATATGTGTCTGGTAGATGTATTGGAATAATACTGGAATAAAAAATTGGTAGAAATTGTTCATGATATTTATAATAATTTATACATCTAAAGACCTAGTATTATATAAATACCTAAATACTCTAGGATAAATGTATTTATATTATATAGCTGCATAAATTATTCTATATGATAAACATAAATGGGATTGTTATTATGTTATTTTTTTCTGTCTCATACATATATGTAAGTAAATGAAAATATATTGATAATGTATTTTTATTTATCATTTATTGATACCTATTCCATACAATAATATAATGAAATATTTGCAACAGAAGGAAGTTAAACTGGAACTAATAAGAAAACATTATTCTTGTGATATGAATTCACCTAAAAATGTGTATAAAAACGAAGAAAATAAGGAAAAATAATGCCAGAGGCCTAAATGACCGCTCAGTCATCCTAGGGGTTGTGCACTTGGCCATGTATGTGGTGTTAAATGCAAAACTTAATTGCATTTACACAAATTGGCGCAGTTTGAGAAAAATATTAGCTGAAGTTAACTCTTTGAATTTTTGCAAATATTTAACCAAATCAACTTCATTAGTTTAAGCTAGAGACTGTGTGATCAAAACTTATAATTGAAATATTTGGAGATATTAACTTTATAAACATTTAATTTCTAGCGATTACGTCAGGAAGTAAAGAAGTTTGAAAGCTCAACTTTAGACAGCAGAATTCTATTTCAAAAGACTGGACAACTCATGCTTGGCCCAAACATATACATTTAATACTTTCCTTGCAAAATAGTTAATCGAAAATGTTTAAATGGTAAGCCATTGTCGATAACTTATCAATACTTAATTAGTTGAAATAAACAAATGCAGGAGAGCAAAGGACAACATTCAATTAAGGCAGCTCAGCGAGACTTAATGGCAATGTTTTTACAATTAACTGAGGGCAATTGCGTGGCGCAGGTCATTCTACGATAAATATTTTCCTCCGCAAGAACGGATCACTAAGAAATTTGTAGAGGTACTTGTAAAGAAACTGCGAAACAAAAAAAAATGCATTCAATAGCAAAACAATTGCCACCAGCCTGTAAAAAATTAATTGGCTATTATATTATAAAATTATTATTTTTAATGACTTACGTTCATCTTGGCATAGCCAGGTCAGTTTTATCCGTAAAACACCTCCTTCATTGTTAAGGTTCTTTGCTGGACGCTTCTTAATTTCATTCACATATTTCCAAAGTGGTTCACGTATGTAGCATGTGATGGCCAATTCAAAACATTAATTTTGTAAAATTCATATCATTTCTTCACAAAATAGCCAATATCATTCGGGTCAGGTTGAAAGTAAAATTACATATCCAACTTCAATAAATTTGTGTTAAAATAGCTGAATAATAATTACAGCAAGGCAAAGCACCGACAATATGCTGCGCAAGACAATTTCGCACCACGAAAATTCTCCGCAACCACAATTCCGCAACCCTGCAGACAACCACAACTATAAGAAAATATGAAGTTTAAATTTTAAAATTTTTTCAATAAATGTCTATAAAGTTATACATACTGCTCCCATTAACTTTAATTTTATATCCTTGCACTTAATTGTCGTTTCGCTGAATTGCCATGCGCGGACCTGTAGGGCGGAATTGTCTTGCGCTGAATTGTCGGCGTTGAATTGTCTTGCGCGGACCTGTTGCCTTACACATCAACGCTAAGAGCCTTTAAGCCCTTTCACTAGCAAGGTCCATTTGTTTTTTTTACATCACAAAGTAGAAACAGATGAATATATTAGAAAAAAATGAAAGGTATATTTGAAAAAGTAAAGAGCCGAAAGGGGTAGTTTTACAATAAAAAATAAATAGATGAAAAGAGGGTTTGGCGACGAGGTTTGGCGACTCTTCCCCAAAGCAATGGCAGCGCTCCCTTACCAGCAGGATTGTTGAGCTTTCAAAGGGATTGTAGCATCTAAATTTGGTCCCGGAGGTGCAACGCTATTTCAGGATTCGCACCATCAAGGAATGGCTCATAAGGATTCAAACGTACCGCATTAGAGGTGTCTCTCCTTGATCAAGATATGCATTTATTCGATCTTAAATTCCTGGTTTAGGTGTTTTCATATTTACGTCCGTGGACGTCTTAAGGAAGTATTGGACTTGCTAGACGCCATTATTAAATCCTGTGTAGTGATTTTTCCTAGTTGCTTGCTTGAAAAGTGGTTCATTTAGAAGTTTGGCTTAAAATTGTTTAGGTTTCTGAAGATGAGTTAGTTTCCATGTTTAATTGTGTTTTAAGGACAAAGATAAGGTTAATGTACTGGTGAATAATTGTTAGCCTACTGCTGAATATTGGCAAAAACGGTAGAATACTGGTGAATTTTACACGGAACTGTGGTAATATATTTCGTAAATATTGAGGGAAACTGACTGGATATACTTAATATTGCCAAACTCAACATTTTCCGATGTGAATAGTGAATATTGTTCGTTTTTGATTGTTTTGGTGTTTTTATGTTTTATAGATTTCTCTTTTGTCTAAGTTTGGGGGGGGATGGTTAATGTTAGAACATTGTTTCATAGTATGCTGTAGTGCGTGATCAAGGAAACTTATGTACATAATGGTGAGTTTGACTGTACTGTATTTTCTTTAGGCTTTTACATCTTTGCGTTGACCTAGTTTGTGGTTTAATGTGCTTCGGCTTTGTGTCCTTTTCTTTCGCTTTTATTTTTTACTTATTTTTATTTTATTGCAGCCTATTATTAGGCTTGAAATTAAATATGGCAAATTAAACTTTTAAAAGCAATCGCAAGACGGGTGCTATAGTAAAAAATTAGTTTTTTTCCTCTCGGTATATTTTAGACTGTCAATGCGAGAATTGAGATCTTGGATTTGTTGTAATTTTTTTTGTGTTGCCGGTTTTCTTGTTATAATTTATATCGATCTTTTATGTAGTCAGATATATTTTGCGATGTTGTTAGGGATGTTTTCCTTCAATTCTGAAGTAAAATAAAGGAAATTGAATGGTGTTCTAAGCTTAATATTCGGAGTTGCATTGATCTGTAGTTTTATAACTAACACACTTTTAATTCTTGTATTGTCACTAATTTTATATGTATATCCTAGCCAACAAACATTCTGGCAAGTTGTTTTCTCTGAACACCCAGTGAAAAATTTCCTTGAACACTCAACCTTCCTTTAGCAATTGATGAGCCCATCCTCCAAACATATTTATCTCTTCCATAACACCCATGAGACCCCTTTGAACACACGATCAGCAATGCTGAACCTGTCAGATTGTAAATTCAAAAATAATTACTGAATTTGCCGTGAAACCACCTTATTGAATCCTCACAACACGCTACATATACTCTATTTTCACAAATTTATTGACACATAAACCTTTTGTTAATTGCGCCTCAGCTTCGAGTAAATTACTGAGTAAATAATTAAGTTAAATCTTTTATAGTATATGTTTAAGTATGGTCAAGTGTACGGGAATGTACGCACACAGGCTCTAAGTTAGGCTAAGCAAGGCAACAACTGTTATTGTTCTGAGAGTGCGATTTGAATAGATAGCTGCAGCTGCGTGACTAAGGAATATTCCAAACACAACGACAAAAATAGATATTTAATACACACTAAATAAAAGGCACAAAATAAATATGGATATATATATATATATATATATATATATATATATATATAGGTACATGAATAAGAAAAAATTAGATTCTGAATACTAATTGGATAACCAGGGTTATTAAATGGTTATAATGGGAAATTTAGTGTAGTTAGCGATTTAGTTCCTTTGAACCTCGAGAGTAAAGCGGTGCAAACTTGGGGGGAGATCTTGGTAACCTTGATTACTCACGGGGGTAGCCGAGAACCCGCAGAGGGTGGTGCTACATTCTCCAAACTTGGGTTTTGCGAGATGCGGGCCTCTTGTCCTCAGGAGGTCACCGACGAAGTTTGAAGGGGGGAGGTGACTTCTTCAAACTCGGATCGAGCGAACTATCAGGCCTCTTGTCCTTAAGAGACCGCCAGTTGAACTTTGAAGGGAGAGGGGAGATGACTTCTCCAAACTCGGATTGAGCGAGCTATTGGGCCTCTCCTTCTCAAGAGGTGACTGGAAGAACTTTGAAGGACGGCTTCTCTAATCCTTGATCCGAGGGCGGTTAAGAAAGGCTGACGTTGCCTCACGAGACTCTTCTCCCTGACCCGAAGACACGGATGTGATGTTCAGCTCTTTCGTGGCTTGCGACTGTCACTCACACTTCTCGGTAGAGAGCTTCGTTGAATTGAACTCCTTTTGGGGAAGTGTCGTCTAACCAAATCTGTCTTTAATCCTGGAGAGGGTGCATATATACCCGGAGTTCTCTAAAACAGATAGAAAGAGAAGCCTTCTAGAACCCTTGTTATCGGCCGTGACAACCGAGCGTCTTCTTACGGCAAAGTATAAGAGGCAGGGATCAGTGGGTCAGACGGGGGACCAGCGGCTGGAGCCATAAATGTTGTTCTACAAAATTGATGACTAATCTCCCGACCAGGGAAGGGGGAAGATTGAGACGGTGGGGAGGTAGCCTTCAATTTCAGCGTCATGCCTCGGTGTGAATTTCTCAGTGGCCTTGCTGCAATTCCCAAAATGGTGAAGTCGTAGGGGTGTGGGGGGGGGGGGGGGTACTGGCTCGCTTTTTCTCCCGAAGTAATATCTTAGGAGGTGGGGAAATAGTACTATTCTAGCGGATCAATCTACAGTATATTTTATTAAATTTATTACTTGCAATCAAAAAGAGGGAAAGGTCCTAAAATTTCTCGCGGAAATTTGCATATAAAGAAAATTACTCAACAAATATTATAATGCAGTCGTTAATGTAAATATTTTTGATTGAAAAGTTCAATGGTAAATAACTCTGTTTTTGTATATTTCTTTTTTAAATTGTGTAAGATTTCTAGGTGTCTCAAATTAAAACTGTCTTCCTTTTATTTTATAATTCACAACTAATAAGGCACGTTTAAATGCATTCTAAGATTCTCAACCATTTTTGGTTTCGTTCCTTTTAAGAATGCTATATGTCTTGACGTTCTAGGTTGAAAAAGGTCTCTATGTTTCCAATTTTCTTCCTTATCATTCTACAGCTATTAAGTTTGAGGATGTATCCAAGATAATTTAACTCTCCATTCAGTTCCATAGTTGTTTTATTGTATTTTTATACTATCATTTTGGCATCTAGCTCCTACCTGTCTACGCAAATTATCAAGTGAATTATTTGAGTCCCTTATTATGTCTCTTAGACTTAGAGGCTGTTAAAAGTCATAAAATCCCTTCTATTTAGACATATATTTCCTCATGAGCTTTGAAGGATTAATCTCGAAATCACAGTGTATTGAATAGTGCTTTGAAAACTATTCGGATACAAGTAGACATAGCTTTTATTCTCTGATTTAAGGTCTAATAATTCATGTAGACAAGGCAATTTGATTAAATTTGCTACCAATTATTAATAAAATAATTAGGAAACGGTATAATGTTCATATTAGCTCAAACCGATAATTTTTATAATGTGATCACATTAACGCCTTCACCAAAGAAGAAGAAATCCTCTTCTCGGAATCTCTAAGGCCCTTCTCTAATTAAACAAATAATCTCTCCTTGATCGCCTTTATTATTTAACACTGATAAAATTCACGTATGAGTGACAAAATAGCAGACTTCCCTCAATCCAAACGCCCCTAAATAAACAGATACAGGAAAGTGAAATAGAATGTTTTTGCACGAATATATAGGCAGAGAGGTTTTGAAGGAGTTGTCCTTTGCATAACTCTTTGCTACAAAATACTGTAAGGATGCATCAGCACAGTGGTAGGATTTCAATAACTCCGTCTGTGTTTATTTAAAAATAAGTTCGAGAGCTATTTTTGTTTTTTCATAACTCATCACATTTTTTCTTCTACTTTTTTACGAATATTTTTAGGAAAGAGTGGCATTACCCTGATTAACATTTATTTCTTTATTAAAATAAATTATATTCACTCTGTGGCTCAATGTATAGTAACACTCTATTGTCTCTTCTCAATTAAATAGAAATCTAAATGTCTTTTGAAATGAAAATTTATCAAAATTTGTCGTCAAATATCATTCTCAAATTTCCGCCAAGAATCGCGCTTGCCTTCATTTTGGGAGCGACGAGGCAAATGATACTTTCGCCTTATTTTGAAGAATTAGTTCGATAACCAGGCTTGAAAGATAAAGTGGTTTCTTCGTTATAAATCTGGGGCGTAATGATTAGTGTTGGAGTCGATTACTTTGGGGCGTAAAGCGGCTAAGCAAAGTGTGAGGGAACGAACTCTAAGGTTCATTTTGAGCCCCCACCCCCCTTTCAAGCAGAGACCACGTGGGCCTAAGCTAGATCTCTAAACGAAAAGATATAGAAATATTCTCGCGTGGGAAAACTTCAAAGAGGCTGGTACCACCTGTGTTTGATCAGTCGGCCTATCCCCCAATGGGACGCATTTTGCCGACTCTTCCCTGCCTGGAGGCCAGGATCGATCCGATAAGAAGCTTCCTCACTCGTCTCATTTCGTCTGGGTATAAAAAGACTGGCGCCAATGGTTACTCCCAAGAGAATGCCATGCCTAGATTGTTTCTAGCGATGAAGCCTGTAGGGTATTTAACCTAAGGTCAACCTGCCATTTCGCGAAGATACAACCCCTCATCTTTAGTCCAACTTCGGAGTTAGGTCTCGTTGGCTAAACAGATTTTCGTGAGTTTGGCCACAGTCAATCGGCAAATTCGTGAAACGACTTGTTTTTGAGAATTGCGCGAACTACTCTTCTCATCCCGCCAATGAAGCCTCGACCCATCGTCTGAGATTACTCATCCCAATTCTAGAATGTCTCACCCAGCCTGGAAATTACCTTATTCGTGCCCCACGTAATTCTGACCCCTCCGTCAGGAGTACGACGCGCCTCAAGCCACAGGACTAGCTCGCCTCGTAAAAATCACTCCTCTCACCAAGATTCAAGCCACCAAGGTAAAATCCTTTTTTTCACTTTTCGAGGATAATCGCCCATTTTTTCCTCACCACCTGATTACCTCCTCTTGACTCTTTAATTAGACTCCTCAGTGTTTACTATCATTTTCTCCGCTCTGACCAAGTCCCATATTTTGATCCAGGTTAAACTAAATAGTATTTGATTTATTATTTCATTGGGAGCGACATTATTCTTCCATTCATTTGCCTTTGTAGACATTTCCATAATTAGCATATTAGTGTAATTAAAGTAGATTTTGGTGATTAATTTTTCAAAATCCTTAAATCAAACCTGGTATTTAAATCTTCCTCTTTGGTCAACCATTAATCTCCTCACGCACTCACTTCTTATTAGCCCTGCGCAGCTAGTCTATCTATTTAGCTGCCTGCAATGTAAATAGACTGCATTATCTGCAGAAAATATATCCACTCACGAATACGATGACACAAAACCTTATTCAGTCAAGACGTTCAGAAAAGGATTTATGTACATAGTTCTTAGTTGGTAATTTATCGCAGTTTTCAAATTCGGGCATTACAATTTATTGGAAATGACTTAAGGTCGCGTAGACGGAAAAATGTTAAAAGAAAAGAAATGCATATCGTTGAATTAAGATTGATTGTTTGCTTTTGCTAACCACTGATTGATGAATCATTCGTTGTCTCCAGTTGGCTTTAGCTACGACCTTAATCGGTATTTTCTGCCAAAATATTCCCTTTTATTTAACTATGTTATCTTAATTTATACAGAAATGCTACAAAACATAGTCAAACAGTTGTTTATTTTCACTAGTTCTAATTTTTCCACTTTTGTATTTGTTGGGCTATCAAATTTCCCAATAACAAACGAGAACTTGTTTTCGCACAAACTTAAAAGCAATTCAAGTGTCATTTCAGATCCATCTTTCGATCTTTGTCATATAATTAAAAAATACCCCTCTTATTCCTTTCATCTGGATCCTTTTGTTTTATGGAGATATTTTATAAACGAAAAGATAAAATACGCATTCTTCCTTTTGAGTAGTGGCCAGCGATCCTTCTATTCGAGTTTTCTCATATTTTACTCACCTAGAGCATTATGAGCAAAGCTTAGGCCTTAATATTTTTTCCACTCAAGAGCCCCCATCCCTACGCTGTTATTGAGGGTTCATAAAAGGTAAACGGTACATTAGTGTCAAAGTAGGAAACATCAGTCATGAAACTAATTCTAAGATCTCATCAAGAACTCTCCCACATCCTGGACATAAGAAACCTAATAAGCGCATTTATACCTAACCACGCGTTAGTATCTTGTAATATTTAAGTTCATGGCATAGTTTAGGAAGGGTTAATGCCAGACATTCGTTTTAAAGTTTCTCCAGGTAAATAAATTGTTTCCTTATCATGTGTCTGTTTTATTTTTATGGTCTCTGTTGGATGCGTGAGGCAGATCCGAATAACTGCATCGCCAGTTTAGGTGGTCATTTGCTCTCTTTTTTCTTCCTTGGTTTGAGAACTCTTCTAAACTCCCGACACGGCCTATCCGAGATCAATTATTGTGTGATCGCTCTTTTGGTATCGCAAAGGCGTAATGATTCCTTACTTTGGAAAGAATAGCTATTTTCTCCACGAATAACATTTGCCCAGTACTAGAGAAAATAAATATAAATGTCAATTAACATTATAATTGGGGTAAAGAATGAAGTACCAACTTTTTCTATTCATTTTGATAGACAAGGAAATGCTACCTTTCCCAAAAATGGTAATCACTGAGATATTAAATTAAAAAAGACACTTGTACACAGTTATCGGCTCAATCTTCTAATGCAAGGGTTACGCCTTCCATTCTCATTAATCAAAACTTAACAAAGAGCAGTTTTCTTTATTAATACACATTCCTCAAACAAATTAAAACCTGATGTATAAACATATTTCCTGTGAGGTTACCATTGTATTTTAGAGGTTCAGAATGTGTATTTCCATTTCCTTATCATCTCTATTGTACATAACAAGCAGGTTCATATAAGACAGAATCAGATTTAGTGTCATTTACGCCTCTGCAGTCTTATTCCTTATATTTGCATCCGTAACTCTTCTCTAGCAACCTTATATAGTGTTTCAAGAAATATTAAGAAAAGGCTTTTCAAGTCATAGTTTTACCAATTCTTTTTCAGGTCCTGCTCCTTTCTTTATTTCTACTTAGTGTACATAATTCTTTTTAGTTCTTTTATAAGAGGAAAAAGGTTTTTTACATTTCCTTTCTCTTCATCAAACAGCATCTGAAGAGTTATGGTTTGGCACAGATTGAAAAAGAGGGAGTGATTTGAGTTTCCAAAGAACACTGCAAATTATCTAATTAGAAAATAACTTGATTAATTTGGAGTCATTTCAAGATTCTATTTTCCTTTTCTCATGCACTCTATTTCAAATTATCTCTAATCCATTTTACTATTTCACGTTACATTATTACCGATAGAATATTTTATTTAATAAATAGTTGGGACATTCATTTCTCCATAACCATATGAAAAAGTCGAGTCATCTGAATTATAGGGCACGCATGGCCTAAGTAAATACCACAAACTGTATTGTTATAAATCCCATTTGTAATTTAAGTCTTTTTCAACTCATATTAACTTTGTAGTAGATTAATTTGTATCCCATAAACATTTATTATAAACCAGGGAACTTAATCCAAGCGTTAACGATTTGTCTTACTGTGCTTATCCCCTTGTGCCAAACAGGAAGACCGCCACTACTGCAATAAATGAGCTTCCTCCAAATTGCATTTTTAATAAATTCTCGTATAAAACCGCCTCGTAAAACAAAGATGTTAAATTGTTCAACATTAAAGATGCTATAATATTTACGGCTTGTTGTGAATTGCCTTTCTTAGACATTGACTCCTCATTTGGTGGTAAATTGAGACATAATGATTACCACTTGTAAAGTTATAAGGAAATACTATAGAGAACCGACCAATATTAATACTTCTATAGAGTGTGTCTAGATATTATA
Organism: Ceratothoa steindachneri; assembly: GCA_963969495.1. Classification (NCBI taxonomy): domain Eukaryota; kingdom Metazoa; phylum Arthropoda; class Malacostraca; order Isopoda; family Cymothoidae; genus Ceratothoa; species Ceratothoa steindachneri. Next base: position 49,525,547 of record OZ018336.1, read on the forward strand.
TATCTTTATCGCCCACCATTTTCCATAAAATGTTTATAAAATTTTATTGGTTTAGTTACGCTTAGTAATGTAATAAGCGCATAGTTTATAGTCTATTTTCTGAAATTCGATTCTAACGACCGTCCATACATATTTTATAAGAAACATTTTCTTATAAAACCAGGCAATAGCTTCGCTACTCCCCCGTATGGGGATATCTTTCGCTTAACTACTTAGAATAAAATTTAAAATGAAAAAAAAAGCAGCCATGGTTAAATTTTTTTAAATTTTCTGAACTTCGCCAATTATAATAATTTTATAAGGGAACTCTAAAATAAATTTCTTCCGTTTCAAAATACACGTTGATAAAATATAGTTGTAGAAGAAGATATATAAAAATAAATTTTCTGAACTTCACCATTTGTAATTCTTTGAGTTATAAAAATTCACAAAATTTCGATACTTATATTTATTTCTGAACTTCACCATTTCTTTGCTTTTCGGTATTATCATCCTCACTATCTCTATAATTTAATAAGGGGATTTTTTGAGTATTTAAATAATAATTTCATCTTACTTTGGTTACAACTTATGTTATTTTAACAAAGTTATTTCTAATAATCTTTTATAAATATAAAAAAAAATGGTAAAGTTCAGAAAATTTATTTTTATATATCTTCTATAACTATATTTTACCAACATTATATTTTAAAAGGGAAGAAATTTAGTTTAGAGTTCCTTTTTAAAATTATTATAATTGGCGAAGTTCAGAAAATTTATAAAAATTTAACCATGGCTGCTTTTTTAGATTTTATATTTGAATCTTAGTAGCAAAGCGCAAGATTCCCTGTAGGGGGGAGTAGCGAAGCCACTGCTTGATAAAAGAATTATTAGAAATAACTTTGATAAAAAACAAGTCATAACCAAATTAAGATGAAATTATTATTTAAATACTCAAAAAATTCTGATTCCTAAATTATAGAGTTAGTGATGATGATGATGATGATGATGATGATGCCCAGGAAAATAAAACTCTTTCTACAAATAAATATATTGAGAAGGAATTAGGTATTGTAATGCACTAAGTAAGAAAAAGTCTCCGGTAATTTCTACAGATTTGAAACGGCATTATCCCGCTGTCATGAAAATTGTAGAGAACTGCATTTGGTCAAGAAAGAAAGAGTACTCAGCAGAATTTCGAGCTGTTATCTACAGTCATTTTTAAATATAAAAAAGTAGCTAAATACCTCATGCTAGCATTAAATTCATTTTCTACCCTTAAGAGTAAAATAAAAAAAAACGTCTTTCACCAAAAATACGAATAAAAACTTCTGTTTTGACGTAGAGGCAGAAATTAAAACTGACTTTAGCAAAGGTTTTATCAAGACTTAGGGAAGTCCATCGAGGTCGATGATGACGGATGTTCCCAGGGCGGTCTCCGACCTTGGTCAGTGTCGGTTTGCTGATGACTTTAAACCTGCACTAGTGCTCACTTCAGACCCGTATCTTGACCAACGGGGGAAGATTCCTGGTGGCAGGAGAGGACTCAAGACGACCAGGCTTCATCTTCGGTTTACCTAAAGAGGTAGTCCTACAAGGCAGCAGGGGGATTGTTAAGGGCTGTCGAGTCTTCGGTCTGTCGAAGGTCGCCTAGCGCCTGCCCCCACTTCGTGACGCGCATTTGCCTACAACCGGACGTATGAAAATCCTTCTTTGGGTGTCACTATGGTTTGTGTGATGGAACTAGAGTACTTTTGGTGAGCACCAATGGTTCTTACATTATGTTTTTTATTAAAAAAACGTTTTTCATTCATACTTCGCGAATTGTTGAGCAAACAACCTTAATCAGTAGAGACCGTTCATGAGGTATCAACCTCTCTTCTGTAAACTCTTTCTATTAATTTTAAGGTGATTGATCACATTGAGCCAAAGTTTATCAAAATATTGAGATAATTACTGAAAGTTCTGAGCTGAATTCTCTTCATTCGTTGATGTGAAAAAATAGAACAAGAGTTAATTTCTAGGAGACAAGATGAGGAGCTCGCCACTCTTGCGTTTCGCGGGCAGAAGGCACATTTTCGGTTTTGGGACCGAGAAATTTGATAGTCTCCTTAATTCAAGCCTTAGACCATTTTACATTAGAACATTCAATAGTGAATTAGACATTACAAAATTTTATATTGGATTAGACCTTCAAAATTTGATACTGGCTTATCTCTTCCAACATTTGATTTTGTAATAGACCCTACAATATTTAACACTATAGGGAATTAGACCTTACAACATTAGTTGGCGAATTAGATATTCAAACATGTGATAGTGGGATAGACCTTACAAACTTTATTAGTGGATTGAATATAACAACTTTAAAAAGTGTATTACACCTTATACCATTTGTTAGTCGATTATACCATACAAGATCTAATACTGGATGAAACATTACACCATTTGATAGTGGATTAGAATTTACAACATATGATAATTGGGTAGACCTTACAAAATTGATAGTGGATTAGCATTTGTTAGTGGATTAGATGGTAATATATTTAGTCGTGGATTATAAATTCCAACATTTGGTAGAGGATTAGACATTACAACTATTGAGAATGGATTACTCATTACAAAATTTTAGAATTGATAAGAACTTTAAGAATAAAATAGTGGATTTTATATCACAACATTCAATAGTGGATTATTCCTTACGACATTTTAAAGGGATTAGGCAATATTTCATGGTAGAATAGACCTTACAAAATTTGAGAGTGGATGAAATATATAACATTTGATAGTGGATTAGACTTCAGAAAATCCGATATTGTAATAAAACTTATGCACAATATTTGAGTGGATTACAACGTATAAAATTTGATAGTGAATAAGAGAATATTTGATAGTGTATTAGTCCTTACAATATTTGCTAGGACATTAGGCAATATTTCATACTATGTAGAATAGACCTTAAACATTTCAGATTGGATAATAATTATAATATTTGATAGTGAATTAGACTGGGGAAAATTTGCTAGTGGATAAAACTTCAAAAGAGTTGATAATGGGATAGAAGTTACAATATTTGAGCAGATTATACTGCATAAAATTTGAGAGTGAATTAGAGAAAACTCAATAGTGGATTAAACCTCGCGAAATTATTAGTAAATTAAGACTTACATCATCTGTTAGTCGATTAGTCCTTGCGATATTTCATAGTGGATTATACCTTACAACATTTTAAGGTGGATTAGACCTTACAACATTTGATATTGTAATAGAAGCCCTTGCAAGATTTCATATAGAATAAACATTACTACATTTGGGAGAGGAATATACATTACAACATTTGTTTGTAGATTAGGCATTACATAATTTTATATTAGATTATACCTTAAAAAAATTTATACTGGCTTATTTCTTGCTAATTTCGAGAGTGGGATAGAACCTATATTTTTTTACAGTGGGTAAAACCATAAAAAAATTTATAGGGAATTAGACCAGAAAAATATAATAGTGAATTACACCCTAGAAGATTTGATAGTGGATTGGACCTTAAGAAATTTAAGTGTGGATTAGATCTTACAACATCACAGTGTGTATTATACCGTACACCATTTTAAAGTGGATTAGATAATATAACTTTTAATAGTGAATAAAACAATTTAACACTTTATATTAGATTAGAACTTACAACATTTGATAATTGATTAAACCTTAGAAAATTGATAGTGGATTAGATTTTACCTCGTTTGATAATGGATTAGATCTTGGAATATTGGAGAGTCGATTTGACCTTTCGACATTTGAGAATTAGTTCGAAAGTTGAGCTCTCGATATTCAAGTCCATACGATATTGAATTTCTGAATTTAGCGCAGAGGATCAATCAAAGCTGCGCTGAGACAAGTCTTTCAGCAGCGTCATACGATTAGCGCCCATTATGCGGATACACTGATAGTTAGGCCCACGGGGAAGAGGAGCTTTATCACAAATCATCAACGCCCACATAATCCCTCCCCATCTTCATAAGGGAACAAAGATATCCCTAATACGGAACAGGTACCCACCACCCCACCTGCACCTCTGGATTACTGAAAGGTCCCACCATCTTCAGCTTTTGGCAAAAACACATATCATGACCGGGAGATCTTCTCTCCAAGCGATAATCTCCTCTTGTTTTGTTCTTTCGGGCTCACCAATTATCAGTTTGATTTTTATGTACATTTCATCAATCTGTGTGGTGATATCACGCAACATTCGAAAGATGAATGTCGTTACCTATATTTTATAGTAAGCCCATATTTACCATTCGCATTTAATCATTTCCACTCTACTCTATATTAAACATTTACCTCCTCACCTAAGTCAATTAATTCAATCTTTTCTCATCGAACATAAAAATGGACTATCACTGGGGACAGTGGGGTGCTATCTTTTCTTGTTTTAGCCTTACATTGCATATTGTTTCCCTAAAAACATATTTGAAGACTTAATTAAGGCCATAAAATCTCCTTTTCATTAAGAGCAAGTTAAATAGTTTTTAATATAACGATCAATTATCTTTAAAGCAAAGAGATATAGCTCAAAGAAACAGAACAACTAACTCAAAGGGAACAGAGATAGCTTTAAAGCTACAAAACAAGTAACTCAAAGAGAAAAGAGATAGCTTTAAAGCTACAGAACAATTAACTCGAGGGAAGAGAGATAGCTTTAAATCTAAAGATCAAATCTGCTAAGAGAAAAAATGCTATCGAACAATTAAGAAACTATCAACATTTGACTATAAAACAATTTTTTTATTAAGGAGAAATAAATCTCGCTCTTTAGGAATTGTTATCTGTCCATTAAGATTTTTTGTTTTCTTATTAACCCTTGTTTATTTTGGTGTCGCGTGTCAGCACCGCTGTCATTAATTATGCACGTTTTCGTAAACAGCATCAATTAACGTAATGAATCGTATCAGATGTTTGTAAGCAAAATTATCTGCCTGAAAGATCAAAGAATTACTGAAATCCCGTTACTTGCATAAGCTCTCACACACATTATAAATACATATATGCTTTCATACTCTCCAAATCTGGCAGTGGAAAGATGGCAAGCAGATTCCAAGTTCTGTCGTGTTTGATTTCTGTAAAATCAAATTCATGAGGTTCGAAAAGAGTTGGAATTTACTTTTCATATTTCATCTGGGATTTATATTTCCCTACTGCAAGGCAAAGACTTACGCCAAATTTGCCACTGATCCGGATCGAGCGAGCGAGTCTGCTATCCATCTTCCTGCCATTGAGCTAATTCCATTTTGCCAATTTCTGTGCGGTCTTCATCTGGTTTCTTCGATAACGAATATTTCAAAAGTCCGTTACACTCGTTACGACGATCTCAACAAAGTACACAATGATAGTTTTGGCGAAGTTAAACACGTTCTATTTTATTTTACCATATAAATATATGTTTAAATTGTAAAATTAATCAATGTGACCGCCCTTGGCGGCGCCGACGCGCTCCAGGTGAGACTGGAAGGCCACCACGCACACGATGTGGATGAAACCTTATCATGTTGGCCCACACGCGGTTGACGGAGAACATTGGTTCGTGGACGTTGTTGGGGCATTTTCAAGGGTCTAGCCCTCAACATGTGCCCACATGCAGCAGTTGAGGGGATTGAGGTCGGGCGACTGTAGCAACCAAATTTTATTCAAGCAGAAGTTCATGTTCAACCCATCTACTCTTGCACGGGGCACCATCAAAATGAAAGACGTAGTCCTTCTTTATGACTTTTTTCACCCAGTGCAGAAATTTCATGACCAAGGTGTCCCTGTAAGGGGCCGGGGTGAGCTAGGAAGTCCCATGAAGCGTACAGTTGGCTGGTTGAGAGCATGAGAGAGTCAGTTCAGCAGAGTCCAAACGCTCTGTTCGCAAGCGAAGAAAATCCCTCGGTATATCCCGTGAGACTTGCAGGAGAGTGCTAGTAATGGATGTAAAGGCCTACCCATACATAATACAAACGAAGCAGACCCTCACAGCCTCAGACAAGGAGCAGAGAAATGCTATGGCAGTCAAGATACTTGAAACGATTCAGGAGACCTCAAATTTCCTTAACTTCTTTTGGACCTTAGATGAAGCTCACTTCCATCTTGAAGGAAAGATAAACTCGAAGACAAATTTCTTCTGGGGGACCTTGAGACCAAATAAGGTAGCCACCAAGCCCCTACACACCCCTAATTGCACGGTATAGACTGCAATCTCAGCCAGAGGCATCATCGGACCATTCTTCTTCGACGAATCTGGCGCGACAGCGACTGCCACCAAGGAGCGGTATGTTGAGGTGCTCAAAACATTCAGGTGAGAGTTGGAGACCCCGTTCCCTGATCAGTTTCAAGACTGAATTTGAGTGAGCACCTCACAGCCCAAACCTTAGCCACCAGATTTATTTCTCTGGGACTACTTTTAAGACAGAATGTACGCAGGGAGACCCAGAACCATCACGAAACTCAAGTAAGCCATCAAGGAGGAGATCAGAGCTATTAGTCGGTTGGTTTGTAAGGACATCATGGACAACTTTGTGCGCAGTGCAACAAATGCAATCACCAGAGCTAAATGTAGTTCATCTCGAACACGTTCTTTAGAATAAAGAAGAAAAGGTCAAAGCACAATAAACTAGTTATCACCAAATTTCATTCAATCCTTGCAGAAAATTAAGAAATGAGGCCTATCGAAAGTTGAGGCCCGTTTTTTTGTTTTAAGCATCAAAATGCATTTTATTTTTATCCATCTTGATCGTTTTTCTGAAAATATTAGAGTTGTTAGCGACAAACAAGGCGAACGATTCCATCAGTACATCATAGAGATCGAAACTCGTTACCAACAACCTTTATACGTTTTGATGATAGCAGACTATTGCTGATTTTTAAAATGAGATACTCCTGTTGCTTAACATCAATGGTGCGCAAATAAGCATAAATTTATTGTCTGAATTTTCAGCCAAAGATCTTTGCCAACGTACATTTTCAATTTTTAATTTTTGTTTGTTTATGTGTTATGCTCTCTTAACTGTTTCATATTAATTGCCCCTTAAAGAATTAAAATAGCTTAAATAAAGAAACAGTTGTTTAATTGCACTAAAAATCACTAATATCAACTCAAGTACACCTTTTAAAATATTTTCATGCCCAATTTTAGCACTAATAGAGCCAAAATAGAGATGAGGAGAGACCGAAAACTAGACTTGATGGAAGAAAACTGAATTTATTTTCGAATTTAGAAGAAGAATAATCACTTAATAATTGTTGAAATATTTCAGGCACCAGACAAAAGATTTTTTGGTTGTCCAGTGTTATATATGTAGATACAATTAAATTACAAAGTGTCTTGGTCCAAATGGATTCATCTCAGAGATTATGACTTTAATTAACAAAATAACGCGATAAAAAAAGCACGGAACAAATGAAAACAAATTGAAACTAATGTCTTATCAGGCGAATAGCTTAAAGAACTTTTCCACTTATAAAATTATTTAAACTTGGAATGATCTCCCAGCTAATGTAGTTCAAATTAACTCAATTAATACGCAGGGAGTAAAGTAAACAAAAACTTATTTAATATGAAAGCACACATATAATAACTATAGACTAATGTGCTATTTATTTTTAATCTAAAAGTCTTCTAAATACAAATATTTGGTGCTATCATACCCTTCCACTCTGGTTAGGTTCCTCAGATCATTTTAGCAAAGCATATAAGGATCAGAATGACAATATCTGTAAAGACCGAAAGCATAAGGCGCCGGTCTCGTTGGACAGTATGGAATGAAATGTATTGTAGTCTCATGCTTTGGCAACAACCAGGATCTTTGAACCTTTCGTGAATTCGCTCAGGAGTATCTGGATATGAGTAAATCCAGTAGATGATACTCGTTCTCCACGCCTATCATTGTGGATAATGTGGATATATGTCCAGGATACTTGTGCTCTATTTTCAAGGTTCCGGAAAAGAAAAGAGAGTACGATATAATCAGTGCCTCGACCATTCATATTCACCAGCATGAATTTAGGTTTAACTATTTTGTAAACCTAAATTCATGCTGTATTTTGAAAATATGGCACGCAAGGTTAAGGATCAACGTCTTAAAGGAAACTTTACTGACTTTTGTTCTGAGTTATCTTCTCTCTCCAGCGAATTTTATTCTAAAATACATTCATCTAGAAATTCGAATTTCATAATTAAGCCAAAATTTAGAAATGTATTACGGACACTTGCGGCCAATAAGGATATAATAGTTACTAAACCTCATAAGATGAAGGGTCTAGTGATCCTTGATAGGGAGGACTATGTACAAAAAGCCCATAGTATATTGAATGACAGAACAAAATTTGAACCTATCAAAGATTTACCGAAAACTATTCCTCTACAATTCGAAGATAAAGTTAATCTTTTCTTAACACAACTTTAGCAGGCATCAATTATTCCTAAAGATACATATAATGAATTATTTGTATCTTCCAGTTATTTAGCATCCATGTATTTTTTACCTGAAATTCACAAACAAGGAGTCCCTTTGAGACCCATACTTGCCTCTTATTCTTTACCATCATACAAACTGGCCAAATTTCTAGTTAAAATACTTTCCCCTTTATCTAAAAATCAGTTCACCATACAAAACTCTAATAAGTTTAAAGAGGAATTACTCAGCAAATTTAACGATGGATAAATGGTTAGTTATGATGTCGAATCTTTATTTACTAACATTTCCCTAAACTATACAATCAGTTTAATATTAAATAAGGTATTCCATTCCCAAAATACTTTTTATGGATTTTCACGAAGCCAATTAAAAAAGGCGCTGGAATTAAGTCTTTCTGAATCTTGGTTCACTTTTAATAATAAAGTTTACTGCCAGATCGATGACACATTTCTAAGATCAAATGTTCTCTACTAATTTAGATTACAAACCCTCCTTCTACCGCCGTTTTGTTGATGATTCCGTGACAATTTTTAATAATCCTGCACATAGCCAACTTTTCTTTAATTTTTTTAACACTTTACACCCTAACATCAAATTCACCATGTAAGTGGAGTCAAATGATAAAATGCCCTTTCTTGCCCTCTTAATCAACCAAGATAATGAAAAAAAAAAAATTCAAACAACCATTTACCGAAAAAAAAACTTTTATAGGACTAGGTTTGAACTACTTTAGTTTTTGTGATTTCGGATACAAAATATCCACAGTAAAAACTTTAATACATAGAAGTTTCTCGCTACCATCCACTTACCACTCAATGCATAATGAATTTATTTTTCTTAGGAAGTATTTTATAAAAAAAAATTATTTCCTTCAGACCTATATGATAGAGTTTTAAAAAAGCTGTTTGATAATCTCAATGACCCCCCTCAACCCTGCATAAAAGTTGCTAAAATGCCCATATATTAACTAATTTCAGAGATGGGTTTTTTAGACGATATTTTTAAAAGAAAAATCTTATTTATTTTTAAAAGATATTTTCCCCAAATCAACCCACAAATAGTTTTTATAAACAAACTATCGATAGGAAGTTTCTTTAACAGTAAAGATCCTATCTCTTTGGAGTTCCGCAGTGATAATGTTTATTTAAATGTCGTAGTTGTACTGGAGCCTCTTACATTGGCAGCACTGCCAGGTCTCTAGGAGCTAAGTTCTCTGCTCATATGGGAATTAGTTGGAGCACACACAAAATATTAAATAAAAAGGAAAATTCATATATTAGGGAACACACCAGAACAGACATTTCTATTGAGAATTTTAAAGTATTAGCCTTTAACAACAAAAAACATTGCCTAAGAACCCTCAAATCTTTATATATCAAACACTACAAACCTACACTCAATGAAGATTTAAGTGCAATATCATTATTAATTATCTAATTTTAACTACAGTTTGGTTAGTGGGTTTGCTTTTTAACAAACTAAGCGTCACTGTAACCTATAAATACTAGCCCCTTTTTGAACCCACCATTCACTCTCTAGGATGGATCCACTTTAGTAAGTACCCAAATTTACCTCTTTTATATTAAATGTTTTTTAACTCTTACAGTCTTTACAAAATTAAAAACAAAGTTTAAATTTACTATCTTTAAATAATGCCAGGTCAATTTCTCTTATAGTTTGTAGTTAATTTCTTAAATATTCCTTAAATTTATTAATTAATTTTAGTGTCAGTCTCAAAGCAAATTTAACTGTTGCCAAGTCATATTTAATAACAAAAAATTTGACTTATAGTACATTTTACTGATATTTTATATATATATATATATATATATATATATATATATATATATATATATATATATATATATATATATATATTTATTTATATACACGAGTGGCAGGCAATAAGTTTGGAGAATCAGTAGGGCAAAATAGAGGAAGGACGATGGCTATTTGTGGGGGTATTAGGACAAGTTATGAGAATTCAGGACCTGCAGCCGCACGCTCTTGCCTCGTCTATTTAGGAAGCAGTAGCTGATCGTAGATCGTCAGTCACAAATATTTCAACAATGGAGAAGGTTGAGCAGCGCGCAGTGATCAAATTTTTGACAAAAAGAGGCAAGAATGCAAAAGAGATCCATGAACGCATGGTTTCAGTGTACACCGACACTGCCCCTTCCTATGCAACCATTCCTCGCTGGAATAGGAAGTTCCGCCATGGTCGTGAGTCCCTTGAAGATACCCCCGTCCAGGACGCCCGTTAGACATGACCAATGAGGAAGATGTTGCCCGCGTGGTGAGGATGATCCTCGAAAATCAACGGGTAAAGGTTGAAGAAATCGAACGAGAACTTGGAATATCACATTGAAGTTTTATAAACATCATCCACGACAATTTGGCCATGACCAAGGTCTCTGACCGTTTGGTCCCTAGAAACCTCACGAAATCTCAAGCCCCATGATCGACTTCAACGTTTTCTAATTTCGGAGGAGCTGCTGCTCTTGTACAACCAAGATCCGGCGGGATTCCACTCACGCATAGTGACAGGTGATGAAACGTGGGTCCATCACTGGGATCCCGTGACCAAGCTCAAAAGCATGGCCTGGAAGCACAGGGGCTCTCCGACTCCATCAAGTTCCTGACCCAACCCTCAACCGGGAAGATTATGGCCACCATTTCTGGAATTCCGAGGAAGTGTTGATGGTGGACAATACACCTCGTGGAAGGACCATCGCAGGCCAATATTACACCGAGGAACTTGTTGGGTTGAAGAATTGCATCCGCCAGAAGCGGCGCGGCAAGTTGACACGCGGTGTCCTGCTCCTCCACGACAATGCCCCTGTCCACAAGGCCAGAGTTGCACAAGCTGCCCTGCGTGAGTGCAGATTCGAGGAGCTCAACGACCCCTCTCTCAGTCCAGATCTGGCCCTAGCGACTACTTTTTATTTGACCATCTCGAGGCTTCACTACATGGACGCCTGTTTGGTGACGGTGAAGATGTCCAGCTCGCCGTCCAGGAGTGGATTAAACAGCAGTCGGGAGTTTTTTGGTTGTCGCGAATTTAAAGCCTCACGGACAAGTGGCGCAAGTGCATCGAAGTCGAGGGTAGTTATATTGAAAAATAATAAAACACTTTTTGCAAAACTTATTTACCGCTCCCGTATATACCTTACTTGTAATTGATCTATTCTTTAGGAACCTGATTCGTAACACAAATATAATGAACCATGAAATAATGATGAACATTTATTGGCCTGACAATTCGGACTTCAACTCGGGCCATCATCAGCGACTAACAAGAAGTGGGAAAATATTTCTACTAAAAGTTTAAAAAATACATTAATTAGTGTTTTATATTAAAAATCTCTCATAGTTTGTAAACCTGATATATTAAATCGTGTTGCTTGTATGCGTAAAATCTTTGCCATTCTAACAAATTTTTCCAAATTCTCCAAACTGAATATAGATCGCCTTAACTATACTCCGAAAATTGATGAGAAAATTAATAAATTTCACGTTCTCTTTCTAAAAGCAACAATTTAAATAAAGTTTATCATAAGTGTTTGCTTCTTGTAAACCTCCTAAAATCGTCTATGGTTTACCCAAAAACATAAAAATGGAAACCTCTAAGCCGATCTTATCTGAACTTAAAACTCCAATCTACAATTTTGCGAAATTTTGATTTTGCAAAATATGGTGGTGAACTGCTCCTAGGGATTCGTCTGTTATGTCTACCTAAAAATTATCGCACTATGTGATACAAATATTTGCACCTCCAATTGGATATTTTACAACCAAAACCTCTTACCCTGTTAGAAGAGCAATGTAAACGGTTTCACAGGATATAAAGTTTATGGAGAGCTACGTATACAACTTAGTTCGAGATGACAATATAGACAACATAGTACAATGGCGGTTAAATATTCACTTCTGAGTTTAATAAAATTTTTCATTGATTGACCCGCCATAATAATTACATTTTTTATCAGTATTGTATCATTAGTATAATGTATATAATTCAGTTAGTATTACAAAAGATTGTGCTTTCAAGATTTTCTACATATTTCTATCCATATCAATGTCATTATGTTGTGAAAATATCAGGATATTTCCTAAGACTTTATAACAAGTTAAGAATGACCATTATGTTGTTTTAATTATTCAAATTCTTAAAGAAAATTAATCTTTTTGAAAGTAAATATGATTATCGAATGTTTTGGTACTTTAAAAAAAAAAGAATTACAAATGGAAAAATTTGGACAAAATGGAGAAAAATTATTAAAATTAAGGTATGGCTGTATTTTTTTTCGTATACGAGTATTCGAAGGTTTTATTGAAGATCTTTCTAAAAGAGAATTTCCATTTTAGTCTTTAGCCTCAGGAAAGAGCTACTGGCCCCTGAACCAAGTAGATTAATAGAAAAAATTTAGGTGGGAAACAACAACTCTGTAGATAGTTTTTTTAGTTCTAGAAAATAAGCATCGATCTATAAAAACATAGAACAAAACTTAATTATTAGAAGATTTGTCCTTGAAACTTGTTAAAACCTTATTAGACCGAACGCCCGTTGTCAGAGTCGAATAGACCATATGCCACTTAAGAATGTCTGCCTGCGAAGCGAAAGCTCCTCATTTAAGGAGAAGTACTGCAACTTCGGATGTTATTATATAAAATAATGTAACATTTTATTTTATTTTGCATGCCATATATGAAATAGAAGCTAAAGAAACTGGAGTGCAACATAAATTTTGTAAACAAAATTTTAAACCCTGAATATTCCAAAGCAACTATGAAAAATCCCAAACGTAATATAAGCAATTCCCAACTATAAATGAGAACAGAAAACATTTTATTTTACACTTTGTAGAATAAAGACCCTAAATGAGTTTCTATTAGATTTAGGTGATACACGAAATACTATCAAAACTTTTATTTGTATAGAATTATTTTAAAACTTTGCCTCCTCTCATAATTCTGTGTGAATTTTCAGTTAATTTTTCTCTTCTTTGCCTTTCTTACCTTGATATATCCTCGCTCACCGAAATTTTTAAAACGAAAAGTGTAGAAATTTCCCGCAAACTTTTATTTTAGAGTCCAGGGAGATGAAAAGTCTTGAAGCGAGGCCAACGCTTGCTTCCAATTTTGTATCCATCCTCAAAGTTCTAAAATTCTAAAAGTTTAAAAGCTGAATATGGAAAAACAAAGAACCCGATCATCTACCTGATTTCGCCAAATCAGCGTCCAATCACGTTTTAGGAAAGCTGTTGTGAATTTGTTTGTTATATATGTTTGCTGTATCGATTCTTTCCTCTCCTAATTGCTTTCGAACATGCCACAAACGGCTAGAAATGGTGCAGACATGGGACAAAACTGAACACATAGATTAGGCAAATACACTAACAGAGAAGCATGTGAAAGCTTTGTCAATTCTCGCTAGAGAAAAGCAGACTACATGGGCTACTCTTATAGATGTTCATATTTCTTTGAGACCATTAAGGATATTGATCACCGGAAGCTTTTTAACCTTAGTCATAATACGAGTATAAATAACCGTTCGAATCTTGAACATGCCCGATTCAGGACTAGTCGGTTAAAAACTACTTTCCATATTAAATATGCCATGCATGGAAAGAGCGACCTGCATAGAGAGTCAATTCATCCAGTGATGATTAATTTATGGAATGAATTGAGAAAATGCTACATCCAAGGATATAAAGCCGGATGTAGGTTTTATAATTTTCTTTAAAAAGAGATTTATAACTTTACTTTAAAATACTTGGTTAGGCTCTTTTCCTTAGCACCACCTATTATCTTTGCCGCTGTTCCTAGTTTTAGGTATTAGGGCTTTCCCTTCAAAGTACCTCCCTAGTATGGAGAACTATGCTTTGAGGTACTCCACTTTTTTTTAATCTAATATTACTGTAAATTAATCCACAACCTTAAAGAAGTTTTGCAGTTCAACCCTTTTTTTGGCTGGCCAAACTTTTATATTCCAAGTTCGGAATTTCTTTTTGAGTTTCTTCCTGGCATTCTTCAGCCATGCAGGTAAGCTCCCCTGAAACAGTTAAAAATATTTATCATATGATTTAGAATAAAATGAAAAATTTAGGTTTCAAGAAACACCGGAAAAATATTTCTCAAATCTACTTCCAAATACACGTATAATTATTTAACCCAATATTCATTCGATATTATTCTCAAATTTATTAACGTAGAAAATTTAGGGATCAAATTTAGAATTCGGATCCCGTGTAGCCCAAATGGAGAATACACATCTTCACTATTCCCTTATGTAGATTTCAGACCCTAACTTTCTCCTAATGGACTTTTAGACCAATTGTAAGATCTTATTTACTTTAATTTGAAGTTTCATATCAAATTTAAGTTATTATAATAAGTTTAATGTAAAAATATTGTGATAAAATTGTATCACATACATTCGTACATGTGTGAATCTAAATGTAATCTCCTACATTTGTTCATTGTTTATATAAAATTTTATTCCTATTCCAATAATTTACAAGGGCTTAGGGCGAAGTTAAGTAATTGTGTCAACAAAACTAAACGAAGGATTCATACTTGTGTGCCTAAATCCAATATATTTTTTAATACGCCAGTGAGACTTTTATTTATCATTGTGAAGTGTAGTTCTAGGTTTTAGTAATTTTTAAATAATTGGTAGTCACTTTTCCGCATTTCTCTCATCCACAATCTCCATAATTCCTACAATAGGTTTAGTGCTTGTGTCAACCAGACCAAAATCCTATAATGCCGTCACTAGAGCTCTCCCGCGATGGGTTTTCTTAGCTTGTGTGGCAAACATGACTTATCTATTTGAACACAGATCCAGGACCAACAAGTTTTGTTGGAATATTTATAAGGTATTTTGCACGGACTTTTCTGAAAATGTTATATATATATACACAATGTTTGATACAAAACTTCATCTGCTCAATAAAGTTAAAAAAATAACTACATACACTTTGATATTTGCTTGCTCATACATATATTATGGCACGTTTGCAAAAAAAGGCATCAACTGACTTTGATATTTTGCCAACGATGCCTACCTTGCTCGTGAAATTAGAGTTCTGAGGGATCCTATGACAATTTAGAAGATAGAAATAGAGAAAGAAATAGTGACTTTAAAATTTTGGCCGTTATTGGTTTAATCATAGCCAAATTAAGGTGGTCTGGCAAGTTCCTATTTGTGAAACCATCTATTTCCAACGCCCTTATCCATGCCCTTATCTGGTTAGGTTCATAAAACGCTAGTTTCTCTCTCTCCCTGTTATAACGGGAGCCAGAAGTTCGTCAGAGGTTTTGCTTAGTCCCTTATGAGGAGCTATGTACATAGAGGAAGATCGTATGGGGAAAGATGAGAGCTAGCGTCCCACACAAAGTGAACAAAAAAGTGCTCAAAAATTAATCGAACGGACAAGCGAAGGAACATCAAAGTTCATGTTTTATAGACATCGAACAAAACTAAAAGAATTAAGGAAATATGTATTAATAATTCAAGAAGACAACTAAAAATGTCTTTTTACCCGAAGGTAGGAAATTACTTCTCTGTTTCTAATCCATGTTTAAAGTTTTCAGGTTTCCGAACGATATTTTTATCGCTTTAAGCTATTCTTAGGGTGATGTAGAGTTTAATGTAGCATCTAAACATCCTGTCTCTACACCCTTTGTCAGCACACGCAAATTACACCAAAATTAACATTCAATCAGACGATCAACGACACCAGATGTGGCTTAACCTCGTTCATGTTAGATGTAGTCAACCCACTATCATAGGCCATAACTCACATCAGGTGACACTTTCACAGGAGAAAAGGGGGTTCTTTTTCTCGCGTCCTATTTTTTAATCAAGGAGATAGAAGGGAAATTGGTGGAGAGTTGAGATTTTATGTAAATTGCACGGGATCGACAGAATGAATCTAAGGATTTAAGATCTTTTTGAGGCCAACTGACTTCAGATGACGGAGAAGGGAATTCTCTATCTCAGCTTTCAATTTATTACACGCAAATGGGAGATAGAATCTATGTATTCGTCAAAACAAAAGGCTTGGTTTCTTTCATTATTAACAGGATCACTACGTCGTTATACGGTTTGTAGCAGATCCAGGGCGGACTAAATCATTTTCACGTAAGGATTGAAAGCACAAACCACCTTCAGTATCCTAATGATGCAAATGACTATGTATAATGATTCGAAAGAGTAATTTTTCCTATCTGCGTGGAGGAGTTGAAAGTTTGTTTAAATAATTTGAATGAATACGCAATGAGGTCGATTTAGTTCCCTTATAAAATTATATTTAAAGCTCGAATTCAAATTGGTGTAGTTTAAAAGAATATGGTGGATGGGAACGTCGTTTTCTTTATTCTATCTATTACATCACGATCTCTTCCTTATCACTATTTGTGCGCCGTCCCTCTCATTTATCATCCATGACTAACTTAGATCCATCAGTGTGATTATTTTTGTTGTTAATCCTATGCCCAATTGTGTAAGCAATTGGAGAAAATCGCACTTGTAAAACGTAATTTGAAGAAAATACGCCACTGGTTCGTTCGAGTCCGAAAACGAAAAAAACTGAGGAAACATATCTACCGTCTCTGTCCTCTTGAGCTAAATTGTCTCATCCGTTTTCGGGCTAAGATCCTTAAGAAGGTTTCATACGAGGGGAGGTCAATTTGTTTTGCGAATCGGTCGGGCAAAACAGAGGAAGGGGGATGGCTGTTTGTGGGGGTGTTAGGACAGGTTATGACAAGTCAGGACCTGCAGGCGCACGCTCATGCCGCGTCGATTTAAGAAGCAGTAGCTCATTGCAGTTCGTCAGTCACAAAGTTTTCAACAATGGAGAAGGTTGAGCACCGCCCAGTGATCAAACTTTTGACAAAGGAAGGCAAGAATGCAAAAGAGATCCATGAACTCATGGTTGCAATGTACACAAACACTGCCCCTTCTTATGCAACCATTGCTCGCTGGAATAGGGAGTTCCACCATGGTCTTACGGCCCTTGAAGATGACCTCCATCCAGGACGTCCGTTAGACGTGACTAACAAGGACAATGTGGCCCGTGTAGCGAGGATGATCCTCGAAAATCGACGGGTGAAGGTCGAAGAATTCGAGCGAGAACTTGGAATATCACATGGAAGTATTTTCAACATCATCGACGACAGTTTGGCATTGACCAAGGTCTCTGCCCATTGGGTCCCTAGAAACCTCACGAAACCTCACGCTCCATGATCGACTTCAACGTCGTCAAAGTCCACAAAGCAAGAGTTGCACAAGTTGCCCTGCGCGAGCCGGATTGGAGGAGCTCGACCATCCCCCCTACAGACCGGATCTGGCACCAAGTGCCTACTTTTAATTCCGCTAGCTTAAGGCTGCACTGCGTGAATGCCGGTTTGAGGACGATGAAGATGTCCAGCTAGCCGTCCAGAAATGGATTCAACAGCAGTCGGGAGATTTATGGCGGTCGGGAATTTGAAGCCTCAGGGACAAGTGGCGCAAGTGCATCACAGTCGAGGGTAGTTATATTGAAAAATAAAAAAACACTTTTCCTCATATCTCGTTTCTTTATATCCGAATTGCAAAACCTATTAACCGCCCCTCGTATATTATTTCGTGAAGCCATTTTAAAATATATCTGTTTTACATGCCCTTTTTTAGATCAACCGTTTTTAAATAAAGAAATTAATTAAAAATATTAGTAAACAATCCGAAAGGTGGCTTTTTTCTTAATATCTGCCGATATATGTAATGCAGGTTTTGACCATCGAATTGTCGAGTTTTATCAGCGTGTTCCTCGTTCAAATCTGGCTGGGACTTTTAAAAGTCAAAAATTTGGCAAGCATCCCACCAATCTTAAACTAATTTTCAAATCCAATAATGCGTTGAGAAACAGTCGCGTTGGATATATTTTCTATGTTTCAAAACTTTTAACATTCTAAATTTTTAAGAAATATCTTATTTAACCCTGATAGGCATATGTCTATCGTCAAATATCTCTCCATTATCAGTTTGTTACTAAGTGTGACAATAAATTCCTTTGAGAATAAATAGTTTTATTGCCCCCAAAAGCTAACAGTCAAGTCACTACATAGAATCTTCATGAGTTTGCGAATTATTTTTGCAGAAGATTTTCATGGGCTAGGATTTCTTCCTAAAAAGATAGGATGAATAAGTTCTGGATTTAATTTTGAAAGAGGAGATAACATGTAATGGAGAAAGAAAGCTTGATGGTTTGACGAACGAATCTATTTTCACTCAGTTTAGAATGTTTGCCTAAACGACATGAGGAAAAGAGAGAAAAAAAAGGACGAAAAAGATACCTACGAAAATTTTAAGGATCATAATTGTTTCAATAGCAAATTCTTTGGTACTTAGGGCTGATAATAAACCTACAGTACTTATATCGTACAAAGGCCATAATAATTAGGAAGTTGAATCTCTTGTGACACAAAATGGAAAGAAGATAAGTATGTGGTTATATCTAGAGATTCAGAATTACCACTAATCATGAAAAACAAGCAGGTTAAGCTGTAGGTTGTGGTGAAGATTGTGTAGGTAATAGTGGTGTAGGTGGTGTGGTTGTCTAATGGTGGTGGTGTAGGTGGTGGTTTTGTTGTTGGCTGTGTAACTGGTGTAAGGGGTGGTGGTGTAGATGGTGTAAGGAGTGGCGGTGTAGGTAGCGGTGGTATTGCTGTAGGTGGTGGTGGTGGTTCTATAGGCGATGGTGGTGTATGTTTTGTGGGTAAGGTGGTGTAGGTGTAGTATGTAGCCTTGGTTTAAGTGCGTAGGTGACTGTGGTGTTCTTGTGTAGCTGGCAGTGGCGTAGGTGGTGTTGTTGTAGGTGGTAGTGGTGAAAATGGTATAGGTGGTGGTGGTGTAGGTGGTGCAGGTTGGAGTGGTGTATGAGGTGTAAATGGTATATGATGTAGTGGTGTAGGTGTGGCTAGTGTAGGTGGTGTATGTAGCATTGGTGTATGTGTATATGGCGGTGGAGCTCCTGTATAGGTGGTAGCGGTGTAGTTGGTGGTGGTGTAGAGGGTGGTGGTGAAGTTGGTAGTAGTATGAGCGGGGTTGGTGTAGATGTTGATGGTGTAGGTGGTGTAAGTGGTGACAGTGTAGTTTTTGGTGTTGTATGTGGTGGTGCTGGTGTAGGTGGCATGAATTTTGTAGGTGGCGGAGGTGGTGTAAGTTGTAAAGGAACCCACTAAAATAGTTATATTCCCCCCCCCAAGATATTACTTGGGGATAGAAAGCGAGCCGTTACCCCCCCCCCTCCCCTCCGACTTCACCCTTTTTGGACTGACCTCCCAGTCACTAAGAAATTTACACCGAGGCATGGCGCTGAAATTGAAGGCTACCTCCCCTCCGTCTTAATCTTTCATTGCCCTTAGACGGGAGATTATTCGTCTATATATATCCCCGTACACTTTGCCATACTTCGACATAAGTGATGTATGTTTTGGTGGTGTAGGTGGTGCTGATGTAGTTGGCTCTGGTGTAGGTGGTCGTGGTGTAGGTTGTGGTGGTGTATGTAGTGGTGGTGTAGATAGTGCTGGTGTAGATAGTGGTAGTGGTGGCGTAGGTGCCGTAGGTGGTGTTGTATGTGTTTGTGGTGATGTAGGTGGCATAGGTTTTGTAGGTAGCGTAGGTGGTGTAAGTGATGGTAATTTATTTGGTGGTGGTAGTCCTGGTTTAGTTGGTGGTAGTATAGGTGGTGGTGGTGTAGATGGTGGCGGTGTAGTTGTAGGTGATGTAAATGGTGATGCTGTAGTTGTAGGTGATGTAGGTGTTGGTTGTGTAGGTGAGGGTGGTCTCGGTGGTGTTGGTGTAGCTGCTGGTGCAGCTTGTGGTAGTGTAGGTGGTGGTGGCTTAGGTTGTGTAGGTGATGATTCGAAAGAGAATGTAAAACAACATAAGTGTTTCAAATTTTGTTAGATCAGCCAAATAGTTACAATCTCATTAAAAAAATGCAACCGACATAGTGAGATGTAAAATCGCACACTACTAAAAATTGCACACATGTGATCTGAAATCTAGATAGCCCTAGTAGATGAATGACCGATAGTCACAATTTCCGTGTGACAGTGGAGGCAACGTCTGCAGATAAAGATTCTGCCAATAGAAGGAGGAGATGTGAAAACTCAAATCCTATTTCCCTTTAATATTAACGGCCACGGTTCAAACGAGATAGAAAGTAAAGTAAATATATAAGAAAACGCTTACACATAGCAGGAGGGAATAAAAGGGATCTCCCATTGAAAAGGAAATATGAATAAAAAGCTGACACAATATTAATAAAAACAATTAAGGTATCGAATGTCACTATATATATATATATATATATATATATATATATATATATATATATATCAACACTAATTCTATAATTTGAGAAGGAAATTTTTTTGAGTATTTGAATAATAATTTCATCTTAGCTTTTGTAATATCAATAAACAAAATGGTGAAGTTCAGAAATAAATATTGGTATCGAAATTTTGTGAAATCTTTAAAACCCAAAGAATTATAAATGGTGAAGTTCCTAAAAATTTAGTTTAGAGTGAAGTTCAGAAAATTTATAAAAATTTAACCATGACTACTTTTTTTAGATTTTAAATTTTAATCTTACGGCCGTATGCTAAAACAAATGTGAAATGCACATTTGAGCAAAAAACCTGTTTTTTTATATATATTTTACCTTTTAGCCCTTTGCCTATAATAAATATATAAATAATTGTGAAGCTACACTAAATCTGCTAAAAGTGCATTTTACATTTTTCTTAGCATACAGACGTAAGTAGTGAAGCTCAAGCTGGAGTGGTGAAGCCATTGCTTGGTTTAAATATAAATCACCTGCATCCATTCTTTATATTGTATCATGAATTATTGAAATTTTAATTTTTGTATTAAGCAGCTTATCCTGGATTGCAATATTCAATTTTACTATTTTATTAAAACTAGAAATTTTAACCCTTAACTATTTTAGTTTCTAGATGCCAATGATGAGGCTAGCTCCTCGAAACGTTTAAACCCAGATAAATATAGATGCTTTTCTCAATAGCGTGTTTGGTTTTCACCTTAATATATATAATTGTAAAAGATCTCCATTAGAATTAATATATAATCAACTAAAACAACAATAAAGAAATGACTAGTATTAGAAAGGTCAAAGGGCGCAGTTGTGTAGACATTTCATGACCATCTCCACATGAAGTCAGAAATTCTTCTTGATTGCTAGAGTTGAGTGGCTGCAGCTCACGTAAAGAGAGAGCTTGGTGGATAACGGTGGCGCTGAATCTTGGCGTGTTGCGAGCGAGTGATTTGAGCGGATAGTGAGTTGATCAAATTACAATATGATTCTCATCTCTTCTCAGTGCCCCGAAATAGACTAGAATGGCGTGAGGTTGTGAGCTGGCTGCACCGCAAAGAACGCGCCTCTCGCACAATTTTGTATGTGAGATCTGTATAAAAAATGTGATGAAAAGCGAGGAAGTGAAAATGAGTGAATGATGTGTAGCCGCAGTGTAATTGGACATACACATGTCCCTTCTCCCTATCGTGATCGTTGGTTCGTGAAACTTTTACACCTCAGGTGTTGAATGAAGAGTGACGCAACTAAAATTGTTTCTTTGATACATAGAGCTAAGTGGGAAGAGTAAGACTAAAAGCTTCGTAACTTTTCCCAATTAGCCTTAAGTCTCAGATAATACCTGTGAATTTTTCTGGCTTCAGGATCTAACTTGAGGACGCTGTCGGTATTCTCTTTATGGTCTTCGCGTTTTTGGCTGTTTTCTCCTCGGAAACAAAACTATGGGAGTTAACAGAACAAGAATTCTCCAGTGGCGCTTCAAAAACTTACCTGGGAACTTACCTTAGCATGCGAGCTTTCCTTGAAACTTACTTTGCATCCTTTTTTTAGCGAGGCGCTTTTAGGGTCAGCTTTCGTCTCTATCTAGCAGGGTATCGAACCCTTTAAGCGCCCTTTAGAGGTTTGGATGAGGCTCCAGCCCATCGATTTTATATTAGTTTGAAGGCGCTTTTAATGTGCTAAATGAGGGCACCACCACAATCTTCTACGGCATTGAGTCATCCGAATCAAACTATTCGTTAGAGGAGAGTTGATGTCGCTTTATTTAGAGAGGCCTTGCCTATTGTCTAGATGATGGTTCAGGCTTAATGTTGCTAGCTAGAGTGAAATGTTCTCCGCCACGTACATAGAACCTACAAAATGTTTTCAAATGGGGTGGAAGCTACAGCACTCGTTGCCTTGTTTGCTTATTTTAACTGGGGAAGAGTAGAGATGTCCTGTCGTTTCTAGCAAAACAGGTCCAAGTTTCTGGCGTCTTCTAAAGACATTCATTCTGAAGTTTGGTTAGGCCAAACCTCCTTCTCTAAAGAAAAAATTAACAATCGTAAATAGACGAACAACTTTTTTGTGGCCTTTTTATAAGATTTGGTGGCAACCCGATTTCACATGTCTTTGATATTTATTTTATGGTCAAAAGGGTAGTAGCGTAACACATCCTACACGAAACCGCACAAAGTTTTTCGTGCCGTATGTTTACAAGCCTAAACACACTGAATAGGGTATCATATGTAGTGTCTCCTTAACCTTGCATCCCCACGCTCAAACACCTCTTCATTAATCGCCGCAATTGATTAGTTTACCAATTTTTTATGATTGTACTACTACCTATAAAAAAATTCATACTAGGGTGTGCGTTGACGGGCAATTTGTTCTATTGAAATCAATCATTTTGCACTGTGAGAAAAGTTACCGACATTAACGAAAGTTTTCCTTCAAGAAACGGGGTAACCTTGTTCTCCAAACTAGGAACGAAGCTAGACTAATTCGCTGTAAGAACATATATCCTTCATACAGCATTGTTTAATCTGTCCTGCAGAATACTAGCATGCGTTTGAACCCGGCTGACATGAAAACGCCCCGAAACCTATCTTTGACTGGCTCTGGAGTCTCCGAGGATCCACTCATCTTCCTTGTCACATAGTGTGCCTTATTGCTTCGAGGGGGTACCAAAGGCCAAGCGAACCGACCTCAGGTTGGTCCTTTACCGAAATGTCAAAGTGTCTCCCCAAGGAGGACAGATCCTCTATATTCTCTCCCCTTGGTCCTCGGTAAAATTAGGAGTGCCCTGCGAAGAAAAGGTTACAGCTTTTTTGCAGTTTCCCTAAGCTATGATAGCCCAAGGGGATAAATCCTATAGTTCGATCGAGGACACCCTAGATACCTGATAGGATCCCTGCTGACCATCATTTTCTTTAATGTCGGCCTTCCTACTACATTTTTTCCGCGGGAATTTCTGCAGTAATCAACACAAGAAGATAAAGCTGCGGTCGATTTGGATGGAGCTCACCATAGCAGAGTCTCACTTCACTAAATTCTCTCTGGTTATGAGAGATAACTGAAAATAGGCTTTCTAACAAATTGGAAAAATGCAATAGAAATGCCTAGAAAGAATCAAGCCAAGGTGGCCCTAATCTAATTTGAGTCCTGGAACTGGGGATGTGAGGATATGCGGGGATCCGGATGTGAGGTGCTGACATCACCCAAGTTACTAGATAGAAATCTAGATGTGAATGCAAAATATGCACCTTAAAAGGCATTCGTCAGCCCAATTACTAGAAACTCTAAACAAACTTTGGTCTTATCTGCTTATAGTTTGGATCTTTGTGATTTCTGAAGAATCCATGAACTACACTATGAAATGAAATCCATGCTTCTATTTGGAATTTTGATTGAGGAGGGTGGATAGCTATTTACTAAAAACAAGAAAACTAAAATCAATGCAATCATTGTCGTTAGGAAGGTTTTCATAAGTCTAAAGTGGAATTCGTGACAATTGGGGGAGGCGAACAGTGCTTTGGGTGATGTAGAGCAGAACCGGGCGTTAATCACATTAATAAAAGGAAAACGAAGTGTGGGAGACCGAAGGCTCTGCCTCTAAAATGACTTGATATAAAAAAAAGAATCGGACTAGTATTATTTTTAATTCGCAATTGATGCAAGTTCTCAATATCAACAAGATGCTCTTTGAATACAAAAAGGGAATGCCTTGATTTGGTCCAACTTCCGACAGAAATAGCAAGAAGCCTTCTGGGTAGAGTAATTCTCCTTACTTCCATTAAGTATTTTTTCCTCTTGCATTTAAAGTGCAATAGCATCGAAGCTGCACCACACAAAAAGTTTATAAAGAAACTGGTGAAGTTATATATAATGAAAATGTTGGGGAGATAACCGCAAACTTTACGACAGGCAGTCGGATTTGGATGGAAAAACTACGTGTGAGGTTGGACTGGGGGGCACACAAGCTTTTTGATACCACCTGACACCGTTTCTGGTTACTTCTGGGTAATGAACCACAGATTTCATATACACTTTTGTCTAAATCCTTTGGTGAGATTCGAATTAGTCGATGCATTTGAACAATTGTAAAACATCGGGTAATTGAAGAGACTAAAGCAGAAATTCATGAGTCGGATCGGAGTTAAATCTGGCTCTATCGAAAGAAGGTAAACGGAATTGTTCTCTCCAAATTGATTTGTAATAGAGAATGGGTTTAATTTTTAAAGATATATAATAAAATATCGCTTTAATAATAAGAATTGAGTTAGAAATGACAAATGATAACATTGCATTTGACACTACTTTGTCGAGCATGAAAGACATAAAATAACTCCTAAAATGGCGGAAGATTACAATAAATTGCATAGTGCCTAAATCACAGGAATAGAATACTATTAAAATAAAATAACTATGCAATTTGTATCGGTGAGTCTAGGCACTACGCCAGTGGTCATACTTTCACAAGTACACTGCAAATGACGCCGAAGTGAAGATAAAAGCTCTCTTATGTGATTACATTACGTAACAATATAATTTCTATGCGGATTTTTTTATATCTATATATATATATATATATATATATATATATTTAGCCGCTATTTCGGGGAGAATTTCTTAGCAAAAAATTCAGAGCAAGATCATTTTGCGCCGACAATTTCGCACATGAAAATTCAGCTCATGGATAATTCAGTGTAAAACAATTCAGCGCCGGTTAATTCACCACATAGCTAAGTTAAGTTAGGTTGTTTCGTTTCTGCATTCAAAGCACCCTTTCTTAAAGATTGTTTACGTGTGTCTGCTCTGTGTATTTTTACGCCAGCAGATGATATTATTGAAATATTTGAATGCATGCAAGAGTCAATGCCGGATGAACTGGAGAAATTACCAAACAATTTTTAAAATACATGGATTACTCGCCCGTTCCGACCTGGTAGAAGAGACCCTATTTTTAAACTAGCAGTTTGGCGTATCCTAGTTGGTGTTCAATGAGATTTACTAGAGACAAATAATTCAGTATAAGGGGGGCACCCCGCCAAGGTTTCTAAATTCATAGAATTTCTTAGATTAGAGCAGGGGCATGTGGAAAAGAAGGTTTTAAAGCTCAGAGCTGGATACAAAACTGATGCTAAAAATTCGAAATATAAAAGAAGATATTCCGCTGTAAAATAGTTGCTAATTACGGAAGGCAGGATATCTTTGATTACCTCAGGGTTATTCACTTATCTAATTGATTTACAAACGTAGGAAAGTAATTTTTTCTGCGCTAAACTGTTTTTATGGTGAATTTACCTGAGCTGAATTATCCTTGCAATGAGCAGAACGGAGATGAATTGTCAGTGCTAAATTGTCTTGTGCTGAACTGTCGGTGAGGGAAATATGCAATCTTCCCCTAAGGCGAAATGGCTAGTTCAATCTATTCATCTTGAATGATATTAAGACAGTTTCAGGTTTAATATTTAGGTATTAAAACGCATTTAAGAATTTTAAAGAAAATAAGAGCAAATAACAATGAAAAATATTTATATTAATAGTACTTTGAAGACCGCGCTTGACTAATGTGAACGCTTTTATCATTCTGGTATAACATATATAGACTAGCTTAAAGGCAGTATCCTATCTTCCTTGTTATCTTCTGTCCATTGTTGCGATTACAAGATGGAATGTCTCAACATGCTCTTCACGGACATCACCCAAGAATTCATACCATGAAATGCATGCAATACTTCGCTTTTTGGACTTTGTTTATCGCTCTTTAAAGTTTCTCATTCTTCGACTTTGCGTTTACTTGTTGGCTAACAAATATTCCACCCTTGATCTTAGCCTCATAAAGTTTTTGAAGCAAGAGACGGATATTTTGCAATACTTCTCTTCCCCAAATTTAAGGGCTTCACAAGCCATTTTATCAATCCCAATTTTATACAAAGACGTAATTGGGCAAAATTTAACTTTCCCTGACTATAATCTATGTTACGGGGGGAAGTTTAAATGGTTTAAATGCAAATATTTTGTATATCTACCATACAAGCCAGTCAGGATGGCAAGCATCTTGAATTTCCAACAAATGACTATATTTAAACATTCAACCAAAGCATGAATGAAACTAATAGTCCATTTTCTATAGAATAAAAGTTTTTCTAATATTACGAGAAATTTTTCTACTTACATCTGGTGTATGCAGTACTTTTGGGTTATAGGTGCATTACACATGATGTTTTATCTGGTAGTGTAGCGAGTCTTTTTCTTTAACACCTTTGTACATTAAAACATCGATCATCCTTAAATAACAGTCATCATGTTTGTTCTTCGACTCTCTTTAACGCTCGGAATAACAAATGGCATGGCCTTTCTTGAACCTTTCAACCATCCTTCTACAGTAAATTGACAGCTTTCACATATCATTTGAGTAACTCCTGACTTTTCTTGATCATTCATATGCATTCCAAAGTAGAGTGTTTACGTTATCCAGAATTTGACTCTTTTACGATTTTATGTGATATATACATACTTTGTCCTAATATAATATCCACAGGCATATCGAAATGTATCAGGAAAAGTATTGCATCCTCTACATAGTAGCCATACTCAAGAAAGCTAAAATTATACCCACGGAAACAATCGGAAACAGAAAAAGTAGATTAATTTTTAGAATATATAAATATTAATAAAGTGCGGAGTTTAATAATATTATTAATAAATGACCAATAGAGAAATTATAATAAACGAAACGTTTTAAACGATTTCTAAAATTGTGATTTATGGAAAAGATTTTAGAGCCAGAGCTAGTGAAGTGAGACTGGTATAGGGAGGAAAGTCGAGCGCGGCTGCATGAGGGGCGTTCAAAACGTTTTGCGAATCGGTAGGGCAAAACAGAGGAAGGGGGATGGCTGTTTGTTGGGGTGTTAGGACAGGTTATGAAAAGTCAGGACCTGCAGCCACACGCTCCTGCATCGTCTATTTAAGAAGTAGTAGCTGATCGCAGATCGTCAGTCACAAATTTTTCAACAATGGAGAAGGTTGAGCACCGCGCAGTGATCAAACTTTTGACCAAGGAAGGCAACAATGCGAAAGAGATCCTCAAACTCATGGTTGCAGTGTACACCGACACCGCCCATTTTTATGCAACCATTGCTCGCTGGAATAGGGGGTTCCGCCATGGTCGTGAGTCCCTTGAAGATGACCCCCGTCCATGACGCCCGTCAGACGTGACCAACGAGGAAAATGTGGCCTGTGTGAAAAGGATGATCCTCAAAAATCGATGAGTGAAGGTCGAAGAAATTAAGCGAGACTTGGAATATCACAGGGAAGTGTTATCACCATCATCCATGATAATTTGGCCATGACAAAGGTCTCTTCCCTTTGGGTCCTTAGAAACCTCACGAAATCTTAAGCCCCATAATCAACTTCAATGTCGTCAAAGTCTACAAGGCCAGAGTTGCATAAGCTGCCGTGTGCGAGTGCGGATTCAAGGAGCTCAACCATTCCCCCATCAGTCCAGATCTGGGTCCTATCGACTACATTTTATTCTGTCTGCTCAAGGCTGCACTGCGTGGACGCTGATTTTGGGACGATGAAGATGTCCAGCTCGCCGTCTAGGAGTGGATTGAACAGCAGTCGGGAGGTTTCTGGTTTTCGGGAATTCGAAGCCTCAGGGCCAAGTGGGGCAAGTGCGTTGAAGTCGAGGGTAGTTATATTGAAAAATAATAAACCAATTTTCCTCATATCTCGTTTCTTTATATTTGAGGCAAACATATCAAATTTCTTATTTCGTGGGGAGCCAAATATTATGAAAACTACTGCTGCAATCACATGAGCCTTCATGCAATCTTAATTGCTTCAAATCTAATGTTGAAGTCTATTTCAAATTACCATGAATGTTTCTGAAGTTCTACGCTTAAAAGATATTGCATTCGGAACTCTGGAAATTAAAATGACAAGATTGTAAAAAGTGCCTGTAATGTGTTCACAAACGTTGTCAATGGATTCATAGTAAAATCAAAGTGGAGAATTATAAGGCTCCTATCGAAGAACTTCCGTAAAGTTACAGTAGTATGATATATAAAATGTTTGTTCAATTGGACTTTTTGAACTCCCATTTGATTTTTTCCAAGCAAAACTTGGAACTCTGTCAGAAGGGTACTGTGAATTGTTCTATCAGGCAATACATTAGATAGATAAGCAATATAAGTGAAAGTGGACTGAAGCGATGATCAGTGACTAGGCATGAAACTAGGTTCTAGAACTACAAGAGAGCACAGGAGACACCGACGTCTGAATAGTCACTTCTGAGCTTATTGATATTTTTTATTCATTTATCCAGCATAGCAATTGAAATTTGATTGCAGTAAGATTGCTTATTCATATATAATATATTATTGTTATAAATGTTATACATATAATGGAGTTGGTCTTACAATGTATATTGTATTTTTAAGATTGGTATATAAACCTAATATGATTTTATTCATATCATTGTTGCAATACAAATTATATTGCAATTTCCATATTCAACATGCAAACTTGATATAAAATATAAAATTGGAGCGAAACAGAAATTTCATAAAAAAATATCATACAGTCAATTATTAATAAGCAATTTTGGAAAAATCCGAAAAGGTGATGATAAAATTCTCAAATGGAAAATTAAGCTTCTAAAAAAAGAAACTAAACTCACTTTTTTATAATGTACACGATTGTACTAACCGGTTAAAGATTTGATTTAGCACAAAACTACAATTGCATTATACTATCATGCCAAATGTGTTTAACTTAGATTTGTGTAATCCTAGAAATATTTTCAGCTCTTTTATTTATAAGATCTTAGCAAATATTTTCTTTTTCTTGCTAAAATTCGGCGTGAAATTTTAGCCTCATATTTTAATTCATTTTTCTTTAAATTGCTTTTCTTACCTTGAAATACCTTAGCTTACAGAACCTCTTCAACCAAAAAGGGTAAAATTTACCCGCAAAGTTTTGCTTTGCACTATTGAAATGTGAATTAAGTTCGCATCTCCAACGCCTTTTTTAAATTTCATTTCCTTCCTCGAAGTTCTTAAGATTTCTAAACTTTGGGTTGAATAAGGAGAAAACTAAGAATCCTAATTTGCTTTCTGATCTTTCCAAATCAGCATCTTATCGTGTTTTCTAGGACAATGTTTGTGTTTCTTCTTATATTTTTTCTGATTACTGTATCAAATATTGGTCTAGGTATTACCATTTAAAAGGTCTCGAATGGAGGAAAGGGTGCAAGCCTGGGACAAAAATGATCCTTTCGATGAAGCATACTTACTATTAAATTCGCTTGCAAGAATTCGGTCTCTCTTTACAAGATGCCAGAAGACTAAGCTTTCAACTGATAGAGATGTTTAAAATTCTTCAGGCTATTAATTACTATAATAAGTTACCCGTATTCAAAATACGATTTAAAATCACGAGGGGAAGTTTGAACTTCCGCGGTTCATGACTAGTCTGTTTTGTATCAAATTTTCCATAGAATATGCCCGAAATAAATTGAATTATCTGCATAGGTAGTCAATACATGTTTCCTTGTGACGTTTTATTACAGAAAATTTACTGTAGTAAATTATGCTGCTGATCGACCATTTTATGGGTGACAAATTTCTATATTTGAACTTCTGATTCTAATTTTCGGTTACTTCCAGGCGTTCTTCCTCTATGCTGGTAAGGTTACTTCCAGGCGTTCTTCCTCTATGCTGGTAAGATTACTTCCAGGCCTCCTTCGGCTATGCCGAAGAACTATGTTCGATCTTTCATCTTTTGTATCTTTATTTTATTCTCTAAAATTACCAATATAGATATATTAAACATTTTTATTATCTAGTTTGATATAAAAAGATAAAACTGGCTTTCAAGAAATTAAAATAAAATATTCTGTGAATATACTTACAATTATTACGTATAATTTTAAATAATTCAATATTCTCCGATATTATTTACAAATTTATTAATGTAAAGAATTTTGTAGTGATTTATAATGGGTGAGGAGGTTAATACTAACTTTTCAATATGTGAATTTAACGAAGTTCTCCTTTTGTTAAATCTTTGAAAACCAACACCTCCACTGGTGACGTTAAAAATGCACTCAACCATGAAGGGATATCATAAAGACATAGATATTATTAGCTTTCCTTGATGGACGTTATGATTTGCGATATCTCTGATTTGCGATTCTGAATTTTTTAGGACGATTTGAAAAATATTTAAAATAACGAGTCAAATTTATATACCTCCTTCATGTTTCATCTGATTCTTTGATCTCAGCTCAAAATACTTTCTACCTAAATGTCAAAGCAACCTTTACCCAGTTGAATAAATTAGTCCTACCATAGAATAATCATACTTCATCTGTGACTAAATTACTCAAATATTTTAATGCTAATTATACTTTTGGCAATGATTCTCGCCTTCGAATGCTATTCATTCATAATCAACTACTAACTTAATTTGTCTAAATAATTATTTGGCCACTTTTTTTCTCATTTTATGTTCCTTAGTAAATTTGATTAATTTAAGATGCGTGTATTTACATTTGCTTGAGGTTGTCTCCTCCGCTTGTTTCGACTCTCTATTCTAATCATCTCTTTTGTGACCGTGACGAAAGCAACAAGAAAGATTGCTTTTGCTACTTTGGGTTTTATTTTTTTCTGTGATTTTCAGGTATTTGAAATTACGTTTAACTTTGTGATTATTTTATTGCATATATATAATAGTTACCGTAATCGTCGTCCCCTATTTCTCCATCATCCGATCCTCCGTTACCGGAGTAGTATTTTTGCCTAATGCGTTATCGCGCTTCGTGGCGCCAAAGGTGAGCCTCTCATTTTTGCGTGTGGGAAGTCGGGTTAAGAGGCATCGCAGTGTTGCCAGTTGAAATGAGGTGTGTGTGAGTAAATTACTTTACAACTCTTTTAGGTGTGAAGAATTTTCTTACGTACATTCTGATGTATATTTATACAAATATTTATAACAAAATCCAATAAAGGAATCGGATAGTGCAAACGATCTATTACAAATGTGACTGAGTTAAAATCATAACACACACAAGTAGATAATTTAACAGCAAGAAAAGAAGTGAAAGAAACATAAAAACAAATCAATAAAAAAAATAAATTTAAAATTCAAATAATGGAAAGTAGCTGGGAAAGAAATTAAAATTTGAAATTCATTTGTGTATTTATTTTCCACCCTTTATCACATTATCGTATATTGCTCTTAGGAGCAAAGCTTTGAGATACGTGGCTTAAAAACGTAGTTGTCAGTGTAATAGTTATATTTTTGGCCGAATATGTAACTAGAGCCGTAAAAACATAAAATTATCAACAAATAGGTAGAACACATATAAGGGAAACTGAATAAATTGGCAGAATCCTCTCACAAAATGCAGAGCTGTGCAAATAAAAGATACTGAAAAATAAGAGATAAATGAGGAAGCCTTTTATAAACGCGAGAAGAAAGGTGCAACCATTAATAAAATTCGAGAAGAACTAAGGAATCAAAGTAAGATACAATCCAAATCAACTGAATATCGAACATAATTTACTGAGCTTAGCCTCTCCCCGAGAAGGACATTTAATTATAGTTGCGAAGAGGCTACGAGTCAGTAATGTATAGGAGGTTCATCTAACGTTAAATCATAATTATCATGGAGCCAAGGAGGTGATATAAATCTTGAAAGAATAATTATGCCGGACAGTAATGGCAAGTCAGTTTAAAAGTAATGTGTGCGCTCGTAGCTAGGTAATAAGAAGAGTAAAAGTGGATCCCATTCGATTCAACAGAACATCATCGCCTTGAAAACAGATCAATTTAATCTTGATTGGTCCAGAACCAAAAACTCCAACAGGTATTCAATATTTATTCTGAGTTGCATAGACAAGTTCACTTGGTACATGAAACTGGTTCCATCACCAAATAGATTGTTTTGGGCAGGTAGCCAAGAGAGTGCATTTGGAAATCCTTTGTGTTATCGGGGCTCAATTCTGTGGTATCGGATCAAGAAACGGAATTTTATAAACCAATATAAATCTCAAAGATGGAAATTTCAAACAAGAAATAGAGATAAATCTATGAATCCAGTGTTAGAAGGGGGGGCGGGGGTGAGACGAATTATTGAGGTTCGTTGAATGTTCCAAAAATACAAGAGTACAACGAACAACTGGGCATACTCCTTTTATGTTGATGTTTTGCCGCTTGCTAGACATTCCCTCTGTCTTGTTTAGTTTACTGAAGGAAAAAAGGCGCACGACTCTAAGATTAGGACGAATATGCTGAAGACCACCGACGCCTGATGGCCGAAATGTATAAGAAGGTCGAAGGAAATTATAAGAGAATATGAAAAAAATGGGATAACGTAGATAAAACTTGTTCGAGATGGCGTCTCTATCGGATTTATCTTTGTTAACTACTTAAGATCAGGCAGATAAAACATGTATCCAAATTATGAAGACCCGTATCTGGTGATAAAAAAAAACGCAAAAATACCTTCCTTTTACAACGCGTTACTAATGAGCAACAGTTCGTCGCTTTTCTGTGCAGGGTAGCGAAAACCTCAAGGCTTACTGAATCCTAAAGACTTTAGATGAATGTAAATCGGCTGGTGAAAGTTTTTTTGCCTTGAAGAACACCGAATTTCTTCTGTGAAAATAATATATAGGACACTCAGCTATAACTAAAAAGCACTGAACTTATAAGCGTTTGTTCCAAGGGGATCTGAGACAAGGTATCTTTACTCAATATCTATTCATTGTTCCGTTAGCGTTCATTGTAAGGAGCATCCATCAACAATGAAAGATCATATCTTGGTGGGCATTACTAATATGATATTTAAAGATATTTATGCCATACAAGACATGTTTTTATTAGTGTCACTGCAAAGAACCAACTTGATTCAAGTAAAATGAATACTCTGATATTTCAAAATACCTCATCACATTTTTTTAAAGAAAAATTTGAAGGTCTATTCGAAGAAAAGAGAAGGCTATTCGCCAACAGCTTCATATGAAGAGAATAAAGAGTCAGGAACTACAATAGATAGAGGAAGTTCCCGAGAACGAATCTTGTCTACATATGAAAATGCCAACTCAGCTTTGACCATGTTTATTATAATACTCAATTAATGATTTGGTTTGAAAAGAAGCCGACCGAATTCTCATCATAGTGTTGATCTTCTTTCATAGGGTAGTTGGAGAGGTATGGAAGTTAAAAAGAACAGACGGGATGTTAAAATAAATGATGCCTGGGAAGTGAGAGAGAGTCAGTGAGGAACGACAACTTCCAAAGCATATTGTCAAAAAAATTCGAGTTTGTAAGCAGCTGTGTTGCCAAATCTAGAGATACTTGATGAAAACATTACTACAAGACGAGCCTAGAATCTAGAGCATCAAAAAGGGCCCACGATAATTACATCCGCGAATCGAAATCGTGGGTCCTGATGCATCTAGGATTTAAACGAAGTGGTATACGTTTGTGAAAGCTCCGGGGGATGTTAAAGTTGTGTTTTATAACAAAAAATATTTAGCATGCTCATAACTAAGTATTGCAAATTATTCAATGTCAAGTTACGTGGAATAAAAGCAATAAAATGTAAAATAGAATCATGATGGCATTTTTAGTCACCGGCGACTCTAGAGCTCACTATGTCGTTCTGTTGGTTGGTCCCCGTTTTGCTTTTTTTTGTAACTATTCGGCAGATTGTAACGAAATTTAAATCCTTTATGTTGTTTTACATTCTCTTTCGAATGATATAATTGACAAGGTCCTCACAAGGTTAGCCCAGGAATTATTTTGTTTGGGCAATATCATTATAACTATTTGGCCATTCATAACGAACTTTGAAACCCTTATGTTGTTTTAAATTTACTCTCAAATGATATTATTGTCAAAGTCCTACCCACATTAGCCGGAGAATTATTTGGCAATAATGTCAGAACTATTCGGCAAATTCTAACGAGATTTTAAACTCCTATGTTGTTTACATTCTCTTTCGAGTGGGCGAATGGCCAAGGTCCTCCCAAGGTTAATCCTGGAATTATTGAAAGCTTTGAAGGTCGTAATGTCAAAAATCAGAATAAGTGAGAGCACGCGACTTGTGGTCAGCAGACCTTGTTTTTACTTTGAAATTAAAGCTTTGGTTCTAGGTGGAGACTCTTGAAGACATCAATTACATAGTAAAGATCAAATATATTCCAATGAAATAGATAAAAATAATCCAATGTCCTCCTTAAGGCGGATCAAGATATTTGTCATCATAATGGTGGTTAGAGGGAACAAAATGGAGGAACGAGGCCTAACACGGTTTCGAGAATTTAGTCGGAACTGCGAGTAGTTGTCAAGACTCAAATGTGAGAAACAACTGCCCATAATCAGGCTTCTTATTATGAGATTAAGTTAGTAGAAAGAAATTTTGCCACCGATGCGTAAGCCCAAACGAACCGCAAATCTCTTTGTACTTATGCCCAGTGTACGAGTCAGGGGGAATTTGTATAAGTAACATTGTTTATCAATTCTGTTTTAAAAAGATTCACTTAGTTTAGCTAGTAATTGTTAAAGTGTTAATTGTTTTAACTGAACACTCTTTCAACAAATCCTGCATTCATATATCTTTTTCATTTCTATTGATAGAGACAATTTTCAGTTGGTTGTATTAGTTATGTAATTTTGTTCGCATTTAAATCTAAGTTAGCAAGTTTATCTGTTACTCTCCATTTCACAAATACAAATGGTTACGTGATACTTATTCGAATGGCTTAAACTTTGTTTCTTGTTGAAAGAGTTGATTCTGGTGATTAATCCCTTAAAAGAGCTATTGTGTGGGTTTCGGTAGCGGCGCATTCAATTTTGGTCGGAATTTCCTCCGAAGTCTTGTTCAGGATTATGATGTCTCGTTCGGTGATGGGTTTCGCCTCGTTTATTCTTCTTTAATCTTTTTTGGACTTTGAGGTGGTTTGTGGATGGGCTGTAACTCACTCTTCTCCTAAGGGCTAGGCTAGGTCGTGGGTGAAAGGGGGAAAATGGTTCCTCATTTTAGGTGTACATATATTTCCTCTTCTTCCATTTGATCACCTTGTATAAAAGGCGGCGGAATATAGGGAAACTCTTATTTCTGGGAATATAAATTTTGAGAGCATATATATGGCGTTTTTCTTCGATGGCTCTTATTGTCTTTTCAACCTTTTTTCTATTATTTTCTTCATAAGTTAAACTTTTTCTTTTGTTAAGTTGCGAATATAGCGTCTTTCTACTCGTCTTGTTTTTATAATTTCGTATAATACTTTGTTCGGAAATTTCTTAAACTGCTTCATACTTGATTTGGAAATGGTGTTGAAAGCTATAGCTGGGCCATACCCTTGCCGAATGCGTAAGTACCTGCGTGCATCTTCTTCTTGTTCTTTATCTTAATAGTTAGGGGAATGCATATCAGTCGTAGATTGTGCTATCCTCTTCGCATACTTTCTGTAAAGTGTTTGTTGTATCATATGTGTCTGATTGTCAGTCCATGCAGGTTTACTTCGGTATAGGACCGGTAGTTCTCTTCGTCCACTTCAATGCAAACAAGATTCATCATATACAGTGGGATTGCGTGGAACTTGTTCGTATTTGTTCTAATTTCCCATTGTTTCTCATAGTTGTGTAACTTTATCTCGCTTTCTGTCACTCTGACCTATCTATATGTGTTCATTTGAAGTGATACATTTGCCTAGGTAACTTCGTTCACGAATGGTATATTTAAGGTATCCCTCGAATGTTCGATCTCAGGATGTTACTCATGTACACAGAGTTAAGCGAATGGGAAAAGAAAACTCCTTGGGAAATGGCGGCCTCAAACTTTGAAATAGCTGCCTGGTAGTGGCCCGTATCGCCGAAGATTTATCTCGCTATGATGTAATCGAAAAGAATTATTTCGAGTTTGCTGTTTATTTTCAGTGTTTGTATCATGTGTTGCATCTTTATTGGCTATACCTTTTAACCTCTCACCCCAAATTCCACCTCACTTTCTCTTTTTCGCTATTCTGAACTCTTCCATGATAACTCTGATGCCTATCTTGGCATGATGTTCCTCCTTTAGCAGAATTTTACTCGTAGAATATTAGTTTACCTCAATGTAGTGTCTCCTTTTCAGGCCATATTATCCGGGGGCTAACTTCTTGAAGCTGATGATGGTTCCTTTGTATTATTCACAAATGTTTATTGCGTTGCTTCTTTCGGTCGATTCCGATCTTCAACTACAACGTTGTGTCGGTGTGTTCTCTCTTTGGTTTTGGTAATAAAATCAATCTTTTGATGTGCTGAATACTTTTTTTCAGCCGTATCATGAATACAGAGATGGTATGTGAGGTTAATTCATCTTGTAAAAGCCGTTCATTAAGTAACGTTTCATATACAAACATAGCAATGAGCATAATGACGTATTTTCAGCAGTAACTGACTTCGCCGGACCTGTTTCAGTATCTTCCATAAAGTATGCTCCTTAAATCCTTTTTTTTTTAAAGTCCGCCTCACCTATATAACATAGGCTCCGTTATAAAATTACAAATTCATCTAACGAATAATTTGGTTATCATTCTCCTAGTTTTAGGGACCAATGCTTAATGGCTGTTCAAATCAGACATATTTTTAGTGCTCATGGACTAAAAAATCATAAAATCACATTATATTTCTCATAGAACAGAGAAAGGATGAAAAAGAATGGAGTTTTTCCTGTAATCCTTCTTTTTATAGAAAATAACTCTTAAATAACGGATATGTATTGGTAGGGCAGGTTCTACCCTGTAGAACAAGCAATCAACCCTGTCCATCTCTTGACCATCTCTTGGTAATAACAAAAAAATTATAAGACACTTATTTACCATACAGAAAAAAAAAACCTTCTATAATGTAATACATAATAATAAAGGATAGTTATGTAATGTGCCGGTTTAATCTTAAAAAATACAGAGTAACATATCATGAGATACCGAAATTCAAACTGACCTTACAAACGCGGTAGATATTCTATGCTAAAGACTTATTTCCCTACCCCAAATTACATACAGCTAGAGGAAAAGGGAGATAATTTTTCATTAGAGGCTAGGTTTCTTCGTTGCTAGTGAGAAAAATGAAAGGTTTTATCCTCACATAGGAAA
The DNA here is from genome assembly GCA_963969495.1 of Ceratothoa steindachneri. Classification (NCBI taxonomy): domain Eukaryota; kingdom Metazoa; phylum Arthropoda; class Malacostraca; order Isopoda; family Cymothoidae; genus Ceratothoa; species Ceratothoa steindachneri. Next base: position 49,563,497 of record OZ018336.1, read on the forward strand.
AGGAAATTTGACGAGAAAATAAAGGATTTTTGTCATTTTTAATATAAAAAATTTATTTGTGGAGTTTAGAAGGCAAAGATTTCCCATCGGGAAGATGAAAAAGGGAATCGTAGTGTTATTTTTCTCTAGTTGTCTCCTGTTTTATCGAGCATTTTAACAAGGAAAGTTCTAAAGAAATATTTAGATAGTGTTTCCTCTACCCTATAGCTCATTTTTGCATTCATTGCACTCCTAATTTATTATTGATTTCTGCAAAGTTAATGATGAGAGAAGGGAAGGGATAGCCAAATGATGTCTTTCAAGGCCCACGGCAAATTAGAGCGATGAAAATTTTTAATTTAAATCATGTTTCATTCAATCATCTCTAAAATTATTAAGCTCTTACTTTTCATGCACATTAATCCCTTTAACTTAAATACATATTTTTTTACAATGTCTCAGTCAATTTCTTGTGGGTATGCTTTTCACCCATTTTTAGGAAATTAAATTGGCATTCATAGCACGCTAACCAGCTATAAGAAGACGCAAATCAAAAAGAAAAAAGGTACAAGGTTGTCATTTGCTACTGAACTTGTCTTGTTGAGTGCAGAGAAGTAAGAAAGATTGTTTTTCAGCAAAAAAAAAAACATTTCTTTTATTTGGATTGCATGGTAAGCAGCATGTGTGGTTTAGTATAGGCGAAAGATTCAATCCCACATTCACGAAAATCGTGGTTAAAGTTAGTAGTGACCTCTTCTCCATTTTCCATGGGAAAGTAAATGTTGCTGTATATATGATCTGCCTTGGAAACATATGATCCCTTTCTCCAAATAACGGGCATAGGTGAGCCTGTTTATTATATGTGTCAAAATGCTTCTTGCCACACAGCTAAGGTGATTATAGTTGGTGGAGGCTGAACCTTTTCAGGTGGTGAACTTGCCTGCGCATAACCCTGATTTAAATCCGATAGGAAAGCTATGGAAGATACTCAGTGAGAAGGTTTTAGCTTGATACGACCAAAGAGTGATTATCACTGGAAACGAATGGATGACGAATTTAATAAAGTTCGGCTTAGCTTCAATTATGTGATAAATGGGTGAAGTCCTGTTGCCTAAGATGTGCTCATGTCATTCATAGCTGGTACTTGCATCCGTCCTATTATTAATTTGTACAATTGTCTAAAATATTTATGCTTTTTTCTGATTTTTATTGTATTTTACTTATATTTCTCACGTTTTGGATACTTCATTTCTTAAAATGTACATTACTTTCCAGATAAAAGGGTGTGGGGATAGATAGCTGAAAATAGAAAGGAGAAAGAAGTGTGGTAGGGTGAAAAGAGATGCTAAGTGCCTGGTGATCAGGACTATAGCTTTTAAATATTTTCTTGTTATGTGGTTCCTTTGTTGCCTTTGAGATAGTTTATATTACTATGGCGTTCAAGCCATTTGTCTTCTATAAAATTAATGTTCTTGGATATGTTATTCATATCTGGTGTTTTAGTAATAAATTAGTTTAATTACTTCAGTATTATGCTTAGTGTCTTTGTTTTTTGGGGGTATATATTACAGTGAGTGTAAACCGCATCTTTTTTTGAGGGCTTCTTCGTTATAGTTGGGATTTCATCGGTGAATTTGCTGTCGATATTCCGCGAGTTCTTGTAGAAATTGGTGAGGTTTCGTAGTTAGGTTTTATTTTTTTGATCAGCTTTATTTTTCAATGGTTTGGTTAAAAGCATTATTATTCTCATGCGTAGAACGGCGTTTCTGCTCCGCAGGCTAAAAGCACAGCGAAACTCAGAAATCTGGCGCGACTTATAACTCTTCTGTTTTGGTTAAGCATTTAAACGATATCATCGTTCAATTCTCGATTAACCAGTTCCTGCATATTACTTGTCTGTTCTTCTATGACAACGTTAATGGGACTCAACCCACCTGCTAGCAAAACTCTTCCTGGCGTCTTCTTTCTCTCGAGAGTGTACCTGTAATTAGGTACACACATTTGTTCTCCAGAACTAGTAGGTTACTCTTTTGTGTCTTCGAGACACACAAGAGGGCGTAAGCGGGGTAAATCAGCGTCGATCTTACAAGTGCATAGTAGATCTTTTACTTATTACTTTCACAGAGATTTATGAACATGTATAGAGTTATGACTGCATATGTGGCCGTGGTGATTCTTTCTGCGACGTACTTCCTGTACCCAGTTGAATTAATATTCATTCCGAGTACATTGCGCTTTGTGGTGTAGTGATAGCGTCTATCCCCTCTGTTCCTGGCATCGTATAGTATTTTCCTGCCTATAGAGCCTACTTTGAACTTTTTGGGGTTCGTGCGTATTTTCCACCGTTCCTCGTAGATGTTAAGGTTCTCAATTTTTGCTACTGTCATACGAGCTTGCCTAGGTGCATTCCTCCATGGAAAAGTGATGATCTCAGTCAAATCATCGGCGTATGGAATGTTGAGGCAAGTGAGGTTCACAGGACCTGGGACATCAGCGGTGCAAATCAAGTAGAAAATCGGTGAGAGCTCCCCCTCTGCGGGAGGCTCGTAGTGATGGGAAACTTTGGTTATCTCTAAGTTTTCACTTAGGCCTTTTCGTAAGATCTTGTACTGCATTCCCCTTTGCTACAACTTATCAAATGCCTAGATATATCTCTACAAACAATGTCTACGTAACTTCTTTCCCGTTTTGTTGGGCTAACCTTTCTGTGATGACATTAATAGCCATCTCCGTACTTTGCTTTCTTCTGCACCCGAATTAATATGGGTTAAAGAGGGAGTTTTCCACCAGGTAAGACACCAGTCTTCGGTTGGGGATCTTCATAAGGAGATTCTCGCCAAATTATAGAAGTGAACTTGGCCGGTTGGCCGGTAGCTCTCCTTCAACATTGGGTCCTTTCCGTGCTTAGGCAAGAAAATCATCTTGGCCTTTTATAAGCATCTGAAAAATATCCTGTGTTCAGAGAAGCGTTAAATATCCTTCTCATTCCTTTAATGTCATTTGATGGTGCCTTTTAAATGTATAACTTTGTAAGCCGCGATTATCCTGGGACTTTTTGACGGAATGAGCAATGCGCGCCGAGCAGTTCTTCTTCGGTAATCTCGGTGTCTCCGTCGCGCAAATCTATCCACCTGGTGGTAAGGAAGCGTTTTGTGTATTTGATCGTTAGGCACTTCTATGATGTTTCTTTCAAACTCTAGGTCATAGTCTTCGTTTTTTTCGTCAGTTATACCAAAGATTTTTTCTCAATAATTTCAGAATAGCGCTTCAATTCTTTCTTGTTCTGTTTCGATTTTTCATCTTCTTTTAGTAGTTCGATCTTCTTCTTCTTCCAAGTTTATCCTTTGAGACGCCTAATCTTATTTAACACTCGTTGAGAGTTGCTTCGTGATCGAGGCTATCGATTGCATCATCCCATAGTCTCCAATATTGTTCGAGGATGAACTGGTTGAGTTACTCTATGATTTCTTTACTTCGTTGTATTAAGTCGAACTGATGCATTCCTGATGTTGATCAGATACAATAATTTCCGCTTACGGCATAAGTCCTTCATACATTCGGTCCATCTATAGGTAGAGATGGTCTTATACTCGGATTTAGGGATACAAGCCATATCTGCGTTGGTGAGATGGTTATTGAGGTCGTCGAGTGCCTCGGCCATCTCCTCGAGAATTGCCTCGTCCAAGTTGGGTGGATCGTAGGCCTCGAGAAGGCGTGCATACCGTGCTCAGTCTACTTTTCTGTAGTTTTTTCTGAGTACAGCTGGGACTTGTATAGAGTTCCTGTTTATAGAGAGTAGGATTCCTATATGGTTACTACATCGTACATGGACTGGTTTCATGTAGTAATTAAACGGTAGCTGACGATTCGCGAGATAGATGTCTGGTTTTGTGGCAATGTGTCGTTCAGCAAAAGGTCCAGGCTTCTTCCTATACCGTTTAAGGTCCTGTAGCCGGATTCTCGGTATCTGGAATTCAGATCCCAGATAACATTCTTATATTCGCTTTTTTATCTAATAAAATTTGAACATCATCATATTTAAATTTCAAATACTTTTCTATGCAATATTCTTGCTATATCGAACAACCCTGGGGCTTTTCATTGACGAGTGACTATGAGGCCACGTTACTCTGGTAGTTCTCTGGCTTTCCGCCCTGTCAGAGATCCCAAACGGCCGTGTAAGAGATGTTGAGGTTAAACAGTAACTTCTAGTTAAGGGAGTTTTAGAATACAGCGTTTGGGAGCTTGTGAGACACTTGTGAGAGTCTTGATTTAATTTTAAATAATAAAGAAAATTTAATTGAAGATGTTTTACTTGAAGTACGTCTTGGGAATTTGAATCACATGTTATTATGTTTTTATCTCAAATATAATTTTATTATTCATAGGAAAGAATAAAATTTGTTAACACATAATTGTCAAACTTTCAAAAGATTAGAGATGAATTAAATATGTAGTACTGGAAAAGACGGTCTATATTAAAGATCTTGGGGCAAAAAGTATCCTCATTAAAACAGTTTAGAAAGTTTATTTTCGGAACTTCGATGAACAAATTTCTCAAAACTAAGAAAGGACAGATAATGGTCACTCTAATAAACCTCTAAAAGGCGACCATTCATTAAGGCAAAATATTCTCGAAGTACAAAGATAGATAAAAAGAGAAAAGCACTGCGTCTAAATACAGCTGCGAAAATAGATAGGCTGAAATGTTAAAAGAAAATCCAAAACCATTCTTTTCATGATATAGAACAAAAAATAAAGTCAGTTGAAGATCGTCAAAATCGTAATGGCACTTCGTTCGAGGAAGTGCTAAGAAAATTGATTTTTTAACGATACTAATCTTGGATAGATAATAAGGAAAAATAAGGCATACATGTTTATAAATAGGTTAATTAGATGGTGCAACGATTTCGACATAAGGCTTACTGATTCAATATGTGGCGTTTTGCAATTCTGAAAAAAATATCCTAAATGTAAATACTATATCCAAGATACCGAACTTATAGAAGTAAAATAACAAGTAGATCTACGAATTTAAATAGAAAAAAGTGAATTTCTCTAGTCAGTGCAGAGTTGTTAGTAACTCCAACAAGAGTTGCCTCATTTTTCAGACAGACTGTTAAAACTATACATGTCGTTAGCAAGACATCTGTTAGATTATGCTGGTCCCTTCTGATATCCCGAAATAAGTAGTGACAGACATAATAAAATAATTAAAGTGTCGCTATACCATAATGAATGGCGGGATGAAACATATTAGGTATGAGCATACGTTAAGACTGGTATAACAGGTAAACAGTTGGGGAAAGAGATCGCTGGCCTGAAGCTATCAGGGACTGTCGTGTGAATCAGACGTAAGTGGGCCAGCGCTATCTCTTTGACCCTCCGCTGAAGAGCACTGGAAACTTTCAAGTTCAGGGGCCCCGTTCATCAAGAGCTATTAGTTTCATTCTCTCCAATGAATCAAAGTTTTTTCACGAGAGTTCCTCTCTGTATTATATGGAAAACAGGAATATTTAACAGTCTCTTGCGAGGAGACAATTATCTGAAGCCTTTTAGAGATATGTTGTTATTTCATAAGACATTCGTCAAGCTACTCTTAGGGAGAGGATAGTTGCCTTCCGTTGTGTTGAAGACGATGGCTCAGCCATCATTATGTTGCGAGCACAATATTTTATTTGTCTACTCCCTCCTACCGAATTCGCGCTGCTTTTGGCTTCCCGAAGCACGCTTTCTGCAATTTTTCACTACTCATACCCTAATCCTCTGATTCGCGAGATTTGATTGCTCAAGTGTCAGTTTTTGCTCTCACACATTATATATGTAAACTTCTCTTTTGTATGTTCATAATTTATGGTACCTAGCATTGAAACAGATGATGAAGCTTCACGGGCGACTTCTGGCTCAGCACACCTAGTTTCCATTCATTTCATTAATCTCCTTCCATATCTGAAGGAGTTTCTTAAACTATAATGGCTCGCTGCCTTCAAACTTTACCTATCACCAAATTTTAGTTTAATAAATAATGCCTGAGTTACTAAGCTATATTTTTCCCTCGATCCTGTCACAAAGATATAGTGCTAGCCCACTCACGTCTGATTCACAATACGCTACCTCACGGAGAACTTAAGGCCAGTGATCTCCCCCCCACCTTAATACCTGCCTTACCAGACCCACCGAATCCCACTTGCTCGTTGGCAGCCAAGTGTATGCTATCCATCGTCAGGAATCCGGGAAGTCTTCAGGATTGCGCGAAAAAGCAGATGGAAGAGAGAAGAGGGGGCATAACGTTTCGTGCATTACACCACGACTTTCCCCATGGACCTATTCCTCAATTCCGCGACGGCTTCAGGTTGTTTTCTGTCGTTTACAAATTCGACACATTTTTGGGACACACTGCCATTTAATGGAGCACTCGAATGTACCTTATTGCGACGAGGGCGTTGTCCTCTAGATTGTTTGGCACATTCTTGTTGAATGTCTCAGTCTGTGTGATCTTCCCGCACGTTACCTGTCGTGTTACCGATATTAGCGGGGTCGCTACCGATTGTCCCTTTTACTCTAGGAGGGTTAGTGTACACAGACTTGCAGATAATATGACTTTTTGGAGGATGTTGGCCTTCTCCATCTTATTGGACTCACCTTGTTTCAGGTCACATGTTACTGCGCCGGATGGATGTGGGCCTATCTCCGACGTCCGGTGCGCGCTTCCTCCTATTTGTATTTTTGCCTATCCTTTTGGGTTTTTTATTTGGTATTGTTCTTTCTTAGTCTTTATTTCTGCTTTATCTTTGTTAATTGTCCACCACCTCGCTGAGTAAGACACATATGCGTTAATTGGCGGATAAAACAACTTCCATAACAAACTCTACGATTGCAAAAGAAAAACACTTCACTTCTTTTATGCAGTGAGGGGCGATTCGAGAGAGAAAGGTCACTAAAACAGCAAAATTCTACCTTCTTCTGGGTAGATTAATATAAGTGAAAAATGAAGGATAACATTTAGAACCTTTAATTAATAGACAATTAATAGGCCCTCCCCCGTAAATTAATGCAGTGTTTGCCCTTTGAGCGCTGCGTGGATTCCCGATTAGGGCCGATTTTACAGCAGCTACCTTAGCCTGTAGATAACCTTGAATCGAAACCAAATTTAGACTGATAGATCTTCTGAGAAAGAAAAGGTACAGTCGACCCTTGGCTATTCTATTCGCGGTTCGTCATCCGCGCCTTCAACTATCTGCGGAAAATTTGAGGGGACTAAAAATTAAAAAATTGCGCCATTTGCAGGCATTCAAATAATAAAACTAGCCGTATAGGAAGTGAAACACGAGACCATTAATGCTTGTTGGAAGAAGATGTGGCCTGAGGTTGCAAATGATCACAAGGGTTTATCTCCTGAAGAGATCAGAACTGCGGCAGTTTCCACCTCTGCTAAATTGGCTAGGCTCCTTGGTGGCGAAGGTTTCGGTGATGTAACAGAGGGTGAGTTTGAAACCTCCATACATGAACACTCTACCCCATTAAACTATGATGACTTGGTTAAATAAAACAGTATAAATACTGAAGAATCTAACAAAGAAGAATATGAGGAAGTTTAAGCTAAAGTTGGGCTTACTCTTAGAGAGGCTAGCCGATCTTCAGATAAGAATTAAAAGTGTTCAGGCAGATTTGAAACCATGGGACCCTCACATGGTTCTTCCAAGAAGGCACAAAATAGCTTCGATCTTGCTATGGGCCCTTACTGAGACATGCTAAAGAACATGAAAAAGCAACGATCTCAATTGCCCATTACAGTGTTCTTTACCCCAAGTAAAAGGCCTGAGCCCCTAACCACACCCGAAACTATGCCCTCCACCTCTGGAGAAACTTTTCCAGCTCCTCCTTCTCCTCCGGTGTTTAATGAGCAGGAGCCTGAGGATAATTAGAATCTCCTCAGCTTCCCTGTGCCGTTATATCATCATCATTGTCATCGTCATCATTGAAATGCACAGGCAACATCATCTACAATCATCAGTCATCATTCTTCAATCAAAACAAAACTATCTCCAGGTGAGTAAACATTATACAATAAAATAATTTAATGTGTTCTGATACTTTATTTCGTACTGTATGTTAATGAACATGAAAAAACATAACTTCTTGGATCAATATGGGAAGCGTATTACGATGTTTGGTAAGAGTCAGGGGTGTTTTGGGGGTAGTGTCAACTATCCACGGTTTTTCAATATTCGCGGGGGTTCGTAGTCCCTATCCTCCGCGAATATGGGGGCTCAACTGTACCTTAAATGAGTACATTTCCTCGATAAAACTATTTTAATTATTTTGTCGCGTGCGACTCTATATCACACTATGTGGGTCGGTCGGTCCCCGTTTTACAATTTTAGGTTAGGTAATAACATTGTAACTCTTCGGCCGATTCTTACGTAATTGGGAACTCTTATGTTGTTTGACATTTTCTTTTGAATTATATAATTAATAAGGTAGTCGCAAAGTTATTCCGGGAATTATTAAAAGTTTGGGAGATCGTAAGGTCATGAATCAGAATAAAGGAAAGCAAGTGACTTTAGGCGGCAGACCTTGTTTACTTTTTCATATGTGCAAAGAACCCATCCCTCCAAGTTTCGGCTACTCTTAAGAAAAATATTGTTTATAACTACATGGATCTTTTCCTCACTCATCTCTTGATATCTGGATCCGAAGTGGATGTGTATTATGCTTTTAGATAGTGAAAGAGAATTTGGAGAAGTGTAAAATTGAAACACAACAATACGGATTAAAAATTTTTGACACCCAATGATGACAAAGATGGAAGCAAATTCTTCGTTTTGTCCAAATACGGCAGACAAATACGTCCCAATTTCCGTGATGAAGAAGCAAATCGCTCGACTGCCAATTTTTGCCGTTTATTATGCGAAATATCGCATTTGAGAGCGGAAATTCTGCTTCTATTGCCTTATGCTAACAATGAAGATTTACGAGATCGCGAAATTGTTGTTACCCCGTGATTACAAGAATCCTAATGGATAAAAATCACACCATTGCTTCATGAACGCCTTTTGTGAGCTGTGCTGGTGCTGTGTATTAGACGTATCTGTGAGAGGCAACGGGGACATTCTCTACCTGTTTAAACTCACAGGATTGGTGAATTCAGTTTCATTTATTTAAACAATATTTTATTTGAATTTTTTTTTTTTATTTGGTTGTTTCTCATAAAACCACTAAGTGATTGAGTTACAATGAATCACAACTAAGTCAATAAGAGAAATTCCACACTACTGCATGTAGTCATTGCGGTTTAATGCGTTTTTTCACGAAAAATTTATTTTCGAGAGAGAGTTAAATAAAAGAGGACTGTTATCTCTCCGAGATAAAACTATAACCTGATAGATCAGCAGTGCTCAACCTCGAAACATGCCGCACCAAGTAGTTTCATTATTGCTCTGGCAGTGTACTTAAACAAACATTTTCAACTAGGCGAACTTCCTAGTTTTGACTAGTACATATCCAGTTATATCTCTTAAAATACCACTTCCTAAGCCTATTTTGTCAAATCTTTGTAAGCCCGATGCTCTCAATAGTTTGCACGTGTTCCTTCTTGCTTATTAAAATCAAATCAAGACAGTTTGTAAGAGCTTTGTGTGCCCGAAACTCTCCCAAAAAGTTCAAAAACCGAAGAAATAATTTAAATATAGGAACGAGAATTCGATCGAAAGTTCGGATTTGTGTTAAATTGAAGTTGCCGAGGAAATTGGTCCAAAGATTCCACTGCCGAAATTGAGATGGCATCTTTGGACCAATTTCCTCGGCAACTTCGACTTGCCACAAATCCGAACTTTCAATCGAATTTTCCTTCCGATATTTAAATTATTTCTTTGGTCTTTAAACTTTTTGAGAGAGTTGCGGGCACACAGTACTCTTACAAACTATCTTGATTTGATTTCAATTAACAAGAAGAGACACATGCAAACTATCTCATTATCATTCCCTTTCACCGACAATGGGCGAATAACGGAAAAGTGACAGGAAAATAAATAATGATAATTATCATTCTTTATTTTCCTGTCACTTTTCCGTTATTCGTGCAATGTCGGTGAAAGGGATTGATAAGAATGAGAATTTATCGAGTTTTTCTTTTCCTACACTTACGAGTATAATCACATAGCGGGTGAGGCATTTGATTGTTCGTTTTCTATGAGGTAAATGATATACATTTAATTTCAAGAAAACATTAGAATTTGGATCTTACTTTGAGTCTAGCTTTTGTTATAAATCATTTCTTATTAATCTCTTATATTTTGTTCCGTCTATTTTGGGGATTTTGGGTGCAAATGTCTCTATTTTTCTCTCCATTTAGTTTAAATGTATACTTCTACCAGTCTCTGCCTATGTTCCTCTGTGCCTGTTTCTTCGATTCGAATTCTGTTTCACCGTCAATCTATTTCTGTTTCCACTTATTATCATTATTTCGTCATTCATTATTCGTCCCGTTCAAATCCCATCGCCTCCTATATCGATCTCAAGGGCAAAGGAATTTCACTTGGAACCCGACGCAAGCTCTTTCTTTTCCTGTGGCGGAACTCTTTGAGAATTAATCTCCCACGAGCCATTTCCAAGAACCGCATGAAGCCATGATTAGGGAGATTGAGTTCTACCTCAATGAGATTAAAATAAAAGAAACATATAAAGAAAGGCAATCTGACTTAATTATTCATAGATTCCGTGTGGAATAGGAAACAAATTATTCCTCTTGGAAGCTAAAGCAAAATATTAAAATAACCGATTTTGTGCCGCCAAAATAATAATTTTTTCCCTCTACCTATCAGAATTTTCTCTCTCCTGCGACTCTGAAAATTACAAGATTGTAATTTTGTAAAATTATGTAGGCATTGTAGATGTTGGGAGAAGGAGATAATTACCTCGTATACTTATATCACTCGAAAATTCACGATGATATAAAATGAAATTGGTAAATTTCTTCTTCTTTTTTCTAGATTATCTTAACACTTGATTTTGGTAAAATATTCTGTTTGTCAAACCAAGATTTTCAAACCGGTAGAAGCATATTGAAATATCTAAATTAAATAGAATTTTAATGCTGGTTGTGGATAAGTAGATTAATGACAGGATATTTTGGTTCAGCAAGTTGCTCGTGGCTTAAAGAGGCATAATTTAGGTTACTGAATTAGTTAAGGCATTTTAATCTAATTTCTTATAGAGACGTTAATCACTATGAGGAAATAGATAAATTAGGATGGAGATGAGAGAGTGAGAGAAACGATGATAAACCGAAAAGGTAATTGAAAAAGGTAATAAATAGACGGAGAGATTGACAGAGAGGAAGGAAGAGGAAACCAAACTGGTAGAAGTACAAGCCTCATAGAAATAGGCCCAAGGATATAGGGTTTTAGTACACTAGATACTCAGATAGCACTCCTAGTGATTATTGGAAGGAATGGATCGGATATTCTCCATACCGACGGTAGGTTATCAGGAGGAGAGTCTCTTTTAGCAATCCATTTCATTGCCAACCAAGTTTTGAAGCTTTTTAAGTTCTCCATTTTACATCTTTATGTTCGCCTTATATCTCAGCGAGCGAAGGAAGAGAAGATTATAAAAGATACAAAAGACTGAATGTTCGAGAACAACAAGAGAAGTCATGCTCCTCAACAATTCACATAAATCATCAACCCTTATATGTATGATTTATATTTTTTTTTAAATGAATCCGTATAAAGGTTGACTTCTTAAAAATCAATATTTCATCTGACATTTGGTGAGTAGTAGCATTCTTTAAAGGGCAAGTAGAAAAATACTGACGAAAATTTGACGAAGACTACCTCGAAAAATGAAAACCAATCTTATTTCTGAATCTCCTACAGAGAAAGGTTATTTTAATTCTTTACAATTATATAGAGTATTTATTTATGATGAAAAAAAATGGGAAAAATACAAGGCAAAAGAATGCATATAGGAGAACGACTATGACAGACTATAAGGGAAACATGCAGGTGTCATGAATGGAGATGCTTTCTTTTTACAGCCTTGGCTTTTGTAAGTTTAAGGTGGCCGTGGAAGTAGTCGCAAAATCTCACTGACTTGTTGTGTTTTAATTATAATAACGAATTTTCCACTTTAGGTTGCCTTATTCTAAATCAGAAAAGAGTGTGCGAGAGGAACCGGTATTGTAATAGAAAACTTAATATTGAGAAAGATGGATAATGAACGCAATTGATAGAAAAGAATATGATGAGTCACTAATGACTTCGTAAGCAATGTAGACAATTTAACACTAGCGGTCAGATCCCAACTGAATTTGCAGATTAGAAAGGTAGAATTTTTATAGTAAACTCCGATACACCAGTTCTCTATATCACTACGCGTTCCTTTGAATCGTATAGCATGAACACCAAAAGTCCAAAGGACTGTGACAGTCTAAAAGGTAAGGTCAAAACTCTTAGCAGGCAATGACGCAAATTTAATTGGGGAGAACAAGGTCAATAACTAAGCAAAATTTGCTTGGGAATTTAAAACAGATAATAAAGAACTTCATGGTCCACTTTGCTTAACTAACTCTATTTCTCCTCTCGTATAATTCCATTAGGTGATTTGTTGATAAAATAAGCTTTTGAAGAAGAGCTTTCCCAGTTGACCCTTTTGAACAATAGTGGTCCCAGCTTTGCCCATTTGAAGAATAAGGATCCCAATTTTAGCATTATGTTTATTTCAGTAAGATTCTACAGACTATGGATGGACGGCTGATTCTTTATCTGAAAAATTGTAGCTAGTGGTTCATAGCTTGTAAGCGTTTCCTATATTGCGGATTTTTTTGTATGCTTTCCTGTCGTCGGGGTTCTAGTTGATCCCTGCCTGAGAACTGTTTGAATAATTTGGTAGTCAGGTGGAAGTGTCTTAACATTTGAAAACTCCAATGTATCCTAGGGCTGGTGTCAGGGATGTATCTACAATCCCAAATTGAGAATGGAGAGATCTTTCTCTATGATGTTAGGAGCTGTGTGAAAGGCAGAATTTGTCCACTTGTACTGTGATACCAGAACCTTTCAGTTTATCTGGATTATTGGCCCGAAAATAACGATCCAAATCGACCATACTTATAGTGAGATGATCAATAACTTAGATGCATTAGTTTCAACAATTTTATCAAATCAATAAAAATTGCTTCAGCCCATTTTTAAAGGATCAATTTAGAATTTAAAATATACAAGTTCTTTCAAATTCACAACTTATATTTGTATTTCTTACACTCTATATTTTGGCAACTTCCAATATATTTATTCTAAATCTATTTTTTCCTTACCAAGTTACAAGAAGTTCCTCTTCCTTCATCCAACCATTTACTTGAACAGTATGTTCAATATTTTAATTTCAATTGCGTATACACTACGATCAATGATTGTTCATGCTTTGTTCAGTACTAAGTAAATTATAACGAAGATTCAAACGATGTTACATAAGATAAAAAATTACCTTTAAGAAATGGTCTGTGTTTTATTCCCGCTAACGTGTAGAGTCAGTTTCTCTGTATCAGCACTTAGTTTAGGTTGTGCTACTTTGCCACTTTTGGAGAAAGGCCATCCACTACGCATGGACAATTACTACATCAAATAGTTACGATCTTACCTCTAAACTACTTGATCAAAATTATTTTTTGTACCAGACTGTTGAGAGCAAATAAGAAAGGAATTCCCTTGAAAATTTCGAGTACAAGTTGAATGAGAGCAGAAGAGCCAGCATGTTAATGAAGTTTTAGTCAGAAAATGGAAAGATCTCAGGGAATTTCTGATCATTACCACTGAATTTCGAGAAAGAATGGTTGAAGTTAAACAACAAAGAAATAAAATTATTTGCAAGCCGGATATTGTAGCCTATTACAAAAATTTATAACAGGAATGGACGGTTAAGACCAAATTATTATCCATGTGAAATAAAGACTGCGATGGTACTTGGAGATTGGGATTCAATTGTCCTATACAATTGTCTTCAATAGCTTTGGACTGAATCTTATTACGATTTTTATCATGAAATTGTGGCATCTTTGATTGCCTTCTCCTCACGAATAAATCCCCAAATTAGTCCCTTCCCTAAACGAATAGCTGCAGGTGATAACAATTTTTCTTCGAAATTGAAAAGAATGAGAACAATGAAGAAGAAAGGCAGGGTATTTTTTTAATATTATTTTTTATTTTGATGGATTTTTCAATGTTTTCTCAAGTTTCATCATAATTCAATTGTTACATTCGGATGTTAATTATTTGTCATTTTGAAGATAAAAATATATTTTTAACTGTCAATTTTGTCTCAAATTCAATGCATTATGTAAATACTTAATTAAAAAAAATTTTCAACATCAAATTACTTACTGGAAGCAATTTTCTTACGCCTAGAATCAAAAGTCACCTGCTTCGGATCACAATTGAAGAGGAAAATATTTTCCAAAATATATTTAATTAACTGTATACTTTTTTCGGCTAATTTTTGTTTGCTATTTGCTATCATCGTAGAAACTAAAAAAATTCTTGGTAAATCTTGGATCCCTGTACTTACCCAAAATATTCAATAAAGAATTTGAATGAATTAAAAAGGAACTACTTAATGTGGTCATTGACGTCTACTTGGTTAGATATATAATGTTGAATTCTTATTTGATGACAAATTACCCACCGCATCATGTATATTATGAGTAAATGACAAGTATATAGAATATTGAAAGAGGTTTTCTTTATCAAATAAATCCATAAAAAAATATTTGAATTCATTTTATTTAGGTAGCCGAATGGCTAGGAATTCCCTTAATAATTTAGGACCATTTTTTACAGATGATTATGTGGCTTTTGAGCATAATTGCCTGTAAAGGTACGTATAAAATACATCCTAAATGAGTGCTCAAACTTCCAGTCAAAGAGTTTAATATTACAAAACTATTGCTCTTAAAAAATATTAATTTTATTTTTTCCAATATTTTATCAACTTTGGCACTAACTAAGGTAGCAACTCTTGTAAAAATCTATAAAAGATTATTTTAAGATTTAAGACTAAATCTGCCATGTATACTAGCTTTAATATCAGGTCAACTATATACTTACAGTGACCTGGATATAGTTCCAGGTCAAAAGATATTACTTTTTCTCCCCTGGGTATTAGATTCATTAATTTAATTGTATATATATTTAGTAGCAGGTGTAAATAATTAAATTTATTTATATATACCTAAATCTTACTAATAATAATTAAAACGAGCTCTTAATTGAGTGACAAGACATCCGTTGTAACTGAAAACGAGGACAAGCATTGCACTATTGCAGTTTGTTAATGGCACGATTTCCTTTACATGATCAGAGGCAAGCTTAAGCGACATAACGATAAAATCCTAAGTAGGAAAGAAAAAATAAAAGCGCAGTTTGTTAGAATGAATATTATATTGTATTGAAATATATGATGAATTGTGTTAATATTCGCAACAATAGTTATAATCAATCGTTCATCTTCCAACGGTGTAATATTCTTTTGTCTCCATCATGACGTTAGATAACAATCAATTAAGAATCTTCTGATCGTCATTAGAGAAAACTTTATTTCTAAATTTCCGTATCTGAGAAATATGCGAGACTTTCCGCCGTCGGGACACAGTTATTTTTGAGACTAGATTTAAAAATGAATTATTATCATTTACTTCAAAATTAACAATGAAAACATCTCTTTTTCTTTAAAAACTGTATGGATACAGTTTTAAAGAAAGTGATGAATTTGCCTAAAGTATAAATGTGTGCCTGATCCAAGTCACCTGGTGATGGAACCAGTTGGGGCCATAGGGACTGCTAGGTAGCTCAATTCTCACTACCTCCAGAGACCTCCGAAATGAAGGTGAATAGACTGTGGAATCTAACATAAAAGAATAAAATATATATCAGGTTAAGTTGAGAAAATCGATAAAAATGAATTGCCTGAAGAAGGAGAGAAATTGAATCCGGCCACTGCGTTAAGTGTCCCTTTTCCGATACTGAAAGCGCACGGGCATAAAATGAACTCAAATTTTGAAAGCATAATTTGTAAAAAAAAAATTAATTTTTGTTATTAAATATGAAAAAAACGATTAAATAGGGAAAACTGATGAATAAATTATTTCATTACATTTTCAAAGATAATATAGCTGGAAAATAAATCTTTTATTGATAGCCTTGATCAATGACGGAAATCTTCCTAAAGCGCAAGTATCTCTTTTCGTATTAAAAGTTATCGTCTCTTAAATCAGGGTAATTTTTAATCCCAGATTTCTTAAACAAACTAAGGAATAATAGCTTGTCTTCAACTTAAAAACGCTGTGGTTGTTTGGTTAATAGTTATTTACGTTTTACTGGTTATTACAACATGCCTGGCCTTAGGTAATCGTAGTTACCTTGCCTCTCAGCTCCCACTTGGAGTTCAGGCTATAAAACTGGTTATTTTAGCGGAACATTTTTCGACTTAAAGAGTTATAGATATAATGGGACAGAGTTTTTAATTTCTTTGATATAAATTCCTTAGATAATTATCGAACTTTAGAGACATGATATGATCGTTGGAATAGTTATCAAATCGTCACGGATATCACAAACCCGAGAATGCTGAGATTCCAATGCTCCGAGAGAACTCAGTGCGTGTCGTGAGTTGCTATTAATCCTAATCCTCAATCCGAACCGAGCTTGTCGTGATATCTCCCATACCAAGCCGTGTATTGCAACCAGCTCGGCCTTGAAGACAGAGGCAGCACCTGGCAGAGCCCCGCTTACTTCAAACAGAGGGGATACGGCATGGAAACCGACCCCTTTTGGGGACTTAGAGCCATCCGTACACACTGGCAGGGTTCAAGGTTGACAGGAAGTGTGCCTCCAAAAGGCCGAACGCAATACGCCCGGCGCTGTAAAAGCTTTGTGAGCAGAGGCATGGCAACAAATATTCGAAGGTGGTATCCTCCAGGGTTGCATCCTGGGCAGAACCAGTGGCGCCACTGACCCGAGAGCTATACCAAGCTCTCAACGGAGTTTCCTATCCCTAAACCCAAAGCTTATGGTATGACTGGCGTCTCTCATTGTCATAGATATCCTCAAGCTCAGCTGCGGATTCAGTGAGAGCAATTGGCGACTGAGGCAGGCGCCAGGCTCTGGCGTACAAAACAATAATGCATTGTGCACGGCGCATATTGAATGGCATCTCCCCAACATCGACAGAGCGGCTCTCAATGAAGGATTTGCGGAAAGCACGGGTCGCAAGGCGAAGGTTGGTGTATTGGTTGAGAGTCCACCTTCCACAATATACAACAAGCTGCGGAGGCATTACCTTGCATCCATAAATGAGCTTCAAACGAACAAAATATCTAGAAAAAGTAAGGCAGTACTCCTATCAGCTCTCCAGGCGCTGAACGTCACGAAAGGAATAATATCCATGGCGTGAGGACAAGAGAACCTTAGGGTGCGAGTATAAGCCTCCTAAGTGAATTTTCGGTCAAATACAAAACCAAGAAAACGGTGCCAGTTCACCAATTCCAGGCTCCCCTATGACCTAGATTTGTAACGCAAAACAAGTCTGGGTCATTGTGGAACAGAGGATGGCGGCAGAAATGCGCCACTTTAAGTTTGGCCATGAAAAAATGATGCCTGTGCACTTCGACATACCGAGAGACGTAGTTTAATGCCTGCTAGAGTCATCGCTTCAGAGTTGGCATTTGAGCCGCGCCAAAAGAGATTGAAAAATCATCCAGCTAGAGTGTAGCGAGAACATTTTCCGGGAGAAACGACCCGATGCAGTATATGCTACAGGGGAAGAGTGTGATACTAAGGAAACTTCGCTGCAGTTCACCCTCTTCCTACCCGTACGCGGATCGACGATCTCGTAAAAATTTAGATATAAAGATTGGAAGGCGTCTTCTTGATCCCATTGTGTGGTGAGTCTCCATTATACCGTATCACTATGCGGTATCATAGGCCATCTCTAGCTCGTAAAACACCATGGCATCGTGCTCTCTACGTGTAGTATAAATTGCAGAAGCCACACTCTGCAGAAAACAGATGACCTCCGCTATCCAGAAATAAAGCCAATCTAACAGTTACCAATTTCTCGATCAACTTGCATACGCAGGAGGTGGGATAGATTGGGAGAAAGCCGGCCGGGGTAGAGTGAACTAATCACGGTTGGCGAAAAACGAGCATAGTAGAGTTTTGTCAGGAATCTGGGAGGAGACCCTCCAACCAGATCCTGTTGAACAAATCTAAGAGAAAAGCCATGCCTCGCTCACCCATGTGTTGAAGCATGGCGTACGGGACATCGTCCGAACCATGGGCGGTGTCCGCGCACGAAGCAAGAGTGGAACGCAACCGACTCAAAGTAAACCTGTCGTTAAAGGGTTCTCCACCTCTGCAGGTAAAGTCCAACCGGCCACCTTTCCCTGCTTGAAAATGCCGATAAAGTGGTCCCAAAAGATTTCGCCATGTTCCTGCGATGCGGGATTGCGGGGGATCCTTCGAGAAATTGCTCAGGATCCTTTTCGAAATATACCGGACCTAGCCCTCGGATCGACGAATTTAACTGACAGTGGAGTGGTTCAGGCGTCGCTTATAGTGCATGTAGGCATAATGCTTCTGTTGAGAGTCCTCTCACACTTGGCTGACACTGCGGGAGCTGTCGCTGTGCAAAAAGGCCAGATGTTTTAGGAAGAGTAGTTAGGCTCACGGTGATGATGTTGCCAGAGAGGATGTCAACGGCCTCATCTACCGACCTAAATGCCTTGACTGATACAGAGAAATCAGTCATTTCCTGAAGTGCGAATCACCGCGCCTGTGCCAAGCACAATCGGGGCAGTCTCTCGGAAGTCAGCGGCCCAGAAAATTATATAGGAATGGAAAAGTAATCACTACCATGGATGTCATCACCAGCCCACCCCCTCCCCAAATCAGGGTGCGCATCCGGAGAGCAGTAATATAGATTGAGCAGGAAAATGAGCGTTCCTTGCCAGTGATGCCTAAACCCATCCTCATTAAGGACACTTATCTCCAGCTCCTTGATCAGGTCGGCAAGGAGTCCCCAGA
Organism: Ceratothoa steindachneri; assembly: GCA_963969495.1. Lineage (NCBI taxonomy): Eukaryota > Metazoa > Arthropoda > Malacostraca > Isopoda > Cymothoidae > Ceratothoa > Ceratothoa steindachneri. The sequence goes on from OZ018336.1 coordinate 49,582,552, forward strand.
GGATGTGTCTATTGGTTAAGATCTCCGAGCAAGATAAGGCGCCTCGGCAACCGTGCAACGACGGGGCGAAAGTCCCTCAACTCGAAGTCGGCTGACGGTGCAATGAACGTGGAAATAACAGTCAAATCAGATCAAATTCTCTACTACTGATTTCTCTTTTCTCCCATATTTCCTCTTCTTATATCCCTTCACGGCAACCCGAGATACCTTCTTCCTCGGACCCACCAAACACGGTGGGACCTGGGGGAGAAGGACGTTAGTGAGCCGAGATGGTTCGCCCGGGGTAATAATTCCCCCACACTCCCCTCTGGTGGGGAACCTGCGGACTATACACTATTCCTCCTAAACAAAAATAAATAGCAAAAATGATACTGTGAAATGCAAATAGGCATTAGAGATTTTTAATTATATAATGATTAAATATATGTGAAATAAACGAATGTGTCAGGATTGGTCTGAAAGCTGTCATGTGCTTTATATTCTTAAAACGTTATTGTGAGAATAAAAATTCATCTATGGCTGAAATAGCAATCATAGGGGAGGAATCTTCTACTTTCGGATTGAAAAGATACTTTTAGGGGGCTTCCGAAAAGATTACCACACATTTCATCAATACTCTTCGTTGTGTTCGATGTTTATATAATGAACTTTGATAGTATGGAACTCGACAGTTCGATAAATATTTGATCACTTCCATTCAACTTGTGGGAGAGGCCAGCTTTTGATTTTGTTTACATTACCATGATCTACGTACGGAGGTCCTCTCTTGGGACCTTACCAAACTTCCGGTTTAGCTTCGAGCTTCTCTCTGGCAAGAGAAAAGTGAATCGACTCCTAAAAAAAGGGTATTTATAATTTCTATTTATTCTTTGCCTAAAGTATATACGCATAGGAAGGATATACATCACAAATAGGAGACATGCCACATTAGCCAAATTTAAGTAAGAGATTAATTCACTCCAGATCTGTTCAGACGAGTCAAGCCATTTCCTCCCTCCACAAACATAGACGAACGATCCCAAGTAACATCAGGTTCAACTCTGAGACCTCTCACAAACCGCTGGTATCCATGTTAACAGTCCTTCGCATTTTAATGTTAATACCAGCAACTGACTCCTTCACTGCTTTCCTCATCGTCAAGGGACGATGTCTTACACTCGCGTTTCCTGTAACTTTACAGAAATTAACGAGTTATTTATTCTCTTTCATCTTTCTCAACTTTCAGTATACAATGAATTGCATAATTTTTCATTCCTTTGCATATAAATAATTAAGATCTTTTCCTAGTACTTGAATCGGTTCTACTAAATTCAAAGCATTAAAATAAATTTAATTTTCAGTAACAATTTTCACTTAAGCGAAGTCCTTCGTGTGTATTAATAATATATTTTATATTAATATATTTAAATTAATTATTTTCTTTGAATCCTTCCAGGGTAAAAGAAAATATTGCTAGCAGTGATATCAATTTAATATTCCGAACTATGTATATTTTGGTATCTAAAAACGGCCACAATTCCTAGGTCACCAATTTATTCTCTATTTTTATCTTCTAAGTTGTCACAGGACCTCCCCCCTCTCTTTAAGAGTTAGAGTTGGTAAAGCTTCTGAGCCAGTTATTTCGTCTTTTAACACCGGAGTCATAATCTATGTACGACCACGCAAATTCGCCAAGGTGGGGAATTTCTGTAGAGTTCTAAAATTTTCGTTCCTCCCTTTTATTTTATTCTAGATCCTTTTTTATCTTTAATCTCATATTCCTTCTCCAATTAGTAAAGCTGCTTTAATTGGGGACTATTATTCCTCTCTATTCATGGGCCGAAATCTCAAAGCGAAGGGAGATCTTGTGGAACAAAATGATAATTACCGTCAATTGAGAATGGTTTCAAGTGCTATGATTTTCAATAGATTTTACTCTTATTATTTTTAATTAGATGTCTTAAGCAGAATAGATGTTGAGCCAAACTTTCCATAATGATTAAAGTATTCCATTTATTATTTAGTATTGGAAATGCATGACCAATAAGAGAACAAGCCAGTTAGGAGGAAATTATAATTGTTTTGCTCTTTTTGCGAACGAGTTATTACGTATCAATTCAAATGCTTTTCCTTGCAACTTTTCTTTCATAACTTCCTATTAAAGCCCGTGATATACAGCCAGGAAAACTTTGATATTTTCTTACAACACGTCATCTAGATTAAGAAAAATAATAAATATTAACTTGCGTTTGTATTCTGTATCAGAAGCAAATTTTTATATTTCTCAATTCCACCTCTCCCATAATTCAGATCCTGATACCAAGACTATTGACCGAAAAATAATGATCACACAATCCATAATTCTACTGCCTGCACATAAAATTTCAGTAGGGTGAGAGACAAGTATTTTGAAAGCAAGTTCTGAATCTCGTCTCTGTAAACAGATACCAAAGTTAATGTATGGGTAAAAATACATAAAATGTAAACGAGAGAAATTCACCATCCCTGGTGATTTCTCGTTAGTTTTTCAAAGTAAAAAGCAAACAAACTGAGTATAATGATGTTTGCCTCAAATTACAAAAGAAAAGAGAAATAGAATAATGTCAACAGACGGTTATGCCAATGCAAAAACAGAGTTTGAGATCTCTTGCTTGTGTATCACCCTGGTATAGTTTGTTAATTAGCTTTAGAGGTCTCCAAGTTTCATTTACCCCTTACTGCTAAAAATATGAAACTTATTTCCATAATGCCTATTATTAAAAATTTATGAATTATATTATTACTAGTGTTACTGACTGAGGAATGTATGTTGGTAATTATTCTATCACGACAACCCTTCGTGGTTGAGTGTATTTTCAAATGGGAAATTGGGTGTTGTGTTTAACATGTTTAACCTTAGGAAGAGTTAAGTAAAATTGCCTTATTGAGTCACTAGTATTAACCTCCTGAACCACATTAAAAACAATATCAAATTTGAAACTCTACCAGATTTAAAAATAATAGGGATTAAATATTGTATTTCTTTGAATTAAATAGGAATATTTGGAGGTAGATTCACAGTATATTCTATCGGCGTTTCTTCAAAACTTTTTTAAGATTTCTATTCTACAGAAATTACGTGTCAAAAATATTTGATATATCTATATAAACATTTTTTTGCGATCCCACAAGATATATGATGAAATATTACTAGTGTGCGGAAATCTTAAGGCATGATGGATTCTTGCCATCAGAAAACCGCAAATGAAATTTTGAAGATAAAAGTTTTACCTCTCAATAAAACGTTCGTACTGCTGCAAAGTTTGCTGGTTGTTAGTAACTTTGCAGCACTAAAGGGTGACAAGGAATAGACGTACCTCGAAAGCATATGGTTATACATATTAAAGAGGTATTTTTTTAAGGAAAGCCATTACAGCTTAGGAAAATCATAGCAAAGTTGAAGGCACTCATCCAAGGATTTTTGGATGAAAGTACAGCGTAAAAGATACTCGGTTTTGCTGAAGAAGAGAGAACAAACATGAATTTTAAAGTAAAGCCTTAAAGATATTATTTAAGAAAATTATATGGCCTCTTTCTTTTATGAACAACGCGTTCACTAGGAAATCAAAACGTACTAAAAATCTTAGTTTATTGTATCCTTAAATTGGTCAAGGCTAGTATTATTGACTACCTCAGCAGGCGGTTCGTTTTGTCTTACATATTAGATACAGAAAGTAAATGTTGGCCGGAGTAGTCCTAAATGGAGAAGTTCAAGACTCTAACCGTAATTCGTAATCATATTTTCACTAATGTTAAAAAAATTCCCGTGATCAATATTCTAAATTGCCTCGAAGAATTTTGAATGTGTCGATTAGTGGACAGAGTAGTTTGCTGTTCTCTAGCGAGAAGAGACCGAGGTCTCGCATTTCGTCTGTTAGTCTCTATACCTAATTGTCGTGTTCATTTTAGTTCCTGGCCTCCATCCACCCTTTCCAGCCATTTATGGCCTTTTCGAAATCAAGAAGAGAAATGAATCAATAGAGGGAACAAGAAAAATATACCGAAACACAAAATCTTTCCTTAAAAATGCGATTGGTCAATACTTTGGCGAAATCACGAAGCAGATCAGAATTCTTTGTTTTCACCATATTCAGAGCAACTATTATCAATTTTAGGAATTTCGAGGAAAGAAAGGAAATTGGAAGAAGGCGGTGGGGAAACTAACAGAATTTCCATTTTGCACTACAAATCCAAACTTTGAAGGACATTTGAATCCGTTACAGTTGAATAAAGTTAAGTGTGTAACAATATTTTGAAGTGGAAAATTGATTATCAAAAGAGGTATAAATATAAAATAAATTGTTAATACCTTACAAAAAAGGGGATCAGAACAGTTCTGGTAGTGCTTAAATCTATAAGAATGTTGTTTGGGCTCTTTATTTGGATGAATTATAGTAAAATGAACGAGTATTTAAGTGTTAAAACAATTAGTTTTCCGCTTAATCCGGTCTGTACGTGTACTCCATATTTAATGATTGGAATTTTTACAAATTGATAAGGTATATTTCGGCCAATGTTGTCTTTTGTGGTTCTCAAAAACAGCTCCATACATAGTTAGCCTTATAAGTGACGTTTTCTATCACTTACTGCTGTAACATTTTATCAGTTCTTCGATAAGAATCTCTACTTCTCTACTGTGATGCTGCCTGTATATCCAGTGAGAACATTTTTGAGCTTATTCCAAACTCTTTCCTCGACCACTGTCATTTTCATCTCTAAAGTTCCCCATCTAAGCATTTGCTTCACCAATGTTTCAACAAACTCAATAGCAGCAACCTTTACGTCGCTCACCTACGCTAACTTTGCTCATACATTAAAAGAGGCTTTACCTTTGCAATCTAATGCTGGGATGAATTGTTTTAGCATGCAGTTTGGTGTAGTTGAGTGTAGTTGATATAATTTTCTCCACAGACACCAGTTTCATGGGTGATCTTTCTTGCCATTCTCACTTTAAGTAATAATGGTTTACTCTATCTTTGCCCTTCCACAATCACAAAAACGTTACTTAGGATATCTAACTTGCAATTCAAGCATGAATCCGAACATCTTGAAATTGCTACATACAAGAGGTCTTTAAAATGTTCAAGGAAAAATGGAATCAAATTGAAACAAAAAGAAATATAAATGTGATATTTCAACATAAGCTATAATGACTTCCATCCCCTCTTTCAAGCTGAGATACCACTCATTTAAAACATTTATATAGAAGTAAGGACTTAGAATTAAACATAGTTAAAACGGCTCTTTTAGCATCATCAAAAAAAGAGAAACAAGCACTCCTCGTGGGAACTTAAAACGTCAGATCGGGCTAAGTCAGGGAAGTACGAGGGACATAAGATCAATTCCCATCAAAAATCTTTCAAAGTTGATTTTGTCAAAGAAGCGGAAAAAGCGGGCGTTTTTTGGCTAAACCCTTCCGAAGTTTTCTCAAAACATTTTAGTTATAGATAGCATTGATGGTTCTTCGCAATTCTAGAAAGTTAACAAGCACCACAATTTTGGCATCCCCCAAACAGTGGCCATTAGCTTTCCTTATGTTCTTTCAAACTTTACCTTAATGCCTCTAACTTCCACCGATTTGTAACCATTATTTGGCCTTCTCCTTATCTTCCAGATCATAATTGTTTATCCATCTGTCATCATGGCTGAGTTTATTTTTAAGAATAGACGCGATCTTTAGTGCACTTGTGTAAAATTTGCATTGAAACAATAACTCTTTAGTCCTCCTGACCCATGTAAAACAACAATTTTTGCTCCCATTAAGTAGAAAATTTACAGTTTCAATAATTAAGATGGAATGTCGAGGTATGGCCAAGTGTACGTGAATATGCTTACACAGGCTCTAAGGTAGGCCAAACAAGGCGACAACTTTATTGTTTCTAAGAGTGCGATTTAACTAGATAACGGCAGCTGCGTAACCAAGGAATATAAAAAACACAATGACAAAATACACACAAACTAAAAAGGCACAACAATAAATATGGATATATAAAAAAAGGTACATAAATGAGACGGACTTAAGCTCCGAATACTAATTAGATAACCGTAGTTAGGGAATAGTTATAATGGGAGATTGAGGGTAATGAATGATTTACTTCCTGTAAAACTCGAGGGTAAAGTGGGGCAACTTGGGGAAGGTCTCATCCACAGCGGGTGAGACTACTCTTCTCGAACTTGCGTTTGCGAGACGCGGGCCTCCTGACCTCATGAGGTCTCTGAACAAACTTTGAAGGGGGGCAAGGGAGATGACTTCTCCACACTAAGCTTGAGCGAGCTAATGTGCCTCTTGTCGTGAGAGGTCACTAGATGCTGGCCTCCTGTCCTCAGGGGGTCCCTGAACGAACTTCGAAGGTGGGGGGAGCAGATGACTTCTCCACACTCGGCTTGAATAAGTTAATGGGCCTCTTCTCATAAGAGGTCAGCAGATGATCTTCGGTGGATGGCTTCTCCATTTCTTGATCCGAAGGCAGATGAGAAAGGCCGACGTTGCATCACAACACTCTTCTCCGTGACTCCAAGACACGGGGGCGACGTGCAGCTCTTCCGTGCCTTGCCTACTTCACTCACACTTCTTGAGAGAGAGCTCGTTGAATTGTACTCCTTTTGAAGAAGTCGCGTCTAACCGAATCTGTCCGTCAGCCTGGAGCGGATGCATATATACCCGGAGCTATTCAAAACAGAGAGAGAGATTGAGACCATCTTAACCTTCGCTATCGGGCGTGATGAACCGAGCGCCTCCTTACGACGAAGGGGCAACAGCTAGGATTAGCAGCCAGATACGTGAAAGCGGCGGGGGTCATAAACGCCGTTCACGGCGAGGATACAAAGCAGTCTTCCGAACTGAAGGAGGGGGGGAGCGGGAGGTTGAGAGGGCCGGAAAGAATTTTCGGTGTGAATTTCACGGGAACCTGGCAGCGGCTTAAAAGAGGAAGAGGTCGGAAGGGGTAGGCGGGAGGATGACTCGCTTCTCGCCCTAAATACTGTCTCAGGAGGGGATGGGGGATAATATTATTCAAAGGGAATTCTTACACATGAAATAATTTTAACTTGCCGATATTTCAAGGGGTCTTTCATCATTTCCACTGTTAATCAATGTATCTCATCAGAACACGATTGATGTTTATTCTCTTATTGATGTTGACCGTCTGCCAATGCACATGTTTTTTACAACCTCTTGACCTTCATCTTCAAAGCGATTTATTCTTTTAAAAACAGTAGGATTTCGGGGACCACTCTCTCCAGAAACCTCTCTTAAGGCATCAATAAACTCACTTTTCTGTTTACCAAGTGTGACCATAAATTTTATGTTTATATTTGCTTCAAATTTTATCAAATCCATGTTATAATTTCGAGTTCCAAATAGAAAGTGTTGAATTGTAATTCAACATTAGGAAAAAAAATTTTGAGTTGATTATCATGAACATATATATAAAGAAGTTTAAATAAGTTTTAATTAGAATTTTCAGTAGGTATAACAATTTCAGGGAATATTCCTTTTCCACCAATTTTTGAAGAACCCTCGTTTACAAAGTTGTGAATTCAGTAGGTTAAAACCTTAACTCCGACTCCATCTTCCCTATTCCGACTCCGACTCCAACTCTGGGTTTTCTCTAATAATCTCAAAATCCTTTATTACATGAGAACTGTGATAAATGGCTTTCCGTCTTTATTGAGTTTAGCATCTGGCTAATTTTGCAACTCATATTATATAAATTATCAACTTAAGTGGTTGAATAAACTAAAGTATCCAATATGGAAGCTTTATTTATAAAAAAGAACCAAATTAACAACTTTTGGAAATTTCAAAAGAAAAAAGTCCTGATATGCATAATTAAATCTAAAATTTTAAAGAGAAAATATATCCTAATATATATGTATGTACATAAAACAAAAATATTAATCAGATACAAATTTACTCTGGGTAAAACAAAAATTTAAAAGAGAAAATATGGCCTAAAATATATATATATATATATATATATATATATATATATATATATATATATATATATATATATATATATATATATATATGATGAAAATTAATGCGATATCGCAAGAAAAGATGAGGAATTAAACCACATTTTGCGAAGACAATTTAATTCAGAACAGTTTCAGTGTATCTCACACCTGACCCTGTGTTATGTATGTAAGCACTTTTCTCATATTTTCTATCCAGTGTCAGTTGAAAAAGGGTGTGAGATACACCGAAACTGTTCTGAATTAAATTGTCTTCGGAGAATGTGGTTTAATTCCTCATATATATATATATATATATATATATATATATATATATATATATATATATATATATATATATATGTATATAAAACAAAATAAATTATCATATACAAAGGCAAAGAATAAAAATTTATTTAATAATTTTTTTTAGGAATAATATAGATTCTGCAAGATCTTGCTTAATTGAAGCTCCAAGATTTAATTTTATAAATTCCAAATTAGAAAACAATCTTCCAAACACTGACTTGGTTTGGGGCAAACGGAGTTACTATTCTAGCTGCAGATTATATAACTTCAAGGTAGGTTTGGATTATCTAATGTAGTGGTACTTAGCATGAGCGATTATATTTTAGTAACTCTTCAACAGTAAAATAAGATTCCTTTTTAGATTTTTCAAAGTTTGCATCAATATATTAATTCTTCTCGGTTTTTACTTGCTCTGGTTATTCTTGTTCTCTCTTATTTAAATATTTTTTAAAATTCAATACATCATTGGAGTAGGAGGAAAAATGTATATACTTAAACACTTAAACAGGCATGCGCGCGCATATATATATATATATATATATATATATATATATATATATATATATATATATATATATATATATATATATATATATATATATATATATATATATATATATATATATATATATATATATATATATATATATATATATATATATATATATATATATATATATATATATATATATATATATATATATATATATATATATATATATATATATATATATATATATATATATATATATATATATATCAGTAGTTTTAGCATTGGAAGTTGCGTACAACGCTACAAAAGTTATTTAGTGAAAAGAAAATTTAAAAAACACAACTTTCTATGATTATATCTTTATAAGATATAAAACAGGATTTGAAGTCAAATGTTTTTAACCGACTCCGAAATTGAGGAAGTGAAACAAAGTCGTAAATTTTATAAAACCAGAATGTATATTTAAAAATTTTTCCACTACTTAGGGAGACGATTAGAGGTTATTGTGAATAATAATGAAACTTATTTGGCTGAATATTTTAGCTTATTTAAATTAACAAATTATTTTACTTTCCTTTAGAAAACCAACATCTGAGTATTGAAAAATTAATAATGGTGAGGGTATGGAACGTAGATACTCGCATTTCGCCAGGCGTACGTGGGAAGGAAAGATATTTGTCGTTTGAGTTGACCTTCGTTTCCTCCTCCCCTCCCCTCACCCGACATTCTACCACCCTCCTCGGCATTCTATTTAAATTCTATTTACCTTCTTTATGATATCATGGAGATTGTCCAGAACGCGACGCGATAAGCAAATTGTCATATAAGGCATCTCTCTCTTGATTTCACACAGTCCGCGGTATAAATGACAACGCCGTTCATCCCTCGCCGTAAGTGTTTCAGACCTACTCGCGTAACCCTCACGTTGAACGAGAGTCACTGCCGTAACGTATCGACTTCCAACGTGACCCGCTGAGTTAACTTGGTCGCTGTCTCAAATAGTTCCTGAGGCAAATCCCGCCCCGCAGAGTCTGTGACTAGAAGAATACGCTCTGTTGCTCAACGTAACTTGAGAAAGAAAAAGGAACAACCAAATAGGTCCTGGAAGTAACTATTTGTTAGTGTCACATTTAGTTAGGAGTGAACTAACCGGAACTACAGTCATCAGCCTCGAATCCGTTGTCTTATCCCCCTTCTCCCCGAGAACTCGTGTCAACGCCACCCGAACCACCCCTTCTGGACCTGAGTAGTCGTCTCTCCAATCCATCACAATTAATGTTATTCTGTAAGCCCACTGTTCCTCTATTCTTAAATTACCTATTTAATTAACAGTAATTGATACTCCCATTGAGTCAGTATAAATCTAGACGCTTAACGTCAGTGTTATCCTCCCTTCCTGGTTTAAAGAGATTCAAGTGAGACATTCCCTGATATTATTATTTATAATTGCTCTCAACCCGGAGTAATCCGTGTTTAATATTTAATCCTTATTACCTAAATGCCAGTTTAACTATTGCTACTAATTATTATTTTGGTGTAAAGTAAAGTTTATTTTTGTACGTGTGTTTATTTGTGGCTTCTCCTTTTTGACGTACCCTTGGCAAGACTTAAATTAAGAATCCCTCCGGCTAATTTATTCAACCTGTATTATGCACTCTTAGAATTTAACAACCACAAACCTCCCCCCAGTAACAAGTGGAACTTTTATAGTGAGAATCCTGGCCGTGGCACAACCCGCCTCTAACCAGCCTCCGCACGTTCAGTAGGAATTAAAGCCTATATATATATATATATATATATATATATATATATATATATATATATATATATATATATATATATATATATATATATATATATATATATATATATAATGATCATAGATTGAGTCATAGGTTCTCAATACCATCGAATTAAACAAAATCGGTGTTTCCAGATCAAGGACTAGAATAATTATTGGAGCGGACTATGAGCAATTCTACGACATTCATAAAAGTAGTGTCAGCTTTAAGGGGCCAAATCTTTGAGAAAGCGAACTCATATACTCTTAAACTTGCCAACGTCCAAGGAAGCCTAAATAAACAAACGTAAATTTTAATGATTATAGTCTATTCCCCAAAGGAATATAAATAATAACCATTAATAATCCTCTCCAGATAGCAAAAACAAAGCTAGGTAAATATTCGTTATTTTGGGAATTAGTTATTAGATAGTATCGGTTAAGAACAATCGCAGCTTCTAATTCTCTTACCAGGTGCGTAAGTTCTTTCGTGAGTCACCAGTTGCGTCAGCAAGAGCAGCAATGGCTTCACAATCGTTCGAAGTTTTCGTCAAGCAAGGACAAGCTCTCGTTCTCACAGGACAGTAACTAAAGGAATTTGTCCAAAGCAAACAGCGAGAGGAAAGAGCAGGTGAAATGGAAGTAAGAAAAGAAGGGTTAGGATTGGAAGAAAGGAGAAGAAAAGAAGTGTTAAAAATGGAAGAAAGGAGAAGAAAAGAAGAGTTAGAATTTGAAGAAAGAGAAAGAATTTTAAAACATGAAAGGGAATTAAGCAGAGACCAAGTTGAAGTCAGTTCTGTTGGATCCCGTGATCATCAACCTCAGGCCCTCGCTATGAAGCTTTCCCAATATAAAGACAAAGAAGATTTGTGCTCATACTTAACACATTTTGAAAAGATCTTCGTGGTAAACGGATGGGACATAAAATACGAAGGATTCAATAGATTGCTCCCATTGTTTACTCCGCGCTTAAGGGAAATTTTCATCTCGTTACCACATGAAGCTACAATAGACTAAAGCACCTTGAAGGCCGAATTGCTATCCGCTTTCAAATTGAACCCTCAGTTCTACCGCACTAAATTTAGATCGGCGAAAATCCAGCCCGGTCAAACTTTATTATAAGAAGGGAAATTGTCTTCAGAGAGATGTAGGATAAAGAATTATTTTAGCCTCTAAGGTCACTGGTCCAAAACGAAAATTGGCCAATTTTATCAACATTTGGAGCCCTATTTTTTAAGATATTAATAAATAATACTCTGTAGTCTCAAAAATTATATATTTTTACTCCTTTTTGGGATAAAACTTTTCTCTCTTCGACTCGAAATCCAAAATATTATTTTAAATTGAGAGACTCGATTATTGATTCGAATAGATTTAAATAATTCATGTATTCATAGAGATGTCTCTGTTCATTTTTTATCAAAATCATAAATGAATTAACAAGGTTCTTTTTCTGCCAGCTCTGAAGGTGGCGATGAAACTTAGGGAAGTAAAAGAACTGTGGATAATTGTGATTTGAAAAAAATGGAGTTCTCACATCTATTTGGCTAACATATAAATGGTCATAGCTCTAGAAATGTTTATGGGAAGATAATAAATAACCACAATTGCAACTTTAATTTGCAGTGAAATCATTAATAAAATTAAATAATATTGATGATAGGAGCGATATTTTTGGATACTTCTTTAAAAAGAATAATTTTTCAATCTAAAATACACAGACTAAGAATTCCAATAAAGTAGCAGCAGATACTTCCTGGCAATCTTAAGTTAGGTAGAGAGAAAAATAAAGAGAGAAAGAGAGCGATAGAAAGAAGAAAAGAACGAAGACTGAGAGGGATAAAGAGAGAAAGAGAGCGATAGAAAGAAGAAAAGAATAAAGAAAGAGAGGGATAAAGTGGAAAGAGAGTGGTAGAGAGGGATAGAAATTGAGAGTATAAAAGAAGTAGGGAGAAATATAAAGAGATAGAGTACGAAAGAGCAATAAGGATTTCAGAGAGAGAACTAAAGAGGAAAATGATAGAGGTAAAGAGAGAGAGAGATAAAGAGTGCGTGAGAAAAGGGAAGACAGATAAAAAAAGTGAGAGAAAAAGAAAGAGTGATAAAGAGAGGAAAAGAAAGCGTAAGAAAGAAACACGGATCATGATAGAGATTGAGAGCGAGAGATAAAGCAAGAAAAAATTCGTTAATGATAAAGGTAAGGAGACAAGAAAGAGATAAAGATATAGAGAAAGTGAGGTATAATTAGAGAGATAGAGGAGAGATAGTAATAAATATATGAAGATGAAGAGTTAAAGTGAGTTAGAGATAAAGAGAGTGAAATATAAAGAGAGCCAGATAGAGTGAGCGAGTGATAAACAGAGATTTAAAGACAACTAGAGAAAAAGAAAGAGTGAGATTAAGAGCGAAAGATAAAGAGGGAGAGATAGATAGATAATTGCAAATATAGAAATATAAGGAGGGAGAGAAAAGCGAAAGATAGTGAGAGATAATTAAAGAGAGATAGAAAAAGAGGGAAAAAGAAAGATAAAATAAATAAATAATGTAAGAGATAGATATATATTAATTGAAATAAAAAGAGAAGAATAAAGAGAGAGAGATTAAGAGAGCGATAGAAATAGTGAGATAAAGAGAAATATATAAAAAGAATAAAATGATAGAGAGCAATGGAGGGATAATGGAAATAAAGAGAGCTAGATAAACGAGAGAGTTAAAATGAGTTAAAAAGTGGAAGGTAAATAGAAATAGATAAATAAAAATTAAGATGAAGATTTGAATGTAAATTTGGGTATAGCTCTTGTGGGATAAACTGTATCATTCTTCTCGATAGGAATTTTGGACCGATTATTCTAAAAGTTTAAAACTTTCTAAGATGCAACATCAATCATTGATTCATTTTCTGTTCAGGTGTTAAATTACAGAGCTTATTTCATTCTAATCATACCAAAACACTTTAGATTGTCAAAAATAAACTGTTCACCCTATAAATTGTCACCTTTTCAGTGAATTTAAGTTAATTTCTTTCGTTTAAGAAAAGTCTATGGCAAACACTTTCAAGTATTACTTCTCAGTTATGGCGAAGACGATGCTCAGATTTATCAAAAAAAGAACTATATCCTTTTGACTTCAACGGTAATTGCTTCCTTTGTTTTGGCCAAAGTCCATTGACTCGATCATACCACATTATGGTAATTCCAATGTTTGTTTATTTATTTTCTTTATTGATTCAAAAAGTTCTGCAATTACTTACGTCCCATTATTTGACCTATAAATTAGTTTATTAAGATCAATCTTCCTTCTAGGATTGAGCAAAACATTTTTTTTCCAAACATGAAAATAATTCTATTTCATAGATTTATAGCAATCCAAATGTCACAAGTTTTCTTTATTTTTCCTACAAAAAGGTTTTACAATTATGTACGAAATATTGGTTGTCTTGTAGTTATTTAATAATGTTGATCCAACTTTCATGAAAATAAACGATATATTTTCTATTAAGGAAAGTTCAGTGTGTTTCTTTCTTTCAAATTTACAAGTAATTTTATGGTGTTGCAATCATTCTATGTGAATGATTTAGATACAAAATGACGGTTTCTGTGTACTTTCATTGATCAGTATTTAAATTCTTGTTTTCGGCAACGACAACGTTTCAAAACGGAGTTTCTTCATTTATCTACTTGCTGATAAGTATTCTAGAATCAACTCCTCTATTTTCTTTGCAAATGCTGTTAAAAAACGTTAAAATTTGCCTATCCTGGATTTTATATTCTTGCAACCTTGCATGCATTATTCCTTCATATGACTAATCGTTTTCTTTGTATTGCATTCTTTTTGTTGCTAGTTGTTTTTTAATTTTTCGTGCTTGAAAATGTAGCACTTTTATTATCCCATATTATTAGGATATTTTTATAGGAGGAAGAAGGAAGGATGGGAGTGGTCTCTACCGTAAAAATTACCACATCGCTGTTGAATGAAGTATAAGCTCATTGGAAGCCTTGAGAAACACGGTTTTACCAAATTAACAGTGCTTTAAAATTTCAATTTAATCCATTTTTGGTGGAGAGAATATAAAGTGAATACATTTGTGTGTTTCAGAAAAATGAACACAATTCTTCTAGAAAATGTAGATATTCATTCTTTAGAATGTGAATCTCACAAAAAAATCAAATCTGTTTAAATACTTCAACAAAATTTAAAGTTGGAGCAGTTCCACGAAATTTCATTGACTTGCGTTTTTAAACGACAGAAAAAAATGCAATTGATGAAAAGAGAAAAGCTTTAAAATAAGATATGATTAATGACATGGTGAAAAGTCTGAAATGTAACACACGACAACTCTATACCAAGATGCTCGGTAACCATAACAATCTCTCGCCTCATTTGATTCTACATTGTGCACGCTAGGAGAACGCTTCTCATCTGCATAAACCAAGTGGTGTAAATAATGAGCATCTCCCAACAATGGCCGATGCAGATTCAATGGGGTGAAAGATTGGTATCACAACCGCATATCCAAACTCCACCATTACAGCATATTTAAAAATAATTACAAGGATTTCTTGATTACACGATTAGCCTACGGATAACATCCGCAATAACTCTGTCATAGCCGTTCTCAAATGCGCCTGAACCTATCAAAATTATCTGTAATAAGTCACGATTTTGGTTGATCCAAAATTACCGACGAATGTACCTTTTTCTTCGAATTAAAACTTTGGAAAGAGATCGAGGAAAGAAGTTCAGACTAAGTTTCCTTCACAAAGGTTGAGGATTTCAGCTAAAATAAAATATTTCTTAACCTACCCTTAATTTATATCATTTACTTTGTACTAGTATCCTCAATCATTAATAAGCGATTAAAGGGGATTTTTAATGATTTCTTGCAACCTCAGCGACCTCAAACTTAATCGTGCATCATCTCTGTCAAGGTCCCCAAAATGTCTTACTCTCCCTCTCATCAAGATGAAATTTTCAATTTTCAATCAGGGAGAAGTTTTAATTTCGAGGTCGTCGGAATAGAAGTAATTAAAACTCTTTCCCTGATTAATGAATTCCGGACTAGCGACAAGCGATTCCGACCCCATTGCCCAAGGATAAAATGGGATCCTCTCTCGGGTCCACTTTTGAGCCTCTTTTAAATCGCCCATTCTCTTTTTTACGCCCTTTTATACCCAGCAAAGGGAGAAAGAGGGCATTGAACGTTCTATGAAAGAATATAAATTATTAGATTAATTTGTCGTAATTTCCTGACTTATGTTAGAATAGATATGAGAAGTTAATTAGTTAAATATTTTTGCATATTATCTACAGAGCTCCGTTGTTTATCTTACTAAACACAAGAGACATGTGTAATCCAATTTAATTCTAGTAAATCCACTTACGAGATCATAAATTGGATTATTCAAATTCCCAAACTGTGGGAAAGATGTGAACTCCGTCTGTGCCTAAGTTAACACTTGTAATTCTGTTCCTATTCTTCCTAATTTTGTAGAAATGATACTGTCGTAGTTTAGCCGAGCTAATATATATATATATATATATATATATATATATATAAATATTTATATATATATATATATATATATATATATATATATATATATATATATATTTATTTGTTTTATTAATTTTCAATAAACCAAATGACTTTAAATTGAGGCGTAGCTTCGTGCCTCAGTGATCGCTTGAGGATCGGGCTCTAAGAGTGCTAATCTTTATTTTATTTCTAGTGAATACATAAAAGGGGTTTCTTTCTTGACTTTATCAATTATTGCGACTTTAACTCGTTCGAGGATAATTAAAACGGCACTTTTATAGAAAAATAGACTTTAATGAACCTGAACTATCTTACTAAATAACATAAAACAAATACAGATCTAATACACTTAAACAAAGACAAAATGGGATTACTGGGTGAGCTCTCGCAGCTCGCTTTGAGATATAATTTTACGGGGGAGGGGGGAACAATTTTAAGTTATTTCGTTGTCCTTGGCCACACATCAAATAAACTAATTATTATGCACGGGGACATAAACAACAAGATTAATCTTTACTCACATAAGGTAATGGATATTAAATACTCGTGCCCAGTTAGACTATCCTCGGAGATTTTTGATCGGAGTTGGTTGTTTGTTTGCTAGATGGCACTCGACGACTTGTCTGGCGAGTTGACGGGTGACGTCACGAGGGATCTTGGGTAGAGGCGAATTCAAGCTAAAACTTAGCCCTTCCACTTTGCTTCTGGACGAGACGAAATCGTTGTCTTCTTTTTATTTTTTCTATCTAGTTGGTGTTTGTCCAACTCAGATAGAGTAAGATTTAGAGTTCTCACACTGGCTAGCTTGATACTAAATCTCTTGGGGGTTCGAGCGGTGCCGAGCTTTCTTGGTACGATCGGTTTTCGTACAAGGACTACAAAGTTCTCCTTAACTTGCAAAAAACTTTCTACCGGTGATTTTTCTGTTTCTTTCTCAAAATCTAAAAATCTCTCAACCGGTGACTTACTTGTCTCTTCCGTTAGAACGAACAAAAAGCCTGGTTTACTCGGGTCAACCTGTTATATACACAAATTACTCCCGCGGAGGTGGGTGGGAAGGTGGATGGGGGACGGGGACTCGCAAGGTTGGGCAGTTTGCACATTTAAATGGGTTGTTTATAAGTGCACCCTCGAAGGGCATGCCTTTTGAGCTGAGGTCAGGAATCAGTCTCGTATCACTTACCCTTTTGCCCGTTCTCCTATGTTACCGGAGAACATCGAAGGGGCAAAGCTAAACCCAGATGTCTTTTGTTATTATTTCCTTGGCCTCGATGCATATATATATATATATATATATATATATTTATATATATATTATTCATCAATACACCATTCCTAATTTCTACCGGTCGGGATATCTAGTTCGAGCGTTAGGTGGATAAATCAATTTTGAGCCGCTAAATAAAGGAGCAATTGTCTGCCGCGACGAGATCCTCTTTGAAAGATTGAGTTAGCCTGGAAAACAGCAAACGGAGAGTTAGCACCGTGGTATGCATTTACAGTATATGTGCGTCCTTAGGATCCTGCTCTACAGCAGCGGGTCCTGAACTTATTACAAGAACGAAAATGACTTAATGGGCATTCCTTATGCGAAATAATAAATGAAGAAGTCTTGAAGCGCAACCGGGGAGGGGTATGTGTAATGCAACAATGCCCCTGGGCAAAGATATTTTAAATGAACGGCAGGCCCCCCCTTCGCCAGTGCACGCAATTGTGCACCTTCACTACAGTACTGGCGGAATTATTATGGGTTTTTTCAATTTGGCAGATCCAACAGGTATTAGGGCGAGACCGTGGGACACGGATCCCCAATAAAATAGTCGATCTCGGAACTAGGGAACACCATGCCATTCCATAAGCTTCCCTCAACACCATACTAGTTCTTTCGAACATTTATCTTCTATCACTCGACATGTGTCCATTATTTTGATTATGTACTTCTTTATAGCCATTTGGAGTCCTTAAACACTACTTTAAGACGCGTTGGGTACCAGAGTTAAGCCGTTCGGAAATTTTTACTCATTTTGCAATGATATAAGTAAGGGTATTTTCAAGGAAAAATAGTTCATTAGAGGAAAAATAAAATAGTAATCTAACTGAAGAGGTCATCTTCATTCACATAAGAAGTAATAATGGGTCAGAGAAGAAAAATAAAAATAAAGGTGAATGAATAGATAGAAGAGATATAGTTAAATAGGTTCAAATAATAACAAAAGCAGCAAGGGTAAACGTCAATATTGCATGCGGAAAGGCGTTCACAAGAAGATTAAAGACAATCAGAATTAATAATTAAGCCCCGCAATCGAACTTTGTAAAGATGGTTCAAGTATACCCACCTCTCTCTTTAGAAACAAATCTTCTGTTATACAGTGTGCCGCTAAAGCCTGGACTCAGGAAATATCCCAATGGTCACGTCATTCATTGGAGCTTATTCCCTTGGACCAATTTTTAGGATATTCTGAAGAAGGTGTGCTCAATGATACGTGACACCTGGGTGAACGCGTCAATAATGAATTTGGTCAAATGAACGAGAGGTACGAGTTAATGCATCAAGTTAATCGAATGAATCTAGCAAAGCGCATCGAAGTTCGCATCGCAAATGGTTGAAATCACATTGGTGATCTTATATGTTAATAGTTCAATTGAATAAAATGTAGTTCAAGATAAATAGCATGTAGTTCATTATTTTTTAAAAAGAAAAATGCCTTTTGCCTGTGTCCAGATTTTAGGGATACCCTGTATAGAATCATCAACTTATCTGCCTAACATCAATAAGCATCCAGCTTGTGTCGGCAAATAAACCTTTTAATCCAGCAAGGTGGAGAATATTGGTCTCCTGCTCACTACAATTTAGAGGGAAAAGTTCTTACAGAATGGCGATATTTTTAGTCAGTTTTTATCTGCCAATTCTACCCCCCAAATAGAATCTTTTTAATAAATTATTTTTCTATGAATTTAACATTTTTATAAAATAAGTTTCTATTAAATGGTATGATTTTCAATTGAAATCAAATATTATCCTGCTGATCGCAATCAATTTTATTAACAATGTGGAAAGAGTTGCGCAGAGGTTGCAGGAAAGATGGAGTGTTCGAATGAAAAAATGGAGGTAAAAGGAAGATAATAAAGCTAGAGTAGCAATGGTAAATAAATATCTCGTCTCACTTATATAAGAATTGCCTTTAGCCATGATTACTGATCATGGAAGAGGCAACTTAACACTCTTTCAATACCATTGAGGTTATCAGAAGGTTGAGACTTTGTACTTAAAAGTTAGCAGAAAGCTGTGGTCTTATACTTAAAGGGAACGAGTATAGTATTAAATATTTGCATTTGAACTTTTTTTAAATAAATAGTTATCAACGATCTTCCGTTGCTTTGTTCGGTGGTCTACGCCAGACTTAAACACATCTACTGGTTTTGATCCCAGAAAGGGGGATGAATGTTGTAGCTGGCACGCCCTCCCGATTCTAGAGACTATCATTTTCACACCATTTAAGACCCAGCAAGAGAAAGAGAAGGCATAAAACGTTTCTAAAATACTGGTTTCGATGAGTTATGAGTTTCTATCGCTCTCCACCTCCTTTATATCGTTAAACAACTTTTTCCACTGATATGATGGCTCAGTGGTCGTAATTAGTGGCAATCAGATGGTACACGTGCCCACATCACCCTTTGTCCATTTTCATGAGGGAAGATTTTTTCTCACTTCCTACCATCACTCATGACCGGTTCTATTATTTAAGGTTCTTTTAAATAGTTTATTTTAGAATATGAACACCTTAAAGAATCCAGGGAGGGTCCTTTTTACGTCAAGATCAGAACAACATTAATTTTTTAACAATTAAAGCATATTCTGAAATCAGACGTACGAATAAAGAACCCATTTAAAGCTGGTAACTAGACGTAACCAAACACATTGAACAGGTTTTTAATTTAAGTGGAAATCAACATTTTTCTGTTTTATAACTGATGTTTACCCTCGTTGTTTGAATAAGAGAGAAGTGGAACGCCCTACCCCGAGACGGCAGATTATTAAATAATACGTGATCCACAATCATAGCAATAACTAATTGTGCCGAAGGGAATAAAAGAAGATACGAGCTGGAAGGTCCCAATTGACGACTCCAGGAACAATTTTCCAGCCATTAAACTACATGGAATCAAAACTAAATTCTCGCTAAATGCAAGATAGCAAAAGCGATTTTGCGATAAGTAATGGCTTCACACTTAACACATTTATTGCCATATGCTCAGCAAAGGATGTGGTTTGCAAGCATCGGTCTCTCTCTTCTACACGAAACGAGAGTGCAGAAGTTTGTTGGGAAGTAAAATAGCGAGGTAGTGCTTAAGTTTCAACTTGAATCGAGTCTTTTTGGATGCGAAAATTACCGTGTGGGTAAAAGGTATCAACCGCTGAGCTTAGCGACAAGGAACAAGGCATCCTCTTTTCCATAAAAAATTAACACAAAATTCTGACCATAGAAATGAACCCAAAAAAACATGACATAATAGAAGAAGAAAATTCTGAACTCTAGAAGAAATTAACATAAATCATGAATATGCTAAATGAAAAAAAGATATAGGCATAAAAATTAACATAAAAATTAACACAAAATCATGAAAATAAAATTAAACGAATAATGATCATAAAATCATAAAAAAGAACATAAATCATACACATGAAAATGAATATAAAATCCTTTAAATAATAAGTTAACATGAAATAATGGACAAAAACAGAAAATATCAACATAAAATCATTGACATAAAAAGTTAACATAATAATGAACATAAAAATGAGAGAAATCATTAACATGAAAAATGAACATAATATCATTCGCAAAAAAAAGAAGGAAAAATCATGAACTTGTAAAAGTATGCACATGAAACCATAAGCACCTAAATAGAACATAAAATCCTGAAAAGAACTTAGCATAAAATTTATCGTAAAACTTTGGACAAAGATATAAAAAATAAACAAAGAATCCTGAATAAATATTGAACATAAAATCATGATAAAATAAACAAAATCTTGAAAATAAAAAATAAACATCAAATTATGAACTTTAAAAAAAAAAATCAACATCTAATCCTGAACTTTATTAATTCAATTTTCATGAACATGAAAATTGAAAATAAAATGATTAAAATTAAAAGTTTCCATAAAAATTCACAAAAAACTAGTCCCAAAACATATAATTAAATATAAAATCACTATAAAATCATGAAGATAAAAAGGTAACATAACATAAAAAATAGAACAGAATAAATGAACTTAAAATCCTAAACATATCATTCAGAACAAACAAAGGTGTGCTGACCAAAAAGTCGCCTGCCCTGAATTTATAGAATAGTATTGAATAACATAGTAGAGCATAGCACAACAATACATAATATAGCACAGCATAGTATACAATAACATAGTATAACATCGCATAGTATATTATAGTATAGTATAGCATAGTATAGCACAGAGGAATATAGCATAGTCTAGCTTAGCCTAAAATAGAATAAGATAGCCCCTTACTTTAGCATAGCATAGTAGAGAATAGCCTAGCCTAGCATAGCGTAGTTTTATTTTCTAGCATAGCATAGCATAGCCTAGTATAACCTAGCTTAAACTTGCGTAGTATACTAAATATATCCTTACATACGATAGCCTAGCCTAGCCTAGCATACCTAGGCTAGCTTGGTATAGCCTATCCTAACATAACCACACCTAACATAATATAGCCAAGACAGCTATAGCATAACATACTTTAGACTAGAATAACCTTGCATAACTCAGCCAATTATAGACTTAGTAAGCTAGTCTATCGTAGCCTAACATAGTATTACCTCTCATTGCCTAACATAGCCTAGCATAGCAGAAAGCCTAGTATAGCTTAGCATAGTTTAGACAAGCCTAGCATTAACTATCCTATACAAGGAAAGCTTTTTATAACCTAAATTAGCATAGTATAACTTACCCTTATAATTTATATTGTTAGCATAGCTTAGCATAGTATAGCATAGTCTATAATAGCCTAGCATAGTATAGCCTATTCTAGGCTTGCCTAGCAGAGTATAGCCTATTATAGCCTAGTCTAGAGTAGCAGAGTGTCGGCTTGAAAGTCATGATGTTATTGCCAAAACAAAATAATAATTTCCGGGCTTACCTTGGGGACATTTTGGCAATTTTATCATATGAAACGGAATGTAAAACAATATAAGGTTTATAAATTTCGCTAGAATTGGCCGAATAGTTATAATCTTATTGCCCCCAAAATAATTCCCGGGGTAACCTTGGGAGGATTTTGGTAATTATATCATTCGAAAGAGAGTGTAAAAGAACATAAGGTTTTCAAATTTCGTTATAATCGGCTGGATACTTATGATCTTATTATAAAAAACAAAATAAAAAGCATAACGGAGACCGACTGACCGACCAATCAAGCGACATAGTGAGATGTATAGTCGCTCGCGCCTAGACTCGCACGCGATTAAAAATTAACATAAAATCATGAACATAAAAGATAAGCCTCAAAATGAAGATAGAAATGAACATAAAAAGTAAATTAAAATCATTAATATAATTTCACATAAAATTATGGACATAAAAAACTTTCAAAATCCTGAACATAAAAATGAAAATAAAATCATGAAAATAATAAAAGAACAAAAAAATGAACCTAAATTCGATTAATTAAAAAGTTAACATAAATGTTCATAAAATCCTGATAAAAAAAACATAAAAGTGAATTTAAAATAATGACCCCGAAAAGTGAACATAAAATTGAACACAAAATAATTTCATAAAAATGAACATAAAATAAAGAACAGAAATTAAACATAAAAAGAGCATAAAATGGACATAAAATCATGAATAAAAATTGAACATTAAATGATGGGCAGAAAATATCACCATAACATCATGAACTTACTGTAAAAATGAACAAACTACTAATGAAAATAAAAAATGAATAAATATAATGAAAGAAACAATGAACATAAATTCATGAACATAAAAGTCACAAAATCATGAACTTAAAAATCACAAAACCATGAACATAAAATTCAACATCAAATTCCGAATTAAAAAATAACATAATATGAACATAAAATTAACATAAAATTATGAACATAAAAATATCCAATCATGAAGAGAAAATATTTAATATGAAAATGAACATAAATTCATCAACATAAAAATTTGAATATAATCATGAATAAAAATTTACATAAAATTATGAAAAGTTAAATGAGTATAAATTCATGAACATAAAACCATGAACATAAAAAAGAACATAAAATCATGTATATAAACGATGTGCAACATTTCTTATTCATTTTTCCATTGCGTTTCTGCTTTTAGCTGTCTGTGCTCGGGCGTGGCTAGTAAGTTCAGAGGCTGAAATGGATGACTTGTTCGAGATCGAAAGAGAGCCAATCCCTGATGTCCATTTAGCAAGAGGAACGGCGGCAAAAACGACCAAATTGCTTCTTTTTGTCAAGATGTCCCGAAGTAGTAAGAGGTCATCTGTGGCTGGCCTGTCTCTTCCTGGGTCTCGACGGCCATAAACCAAAGACTCCGTTACGGAAAGACGCTTACAAAAGTGATGGATGGAGGGAAAAGAATAAAAGAGCTGAAATAAGACACATTACGATAATGAACGATATAGAAAGGACAGAGAAAATCTTCAAAGGACGTCTTTCAAAAGCAGGAATAAAGTGGCAAACGCGAGCGTTGGACTTTTGCCTAGTGGCAAATACTTAAGGGAGTCCTAAGCTAAGATTAGGATAAGATGGACGGATGATTGCCTTAAGAGTGATAAAGATGATAATAATGAATTAGTGAATGAAAAAGGAAATTTTTGTAAGCCATCGAGGGCATTACCACTAGCCAGATAAAGAATGAAGAAGAGAAAAGAATAAAGAAGAAAGATAAGCGAATAAGTAAAATAGAAAGCAAATCACTGAATTGAAATTAAAGATGAAAAGACACCAGAGGGACAGGAGCGTACCTCTGAAGCCTACGAGGAAAAATCGTTAAATTTGATCAAAGTAACAGATTACCCGGCGAGTGCGTAATGCCCTACTGGCCCCAATATCCCTGGTTGACTGGATTTGCTGCCGGTAATTATAACTCCATAGCTGCCATTCATTCCCCACCGAGTGAAGTGCGACCTTTATTGGATTACACTATATGAAGATGACCAACGAAGACTAACGAGACTGCAAATGTACCTGTCAGTTTGTTTAGACTGAAGATGCCCCCGTGGGATTAACAATAGTAAATATGCCTCCGTGGCATTACATCCCTTTCTCCATATTCCATTCAAATCCAATTTGGCAAAAAGTGTCGCCCCTCAGTTTCAGATTCCAGGGTGGCGGTGGGGTGGGTGGTTGTAGTGAGGGTGAAGAGACCTCTTCTAGTCCAAAAGAGCTTCTTGAAGAAATCAGTGAAGTTAGAGGAAGTGAAAAGGTGTGGTTTAAATAGCCGTTCCTAAAAAGGCGATTAACTAGGTTGAAAGGAACGCAGAGAACGCGCAACTCTCCTGAAACAGGCTAAATTTATGCACCCATAATAAACCCCCTCCAAACCACTGTATATTGGGGGATATGAAATACATCATCCGTAGGTATATTTTATGGTCGTATGGGAGAACCCTACTTACCCGAATAGGGGATAAGCAAACCTTTTTCCTCCAATTATGTGGGGGAGTGTTTCATTGATTATATTTTTAACTCCTAAAATCTTTCATCCAAATCCTTAGAATTTGCTTGTTCAGTTTTTTGTAATCCCCGTCCCTACATCCCCATTATTTTAAACAAAAGAACGAATAGAACAAAGGAATAACAAAGATCATATTCGAGCAAAAATTCTTTGTTTTAAACGATCCATCTAAGGACAAGGGCCCTCTGAGTCATCTCACGGATCTCTTTGATCGAGGTCGAAGTAATTACAGGAAGTCTTTGCTTCAGGCTGGAATGTCAGGCTTTGGGGAAGTGAATTTAAAAGTAACCAGGTCAATTGCACCGGTGTGTAAAGATACAAGGCCACTTGTGCCTAGGGTGAAAGAGACAAAGTCACTTGTACCGGTGTAAGAAGAAATAAAGTCACTTGTACAAGTGTGGATATTTTGAGGGATGGATCCTCATTCGATGAATCGGGGAAGGATGAAAGTAGATTAAAAATGGAATTAGGAGTAAATTAAATATATCAATGTGAGAAGGAAATAGATTATTCTACAAATGTCAATTTCATATATAAAGAAAATTTCATTATCAATAATAAAATATACAAAACTAAAGAAACAAAATATTATAAAACTAAATAATGATATTGTTTTTAAAAGCCAGGACCCTTCACTTGTAACCTGCCTACAAGTTAAGAAACAAATTAGAAACATAGTTAAGTCAGGTAAACTGAAATGTACCCAGTGATGGTATGTAGTTGGTATAGCAATCAATAACTACAATCACACCACATCTGGCACATATGTGCGACGCTCTTCATACATACTAAGCAACTGATTGTCTCAAAGAGACCAATCTAACAGTCGTAAAACAAACTATATCACGTTTGTCTTCGCATGGCTCAAGGGGACACACAAAAGAGATGGTTGAAATAACCAATTGATATAGTTTTGTTTAAAGCTTTTTTGATTGGTCTATTGGATACAGTGAGTTACTTGGCGTGGATGAAGAGCTTCTCCCAGGAATTCTGCTTTATTCACTTAATCGCTACTTATGCAAGTCATCCTTAAAAGTATCATGAGAAGGGACAGAAAGGTAACTGCAAACATACCTTTCTACACCCTAGGAATAAAATTAAAGGCAGCATGACGAGCCTCACAAGTTTACGATGCAAAGGGCTGTTATGAGCTTTGTCGCCTTTTGTTGTAAACCTTTCTATATAGCTATAGAAAGGAGCCAAGAACTTAGCTGCATATTCTAGATGAGGAGGCATAATTGATAACAAAAAATACTATTTCTCTACGCTTGTGGGCAAAATTTCTCGAATAAAGCGAGTGTTCTAATTGCTTCTTTGATTAATGTTGGGCTTTTTAATGAAGCGTGTTTAATATATATCATTACCTGGTGTTTTATTGCTAATAATCTAAAGTTTTCTTATCTTATATCCCCTCATAAGGTTTCAAAGTTCATCGTTCATTTGTTTAATTTAAGAAAGAATAAAATAAAATTTAACTTAAATATATTTTTTTCTAATACCAAAAAATAATTTGGGTGGTGATAGTACATATGGATGTAGTACAACTCGGTATGAAAATTCGATTTAGCGTCGAAAAATGAGGGCTGGCTTTTTACTCTGGAGATCACGCTTTTTGGCATTGATGCACGTCATCCTCAATTAGCGGGAAAGCGATTGATGCGGATGGTGATGAAATGCAATAACAAAATTTATCGTGGATGTTTTGACTCGTTTGGAATCTCGAGACGAAAGTGTTAGAGACATCTCGCCTTGAAATCAGTGGCGATTCTGCAATTTATAATTCAATTAATTTTAATATCCTGTTGTGAGAATTTTAGGAGTTTGAGGGGTTAAAATATTTGGGTGGTTATCCACTTATTCTAGACTGTTTAATTTTGAGTGAATGGAAACTGAATCATTTCTCTCTCTTATTTAGTAGCGAATTATCTCGCGAACTAGGCAAGGTTCGGTGGGCTGAAGGGGCTAAGTAGTAAATTAATGGCAATACCCATGCTACAAAAAAATTGAAGGAGTGTCACGCACTCTCGACCCAAGTGCCCCAAGAGTAACGGATGATCTCTCTACCAAGTTGTCATTTACCCCTCTTTTTTTAAAATTTCGGAACAAAATTTCAGAATAAAATTAAGTATATGTCTTGGTCTTCTAGAGGAGTAAGACCGCGTAAGTATGGGGGTTTTAAGACCATTTCACTACGGGTTCTTCAATAGGAGGAAGCTTTCATTGCAAGGTGCTCATCGTCATGAGTGGAAGCGAAGGCTCAGCGTTTCACTAAGAATGCCTTATTTTCTGTCTATTCATACTTATGTATGTCGAGTGATTACTCTTATGTGCCTTTTCATTACCTCATCCACATGGGGTTCGGACTAACAGGCTTTTCTAAGGGCATTCATTACAAAAGGCTTGAAGTTAAATAAAGTGAGAATGCGCTGAAGCTATATATCACTGTCGTGGTATAGGTAGGACCCCACACCTTGCCCCCAAACACTTAATGTCGTTCGTATATGGAAGGATGTTCGTATCAATTCGAGGAAGAATAAACAAAAATTGTTAAAACAAACTAAAACTTTAATTAAAACACAAAACAAAAATAAACCTAAACTACAGCAATATTACAAATTTAAAAGCACAATACGGACTTCAATAATTCTTAAGAAAGGCTTTATAACTTCACATTATAATGCTGGTTGACTCACTACTCACTTCAATATAAAACCAATAGGCTAATTGTCTCTACTGGAGTTTAAATACCTTGATTGTTCTGGCGGTGGGTTTGAGTCTGACCTTGAACTCAATGAGCCTAGACACCACAGGAATCTGGTGGGTCCTTTGACGCGTGCTTCGACCAGATTGTTGGCAGTGCGCGGGATAACTAGACAGATGAGGGTCCACACGGTATTCTGGGGGGGGGGGTCTTCTTCATGTGCGAGAACTATCAAGGTGCTTTAGGATGCACCAGGATAGGCAGGGTCTCTCTGACGAGAGTAAGTTGAGCTTGGTTCTTAAACCAAGTCAACTTAGAGTTCGTTCTGACCCCCGGGAAACGGGTTCAAGGAAGAGCTTTTTCTTCTTCGTTTCGGAATTCGTTAAGGACGAGGACTACCACGGTGCTTTGTGCTACACCAGGATATGTGGGGGGGCAAAGGCGAGGAAAGTACTCTGATGGGAGGGTCTTCTTCAAAGGCGAGGACTATCCCTGTGCTTTAGGATGCACAAGGATTGGAGGGGGCTCTCTGACGAGAGTGAGTTGAACTTGGTTCTTAAACCAAGTTAACTTAGAGTTCGGTCTGACTACCAGGGAAACAAGATCGAGGAGGAGCTTCTTTTTCGTTTCCGAATTCGTCAAGGGCGAGGAGTGTAGTCGGGGGGGGCTTCTTTAAGGGCGAGGAGTGTAGCCGGGGGGGGGGGGCTTCTTTAAGGGCGAGGATAGTTGGGGGGTTCTCTGACGAGAATAAGTTAAACTTGAACAAGTTAACTTAAAGTTTGGTTTGATAACTCAGCAACTAACTCGAGGATGAGCTGCTTCTTAGTCCCCTTGGTAGCCCGACCTCTCTTGCAGGGGACTTCGTAGTCTGGTTGACTCACGGATTCTACCCCGTTTTTCCCAAGTGTTTGCTATTTATACCTCGTCACCCAACTGGGGTAGGGGTAGGAGGGTACGGGGTTGTGGACGGGCCGTAGGAGGGTTCTTACTTCAACGGTTTTTCTCAACAAGTCTTTTCTCTGGTCCAGCTGACCCTTCGAGCTTGAGAGAAAAGCGTCTCTAATTTTGTACTTGAGGTGATATTGAATATACACTCGTAGGGAGATCTTGCAGTTTAAACCGTTCTGCTTTTGATAGTGACGAGTTGCGAGGGGCTGTGGTTACGAGATTGACCCAAGGTGCCTGGCCCGGATGTTTTTGCGGTCAACGTCCTGTGTCTCAACTGGGAGAGAATGGAGAGGGTCGATTCCCCTACAATCACTAAGATTCAAAGGAGTGACTATATTGCTCCCAATTTGAAAAATGGTTTCCATAACTTTCGAGTAGTTAGCCTGGTTAACTGGTTTGGTTAATGAATAATTGCTTTTTTGCACGGAGTCTTGGTACTTGATACTTCTTACTCACTCGAATGTAAATATAGACTTAATATTTTTGTGTATATCGGACCTCTACAGAAGACTTATGTAAACACCTCAACAAATCATCTCCTGGAATCGCCTAAACACATTTAGGATACAGCACACTCGCTTTTTATCTGGTGAGAAGCATTTGCTTTCAGCATTGCTGTCAATACTCCTTACATTCCCGCTGTCGAAACTATTCCCAGAATAGTGAATTGACCAAGGAAAGGATTCTGTACATGCACACTAACAGTTTTGAGATATATATATTAACCATAATTCTGTGATCAGTGTTTTATAGAGAGAAATAGATGTTTTAAGTTTAAGTTGGTCTGTATAATGAGAGATTTAAGATTGGTTAAGTGGAAACCTATCTGGAGGGATGGTGCGTACGACAGATCAAAATGTGGTAAAGAAAGGTAGATTGTTAAAATATTCAATTGGTGAATTGTTTTATGTAAAGCTGAGATATTGTTCATGGCCGTTAGTCAGTCAAGTTAATAAACAGACGGGGTCAAAGTGACTTGCGAGGCATTGTAATTAGTGTCTGCCTGAGAGTATGGTGAGTTTACATAAATCACCCAGCAGCGAAAATTCGATAGAAAGTCCACTAGCAAATTAGAAGGCCGCATATCTTCGATTAGGAATTGCCAGGGAATTTCCTCTTGGGTAGAGTAAAAGAAAAACATTTCTCTGTGATACACCATAATTGGCTTTGCCCAACACATTTGCACATTTGGCAAAGATACCTAAAAGAGGATCTACTTCCTGTTTTCTGGGGTTAAAGGATTGATAAGTTTGTTGAACTAGGGTTCAAATCTAGATATATTCGTTCGAACCATACACTGTCGACAGAGGGAAGGAGGAGGATTGCCGATGAATTTGAAACCCAGGAGGAAAAATTGCGGCTCTTGGGAGTTTGTTTTGAATGAGAAGTTATAGAGTACTTTCCAAAAAGGTGACAGCGCCTCAATTTTTAACACTTTTTCCATAACTTTTACTTGAGGTATTTCAAGTTTTTAAAATTGAATTACGTTAATCTACAGGTATAAATTAAAGTTGAGTAAAGGTTATACAAATTGCGTTGAATCAAACAAAGGTTATCAGCAGATAAACAATTTACTAAAAAATATGAAATTTCAAAATGATCAAAACGACAACAAAAATAACTTTTTTTTGGAATATAAGGATTAGCTAATTAGTGTGAAACATTTGTACAGGTTATAATTAAATAATATTTATTGAGGAGCCATTTATTCTCGATGATGCTTCGGCATCTTCTGTCGCAGGAATAAGCCAACTGCCGACACACTTGTGCGGTAATCTTGCTCCATTCATCGTGAAGAATTTTTCAGAGCTCTTGAACATTTCTAGATTCCTAGCTTTAGTCCTTTCTCCGCCTAGATTGAAAATATTTTCATGCTGAATCACGTCTAAGCTCTGTACAGGCCAGACCTATTCATTGATGTGCTTTTCGTCCAAGAAGGATTTCACCGATGGGCCGTTTGGCACGAGGCGTTATCCATTAATAAAATTGGAATTCGGGTTTCTGAGGCTCAGGGATGGAGCAAAATATGCTGTAACAGCAATTCCTTGTGAATTTCTGCGATCATTGTGCCTCGTAAGCGCACAAGTAGTCAGGTGCCTTCTACCAAAATCACGATGTAGACGATGACATTTCCGCAAACTTTAGATCCTTTTTGGTAGAATCGACAGAAAATCTTTTACATGTCATTATGCAATAAACCCCTGTCATCGGATCTATTTGATCGATTTGATTGTAAAGAAATTGCGATTACATCGTTTCTCTATATACGAATTAAATCATTAAATTCTGAGAGCTTATTTCTTCAACTGCGGGTATTTAAGTAAATACAATTTAAATTGTTCCTAAAAGTAATTAATTAAACCCCAACTACCTGTAACAGTCGTTTGAAGCAATCATTCGTGTAGCTCGCTTCTTATTAAATTCATAAACGATTATAGCTAAATTCTTTGCTTTTAATTTAGCCAAAGATATTGTAGGGGTGCAAAAATGTATGAGAGAAAATTCCTTTCAACTCGATAATATAAATGGACGATAAACTTATTAACAAAAAGACGGACTAAAGCCAGTCGTGTGGCTAGAGTAATGGCATTTAAATCCAGAGGTGCCACGTTCGAAACTCAAGAGCCCCAAAACTTTTATGAAGATGCATCAAGAAAGAAAACGAAGATTAAGGACCAACCCAGCCAAGGAGAATACGGAAGTCAAGATAAAGATAAATGGAAGAAAATGAAGATACATCAAAAAAGAAAGAGAAGATTAAGGACCAATCTAGCCAAGGAGAATACGGAAGTCAAGATAAATGGAAGAAAATGAAGATGCATCAAGAGAGAAAACTAAGATTAAGGCCGAACCCAGCCAAGGAGAATATGGAAGTCAAGGAAAATGGAAAGAAAACGTTTGAATGTCAAATTAAAGAAAAAAAAGAAATTCCGTCAAGAACAATAAAATTTCGAGAAAGGAACCTGCATCAAGAGAAAGAAAAATCAAGATGAATAAAATAAATAAAAATTATAATAAAGGATATCCCCCCACCCCCGCATAAAGCAATGCCATTTGCTGTTCCGAGAGTTTGGCGAGAGCCAAACAATCATCACGTTGATTGCTATTTTTGCATGTACTTTAAAGTTAAGGAAAAAAAATTTCTTCCATATCCCAACATTTCATCCTTTATTGCACCGGTGCCACAAGATGATACCTTATTGGTTCTACGGCCGCCAGAATATGTAAGTAAATCCTATCAAATTGTAAGCTATTTTCTTTGTATCAGAATCACTTCTGGAATATTCAAATCATCTAGCTATTAAATGCATGTCTTTTTATATATATTTTTTCAGGTAGAGGGTATGATGTAGGTCTCATTAGGAGAGTCGAAAGGTTGTGACAATGAAGAAATGGATAAAAAGTTTGAGGCAAGAATGAGTACCCAACCACACTTTCCAAATCAATTTTAACTAGATGATCTCATCAAGGACTTGGGTCTCACTAAGTCAGGAGCTGAGCTTTTTTCATCTAGATTTAATGAATGGAATCTGTTGGGGGAGGACTGCAGATCAACAGTATACAGGAAGTGCCATGAGGAATTCAAAATATACTTTGATATAAGTGAGGACCTCTGCTTCTGCAAAAATATTAATGGCTTGTTTACACCTATTGGATTTGATCACAACCCTGAAGAATGGCGACTTTTCATAGATAGTTCTACAAAGAGCCTCAAAGCTGTTTTAATACATAATATGAATCAGTATCCATTCCTGTATATAGCAAATTTGGTACAGAGGAAGGAAGAATATGACAATGTAAAAAAGCTTCTCGAGAAGGTAAACTATACTAAGTTTAAATGGGATGTTTGTGGTGATTTTAAAATCCTTGCCTTATTACTCAGATTTTAGGGTAGGTACACCGAGTATGCATGTGTTCTTTGCCTAGGGGACAGTATGGCTGAACATGAACATTACCAGAAGGTTAAGTGGCTCCTTCGAGATGAATTGCAGTCAGGAAAATAAAATGTTATTGGACAGCCTCTTGTAGAGCCTGCCAAAGTTTTGCTATATCTACTTAATATAAAGCTTGGTTTGGTCAAATAGTTGTAAAAGCATTATATCATGGTTGAGAAGAATTTTAAGAGATTCGTCTACTCTTTCCAAAGCTACCAGAGGCCAAAGTTAAGAGTGGTATATTTACTGGACCGCAAGTAAGGGAAGTGATCAAGTCAGTACAACTTGAGAATGCAATGAGTGATGTCGAAAATGAGGCGTGGTGTGCATTTCGAAATATAGTTAATGGATTCTTTGTTAAAAATAAAAACCCAAACTACAAGTAGCTGGTAGCAAAACATTTAGTAAGTTATAACAATTTTAGATGTAGAATGTCACTAAATGTGCACCTTTTGCATTCACATTAGGAGTTTATTCGTAAAAATTCGGGAAAGTGAGTGAGGAGCATGGTGAGATGTTCCATCAGGACATTAATGTAATGGTGAAAAGATACCAAGAAAGATGAGACACTGCTATGATGGGTAACTATTTATGGTCACTAGTGCATAAAGATCAAGGAGCTCAGAGTAAGAAAGAACGTTCTTTAGTGCCTTTTAGTCGGTTATCTCTTATAATAATCACCTTTTCTCATTAGTATAAAAGGAATACAAGGACAAAATATTATCAGCTATTATTCATGGACAATATGGATATACTAAATAAAGTGAACTGTCGCAGCTATTTTTGGTTAGTTTTATATACAAAATTCCAATTATCTCCAAATATATCGATGCTATGCAATTTTCAATCGTATTTTTGGAATCAGGGGGTAAATCCACTTTAGAAACACTGAAAACATTTCAGAGAAACAAAACTAGTGTTACCCAGTATAATGACCTAATTTCGTATCGATTCGGCCCCATGCAGACGGATCTGACATTCGCGTATTTCATGGAATAAATCCTTTATCCTGGTTGTTTACTAATGAATTTCCACTAGGATCATTTATAATCCAGTTTAAAGATAGATTAATTTTTCGAATGAATCCCTGCACTAACCATCAAAGTGCACAGGCATTTTTGATCTTAAGACAGTTTGCGATCTTCAATTTACAGCCCGACCTGTTTCTACTCCGTCACCGTGTGTCCTGTTTGTTATCACAACGAGCGTTCGCCTGCATTCTTTCGCATAAATTAGTTGAAGCTCCCTCTAATTTCCGCTTTACTTTACTCATCGTCTAAGAACCCTTCTCTAATTTCTGATCACTTTTCTTTCATTAGATCTAGAATTTAACATAAAATTCTTGATTTATCCTGCAAAATTTTATTTCCACTGTCGCTTGTTTGAATGTAAATTTCCTCAATGAAAGAAGAGCCGCAACTAAAAACTGGAATTTTTCAAATACGAGACGGAATATAACGGATCCTCGGAGATTCATTGGAAAAACTATTTTACAAAACATCTAAGTGTGAAAATCAAAAACAATAGTTATGTTTATATCAGTGGGAAAAATTATAAGATACGTTTGTTTACTTCTTGTTTTATATATTTTAACGAGTAAATATTTGTCTATATTGAAGTTTCGCTAGGTAAAATTAATGATTTCTAAGCACACTATCAAAATAAAGAGAAAAAAGAGAGAAAGAACGATGTGGGTCATGACCGCATAATAAACTTGCCTCACAAGGTATAATGAACGTAGACGTAGACCTTTTCATCGTAATCCATGTAGGATGAGGTAAAATAGTCACATAGGTATATCAAAATGACTTAGGTGTATAAGCCGTACATATATTTTGTTATTATAAATGTAATTAATCTAAAAATCGAATGATAGAGAGTATCGATACAATAGTTAACATCATGTATAATTACAAAAGTAGTACTTGATTTTTTGCCCAAACTAAGCCCAAATCTAAAAGTGTAATCCCCCTCTATAAAATATTTTTAAAGTACGCAATAATAATGTATCTGTATATTAGGGCAAATACATCTGTAGAAGGATACCCCTGTTTTTTCCTTATTTGCAATGCTTAGCACGTTGCATAAAGACACGTGGTTAGCCAGACCCCACGATGCCGAGAGTGACATGGCGAAGCAAGCCCAGATGGGCCCCCTCCCATCGTACGATCCAAGTAAAGTGTGGAGTACATCCTCTACGCAGTCGTAAATTCCAGTAGTTTCCCCCGCGAGATAGAGAGAGGGGCTAAAAGAAATGTTTCTCGCCGACAGTTTGGCACCTCAGCTTCCCCCTTGGAATTCTCCAGAGTGGGGGTTATTCCCCATCTCACACATGAGGAGACTCTCCATATTTAAACCCCTTAGCTGTCGTGGAACAGTGGTAAGAACAAGGCTCCCTCGCAAAAAGACATCCCTCGCCCCAAGTCGGTGTTTTTGTGTGTAACCAACCGAAGGCTGGACACTCGCTCCCCGGTAAGGCATCAAAGATCAAACGGAAGCCTCTGCTCCCGCCGTCTTCTGAAGTAGCTGCGCCGAATTACTCCTTCAAGTCTTCGAAGCACCCAGCCCTTCGAACTTACCCTGAAGTAGCCATACCTATTCCGAGAATCACCAAAGATTCCAGCTCCCCCCCCTCGAGCCCCAGCTAAGGTTAGAACTTACGCCTACAAAGCCCCAGAAAGTGGGTGCCGACCATACCCTTTCTTCCCACTCTTCTTCTAAGGAAGATCCCTCATTTGAACACGCCGACAAGATCGTCTCGCCGAGCCCGTACTTTCCCTCAAGGTTCATTGAAGTCGCTGTCGCCCTCCGATTCGTAAGCCCCCTTTAATCTTGTGAGCCAATATTTAAAAGTATTATTTTGTCGTTAATTAGCGAATCATAAGGGATCTAAGACTGCCCCTCTATTCAAAACATTAAATTCTAATAGTAATTTTGGCCATTTATTGCCGAACACAAATCATACAAGTGCATAAGTAGAATAAAAAAATATTTGAAATTATAAAGACTTGCCAAAAGGATACTCAAATGTTTTCAATTAATACTTTGCTAAAATTATAACAAGTATCTACAAAGGTGCATATTATCTATAATTGCTCTTCATATTTGCAGAACAGTAAAACTCTTCCACTTATTAATAAAATGAATTTATTCAGAGAACAACGGCACTAATATATTTTTAGTCTAATATCTAATAACAGGATTAACAATTAGTGCATCATGATTTGAGTGATTAGAAGAAAAAACAATAAAATAATTCATACATATAAAAGGTAATATTGCCATTGAAGTGTTTTCGTAAAAATTTACACCCATTGTGATTAACATGAATCAAGAGTTGGCGCAAATCTTGTAACCTTTCTACTTTATAAGGAAGCTCACACAGCAGAGGAAATTAATTAATTATTTAGTCTTTAGGGAGATATATGATTATTATTTCATGACTTCTGATAATTTAGGTTTATCCAATGCACAAAGTAGAGTAGATTTGCAAATTTAAAGATTTTATTGCTTCGCAGGTTTGTCCAAGGAATAACAGAGAGCGAATGGTTCGCATTTTCAGAAGAAATCTTAAATGAAAATCGACAGGAACACGCAAAACTATTGGAGAGCTGCGATATTTTAACCAAGGATAAAACTTTATTGCTACTGTTCTATAATCTAAACTGTAACGTGTAAAAATTTATTATATGCATACTATGCATTTGGGAGAACTAAAGAAATGTTTGCAAAGACAAAAAGTTTTTTACATTAAAAAAAATGTAACACATCCGAACAAAACATATGGAAAAAATTGAACGAACCACAATGTATCTCAGGATGACAAACTAGGTCAATATCACCCATCATCAAATCCTGCCATTGTCTTGAGTTAAGTAAACAAGTCTAGAGAAAATATCCTCTAATCACGCACGCGCTCTATCCCTCTATCCCTTCTCTATCTCTCTTTTTCTCCCTCTTGCTCCTATTCATCCCTTCCTCTGACAGTTTCAATAGGTTTCTTTGGTCAGGGGATTTTTATAAAGCTTTTAAATGTGTAAGATGAATAGGTCGCTATTTCTCTCTCTTTACCCCAAATTTCTCATCAGTGAATCCATGACGTTAATATTTAAGAAGAAAACAAAAAGAAAGTGCAATATGTGAACAACTTTTTCCTAATAATAGCCCTAGTTTCGAGACTAATCACTTACGTTGTCTTCTACGTTATTTTTTACGTTACAAATGCAAAATGGGAAGGATTAAATACTATTATAATTAATATTTAGAAATGGTTGAAAAAGTATACCTAAATTCATAATTCTCTTGGCCAATTCTTCAGATGGGAATGTACTATATGATACACGTATGTGGGGATATTATTCTGCTTAAAGAAGGATTAAAGGTTTAAACTTCCTTTTGTTCTGAAATACCTAATGTTTTCTCCTCTCCCCCCCAAACATTTTGAGAATATTAAGGCAGGGATTCAAAGTGGTCAGTCAAAACCAGCGAAATTGGGATTTTAACTAGAATCACCTACATCAGCAAACTATATGACCTCTTCAGTGACACAACAGACCAGAAAATATATAGGTCAATTGGGAGCAAAATCTTAAAAAAATCAATAATTAAGTAGGAAATACGTTGAAAATCTTGAATCTCCAAAATGAAAATGAATGAATACTCTCTTTCTCCGATCATATCTACTACAAATTCCCCTTCATAAAAATTAGCCAAATGGTTCGCTTCGTTTCTAAACCCAATTTTAGGTCAAATATCAGGCACACACCTATGAATTCAAAATATTTTATTATTAAATTAAATTTGTCATCAAAGACCTTAGTAAATATATACTATTCTCTATGGGTGTTAAATTCCAATTTACAACAATTCCCGTAAATGAAACCTTATCCAATTTAGAAACAAAACATCTAGGATACAAAATTAACTTACCTGTATCTAATTTCCTATAATCATATCTCTTTAAAAAACAGCAAATGGACTGGGATAAAGCTAAATTGATATATCGGTCAGCTGACAATAACTGGGGACAGATTGTCGAATCGGCTCAACTCAATTCCCTTTCTAGCTTTAATCTATTCTCAAAAAGCTTTATTTAACATTATCCCTTCTCTAAGCAAATTAATGTCCCTACATACAGACACGTATCATGTAGTTCACCCCGCCCTGAAATATTATTAAAAACAAATAACTTATTTATATACATTTTTTTCATTTTAATATTACACTGTGTAACAAAATTTCACTTTTGTCTTGTCCTCGGTTTAAAAGTGTTATTTCGCAATTGTTTGTGGCTCTATTAAATGAAAACAAGGTCTGCTGACCAAAAAGTCGCGTGCCCTCAATTACTCTGATTTATGACCTTACGACCTTCAAAACTTCAAAATAATTCCCGGAGTAACCATGGAAGGACCTTAGTAGAGCCACAAACCTTAGCATAGCATAGTAAAGAACAGCTCCGTCTAGCATAGCGTAGTATTGTCTAGCATAGCCTAGCCTAGTATAGACTAAGAAAAGACTAGCCTAAACTTGCCTAGTATAGCATAGCATATCATAGCTAAACATAGCATAGTGTAACCTACCCTGTATAACTCTAGTATAGCCAAACCTAGCCAAACATAAGATAACCTAGCCTAAAATACGAGGGGCGGTCAATAAGTTTTGCGAATCGGTAGGGCAAAACAGAAGAAAGGGGATGGCTGTTTGTGGGGGTGTTAGGACAGGATATGATAAGTCAGGACCTGCAGCCGCACGCACCTGCCTCGTCTATTTAAGAATCAGTAGCTGATCACAGATCATCAGTCACAAATATTTCAACAATGGAGAAGGTTAAACACCGCGCAGTGATCAAATATTTGACCAAGGAAGGCAAGAATGCAAAAGAGATCCATGAACGCATGGTTGCAGTGTACACCGACACCGCCCCTTCCTGTGCAACCATTGCTCGCTGGAATAGGGAGGTCTGCCATGGTCGTGAGTCCCTTGAAGATGACCCCCGTCCAGGAGGCCCATCAGACGTGACCAACGAGGACAATGTGACCCGTGTAGAGAGGATGATCGTCGAAAATCGACGGCTGAAGGTCGAAGAAATCGAGCGAGAACGTGGAATATCACAGGGAAGTGTTATGAACATCATCCACGACAATTTGGCCATGACCAAGGTCTCTGGCGTTGAGGCCCTAGAAACCTCACGCCCTATGACCCACTTCAACGTCGTCAAAGTCCCTAAGCCAGAGTTACACAAGCTTTACTGCGCAAGTGCGGATTCAAGGAGTGCAACCATCCCCCCCCCCCCCTACAGTCCAGATATGGCCCCTAGCGACTACTTTTTATACCGCCAGCTCAAGGCTGCACTGCGTGGATGCCGGTTTGGGGACGATGAAGATGTCCAGCTAGCCGTCCAGGAGTGGATTGAACAGCAGTCGGGGGATTTCTGGTTGTCGGGAATTCTAAGCCTCAGGGACAAGTGGCACAAGTGCATTGAAGTCGAAGGTAGTTATATTGAAAAATAATAAAACCCTTTTCCTCATATTTTGTTTCCTTATATCCGAATTTCAAAACTTATTGACCGCGCCTCGTATAATAGCCTAGCTGTGCCGGGCCTAACCTATCCTAGCTTAGTATAATCTAGCTAGCCTAGTATAACCTAGCAGAGTATAGCCTATTTTATCCTACCTTAGCTTAGTATAGCCATACCTATCTTATACTAGTATAGCCTATCCTAGCTTAGTAGACCCTAGTATTGCCTAGCGCAGCCTAGCCTTGTATAGGCTTGCCTAGCGCAGCATTGCCTAGTGTAGCCTAGCATACTATAGGCTAGCCTAGCGTAACAAGGTATGGCTTAGCATTGCATGCCAGAGCCTAGCCTAGCGTCACCTAGAGTAGCCTACCCGAGTATAGTCAATTAAAATAGGCTACAATAGCCTAGCTAATATATACTTGCATACGATAGCATAGCATAGCATACTATAGGCTAGGTTAATATAGCCTATCTTAGTATAACCACACAAAATATAATATATCCAAGCGTATCATATTATAGCCTAACCTACTATATCATAGACTAGTATAGCATACCATACTCTAGATCAGAATAACTTTGCATAGCTTAGCCTATTATAGCCTTGTTTAGCTAGCCTAACATACCCTGATATAGTATTACCTAGCATATCCTAGCATAGCAGAGCATAGCCCTCCCTAGCCTATTATACTTTAGCCTACCCTAGCATAGCCGTGCATAGAGAGCATAGCCATCCCTAGCCTATTATACTTCAGCCTACGCAAGCATAGTATAGTATAGCCCTCTTTAGCCTAGATAAGTATAGCCTATACTACCCTATTATACCCTAGTCAAGCATAGATTAGTATTACCTAGCCTAACAAATTAAATAATATCCTAGTGTAGCATTTTATAGTCAAATTATCATAGTGTATCTTACCCTTGTACATTATATCCAGCATAGCTAAGCATAGTATAGGCTAGCCTATAGTAGCCTATAGTAGCCTATCATAGTATAGCCATTTCTAGGCTTGCCTAGCAGAGTATAACATATTATAGCCTACTCTAGTGTAGCACAGTATCGGTCGAATTGTTATGATGTAATTTCCAAAACAATTATAGCATTCGAAAGAGAATGTAAATCAACATAAGGGTTTCAAATTTCGCTAGAATCGGCAGGAACAGTTATGATGTTATTATTAAAACAGAATTATTACTGGGCTAACCTTGGGAGGACTTTGGCAATTATAGCATTCAAAGGAGAATTTTGTGAAGCCTAGAAGCAATTAAATATATATATATATATATATATATATATATATATATATATATATATATATATATATGATGTGTGTATTTGGGATATTTGAATTTTTTTAA
The DNA here is from genome assembly GCA_963969495.1 of Ceratothoa steindachneri. Classification (NCBI taxonomy): domain Eukaryota; kingdom Metazoa; phylum Arthropoda; class Malacostraca; order Isopoda; family Cymothoidae; genus Ceratothoa; species Ceratothoa steindachneri. The sequence goes on from OZ018336.1 coordinate 49,622,826, forward strand.
CATTTCTAATTAGACTAAGTGAAAAGTATTTGTATATTTATACTTATGTTTTCGATTTGTGTTTTTTACACGAGGGAATAAGGAGAAAAAAGAGCTAGGAATTACGCAATCCCACGAATTTGGGGGGAACTAACTAACCACTCAAGCAGTTGTTTTCTGCATGATGAACCCTTAAAAACTCCGAGCAGGCAAAAATGCGCCTTTTATCTGGTATCCAGACCTTCACTGATTTATTGCGCCAGTGCCACACAGTTCTCAGCTCCCCCGTACCCACTCCTCCAAAGAGATGGCAGCATTTTCTAGAAAGGAAAAGCCTTTCAGAAGAAGATGAAGTCATTGATCGAGATTACATAAGTATAATTGAGGAGAGAAACCTATACTACCCTAACTAAAAAGATCTTAACGACCTTGTCAGAGATCTTGGCCTCAAGAAATACAATGCCGAGCTTTTAACTTTGAAACTCAATCAGTTGGATCTTTAGATGACATTGTGCAAATATCAAGTCGGAGAAAGAGTCATCAGTGTTTTTCAAGCTTTTTTACACGTCAGCATGAGTTTTGCTTCTGTTACAATGTGACCGGACTGTCTGAGGTCATCGAAATCGCCTGTAAGCTCAACATGTGGCACCTCTTCCTTTAACAGCTCGTCCAGGAGACTCAAAGCAGTGCTGATTAATAACAAGAACATATATCAATCTCTTCACCTTCCTTACTCGATTCAGTTCAAAGAGGAATACAGCAGTGTCAAGATTTTGCTAAATGCATTGAAATATGAAGAGTACTGCTGGGAGGTTATCGGAAACTTCAAAATGGTGCCCTTCTTGATAAGTCTCTAAGGAGGCATTGCCAAGTTTTTTTGTTATCTTTGCCTTCGGGACAGCAGGGACACCGTGGAAGACTAGAATCAAAGGGATTGGCCACAACGGACCGAGTTTAGTGTGGGGAGAAACAACGTCAAATGAGAGCCTTTGTTGGACCTCTGAAAAGTACTGTTTCCTCCTCTGCACTTAAAATTGGGCCTTATGAAACAATTCTTCAGAGCTCTAGAGAAGGAGTCTGCAGCTTTCAAGTATCTCCAATATTTCTTTCCTAATCTATCTAGGGCAAAGGTGAAAGCCGGGCTCTTTGTCGGTCCACAAATAAAAAAAGATCAAGGAGTGCAAGGAGCTTCCCGAGAGGCTCACGAGGACGAAAAAAGCAGCATGGGACAGCTTTATCGCAGTCTTTTTGGGCTTCCTAGGTAATCCAAGAGCCGAAAACTATGTAGAGCTATGTACGGTCAGATGGGTTGCAGGATGTCCCTGAAAGTCCATATTCTTAACGCTCATCTTGATAAATTTCAGGAGAACATGGGAGCGTACTACGAGTAGCATGGCGACCAACTTTCACCAGGATCTACTGGACTTTGAAAGTAATTTACCGTATAAGCGTAAATCACGGAAAACTCTTCATTTCTAAGATTTTAATTGTCTCAGTTATCTAATTCTAGAATAAATAAATCCTATTTTTGTATTATGTCGTTTTGTTTCTCCATTATGCAAATGAAAGTTCAAATTCACTACTTCCTTCCAGAGGGAATAAATAACAGTGTGTTTTTCATGTATTCTAGACAGAAGCAAATAGAAAATGACAGCTGCTACCCAAAGACAAATATCGTGTTACAATTATCTGAAAATTGAGGCGAAAATTCTCGAAAGTATTAATGTCAATCAATGAAAAATTTTAATCACATTTTGCTATTTTTCCTCTTGAATTATCAACGTGAGTAGTACATTCTAAAAGAGAAATAAAAAGAGAAAGGGAGTTGTGTACTTTTCTTTCATAATTCTTGCGAGTTAATTGGTGTAGTTATTGGAGAAGAAATAAATTGATGAATAATCTAAATTTATAAGAGCTTAGCATTATAAATAATAATTCTTTAATAGAGGTGTAGGTAGGTCTATATTCAAGCGGATTGACTAATTATAATTTTTGTAAATAATTAGTTTGTTAAAAAACTAATGAGACAGTATTCCTTATGTTGTTTTATTATTTTTTAAGATTGATATTTTGGAGTTCCCTAAATACACGCTCTCCATATGTGTATCTTAATTTATGCCACATAATGTTCATTGGATACTTAGTGAATAAAGAAACTCTTCACTAACTATATAATTTTAAAACGGGTTTTTTTGAGTATTTTGATAATAATTTCATCTTAGTTTGGCTATGACTTATGTTTTTTTATCAAAGTTATTTCTAATAATTCTTTTATAATATAAAAAACTAAAATGGTGAAGTTTAGAAATAAATATAAGTATCGAAATTTTGTGAATTTTGGAAAACAAAGAAATACAAATGGTGAAGTTCATAAAATTTATTTTTATATATCTTCTTCGATAACTCTATTTTAGCAACGTGATTTTTTGAAAGGGGGAAAATTTAGCTTAGAGTTCCTTTTTTAAATTATTATAATTGGCAAATTCATAAAATTTATAAAAATTTAACCATGGCTGCTTTTTTTTAGATTTTAAATTGTAATCTTAGTAGCGAAGCGATTGCCTGGTAATACTATAAAAGTAGTAAGCATTTAGTCGACTTCAAAATGTATTCACGGAAAGACTTCAAATATTTGGGGTATAAATTCCTATTTAGGTTCAAATATTCTTAGTTACTTTACTTTTTAAAGCATTTGCTAAACTATGCTATCAAAGATTTCATAAGCGAGCATTACGTGTTCGGAATATTATTATTATAGAGGCAAAAAGTGCTTAAGATGGGGAAATACGAGGGGCGGTCAATAAGTTTTGCAATTCGGATATAAGGAAACGAGATATAAGGAAAAGTGTTTTTTTATTTTTTAATATAACTACCCTCAAATTCAATGCACTTGTGCCACTTGTCCCTGAGGCTTCGAATTCCCGAACAACCAGAAATCTCCCGACTGCTGTTCAATACACTCCTGGACGGCGAGCTAGACATCTTGGTCGTCCCAAAACCGGCGTCCACGCAATGCAGCTTGAGCTGGCGGAATAAAAAGTAGTCGCTAGGGGCCAGATCTGGACTGTGGGGGGGATGGTTGAGCTCCTTCAGCCTGCACTCGCGCAGGGTAGCTTGTGCAACTCTGGCCTTGTGGACAGCAGGATTGTCGTGGAGGAGCAGGACACCGCGTATCAACTTGCCGCGCAGCTTCTGACGGATGCACTTCTTCAATTCAGCCAGTTCCTCGGCGTAATATTGGCCTGTGATGGTCCTTCCACGAGGCGCATAGTCTACCATCAACACTCCCTTAGAATGCCAGAAGATGGTAGCCATGATCTTCCCTGCTGAGGGTTAGATCCGCAACTTGATGGGAGCGAAGAGCCCCTGTGCTTCCAGGCCATGCTTTCGAGCTTGGTCTCAGGATCTCAGTGATGGAATCGCGTTTCATTATCTGTCACTATGCGTGACTTGAATCCCGCCGGCTCTTGGTGGTACAGGAGCAGCAGCTCCTCCAAACTTTGACAACGTTGAAGTCGATCATGGGGCGTGAGGTTTCGTGAGGTTTCTAGGAACTTAACGGGCAGAGACCTTGGTCATAGCCAAATTGTCGTGGCTAATGTTGATAAAACTTCCATGTGATATTCCAAGTTCACGCTCGATTTCTTCGACTTTCACCCCTCGATTTTAAAAGATCATCCTCTCCACACGGGCCACATTGTACTTGTTGGTCACGTCTGACAGGCTTCCTGGACGGGGTCATCTTTAAAGGACTCACGACCATGGCGAAACTCCCTATTCAAACAAGCAATGGTTGCATAGAAAGGGGCGGTGTCGGTGTACACTGCAACCATGCGTTCATGGATTTCTTTTGCATTCTTGCCTTCTCTGGTCAAAAATTTGATCACTGCGCGGTGCTCAACCTTTTCCATTGTTGAAAAATTTGTGACTGACGATCTGCGATCAGCTACTGCTTCTTAAATAGACGAGGCAGGAGGCAGGAGCGTGCGGCTGCGGGTCCTGACTTGTCATAACTTCTCCTAACACCCCCACAAACAGCCACTCTCTTCCTCTCTTTTTCCCTACTGATTCGCAAAACTGATTGCCTTCCCCCCTCGTACATCTTTGGTCCTGTTTGACACTTTTATCGCACCCATAAAGCAAATCTGAACTTAATTACCTAGAAAGGATGATATCTTATGAAATGAAAAGGTTTTGAAGCCAATAGCTTCTATTTATGAAATTTAATACCTTACTTCATTTTTTATAAAGTAGTACGTGAGAGAAGCAATAAATACAAAACTCACCGAGAAGAAAAGGAAAGAAGTTAAGGGATGAGTGGTGAGATGGTGTGTAGGGCGTGTGGGGAGCATAGCAGTTTACTGAAGGAATATGTTTCTATAATATTTAGGTAATTTTCGAGCTGGAATTTCTTTTGTTTCTGCATGGAGGAATGTCAGATGTGGGGGGGAGGGTCTTTAGCTGATTGCCATGCAGATATCATTATTTCCTAATCTTTGTAACTTGTGAAGGTGTTTATTAGCTAGGGTTGTTGCCCCGGCTGGGCATGCGTAGTTCAGTGTCACGCAGACGAACTGTCCTTATGGGATTGTTAGAATTTCGTTGTGTCGTCCAAAGTTGATGTGTTTTTAGTGTTCTGAAGGTACTGAGTATATATATGGCTTCTGAAAGGATGTTTTGTTCGAGTTTAGGGTGACACCAATAAACCTGTGATTAAGGTAGAGTGAGAGACTTTGGCTATGAAGCAAGATCTTTGAATGAGTGTTGGTTGTTATTAGGTAAAGAATAATGATAGAGAGAGTTGACTTTGTGGGGGAGGTTGACATTCTGTCTAGCATAAAAAATATTAGGAAGAATTTGGTTTCCAGATTTGTTCCTGGAGGCTGTACCTACGTTAGTACATTGAGATGTGATTGCTAAGTCATCTGCGTAGATATTCGTGGGGTATATGATGCATGAAGAGTTGAGAAGGGTAAGGAAGAGGATGGCCCCTTAGAGCCTCCTGGGGTGGGAGTTCCCTTTAGTCTGTGATCCTTATTAGCGAACTTGGCTGCTAGTTGGTCTTCAAGATCTTTTGTATGAGGATGTGGTGTAGTTGTGTGTTGAAAGTTTTACTTATGGTTATTGCCACCATGACTGAATGTTGTGAAGGAGGATTTTGTTCGAAGCTTTCTAATATGTGTGATGTTAGGTGGTTATTAAATTATTGGTGTAGTGCTTTTTTTCCAAAGCCATATTAGGTGCGTGAGAGTGTTTTAATGAGCGTAATTCTGTAGAATATTAATTTTCTTAAATTATTTAGATGATTGACAGGTCTGTAGGAGGTTTGATAAGTTCGGAGATTTAGGAAATTTGTGGACGAAGATGCTGTGTATGTTTTCAGATAGGTTAGATGATGTTTTGTAACTAGAAATCTCTGTGATTGCTGTTGGATACGAGGTACTGTAGGTGTTTGCGTGAAATGTAGTGGTTGTCTTCAGGTGGCGAGTTATTGAAGGATTTTATGGTCAGATTACTCTATGTGGGGAGAGGAAAAGCAACAATGTCGGTTCCATCTGCACTTTGTCTCATTTTTCAGAGTATGTAGGAGCTGTTTTGGATTTACGAGTTGTTTGCATGGCTCAGTTAGGCTTTAGAATTCGTTGTCTCTGGTGTAAAGAGATGAGATTCATGTGTTTGGTTGGGTATGGGATGGTGAGCTGTTTTTGCGGTTGATTGTTTAGAGGTATTGTTTCCAGTTACTTTTTGTTTTGATGTAAATAGTAATATTGATTCGCCGGTTGGAATCGTGGATTCTAATGAGGAAGATAAAGAAGCAGAGTTATTTCTGCCAAAGTTTATTTGTGGTTGCGTTAGGGTGCTATTCTTATTAGTTGGTTTCTATTCTTCAGTATATTTATTGAGAGAAATGGTTTCATGAGGGTGTTGCCTTTTGGTTTGTCTTCCGGTGAGGTCATCCAGAATTAATGATGAAGATAGGAAGCTATGTATGTTAACAGGCCTGTTAGAGAGTATTGAGAAAGGCTAAATGTGATGTAGATGTTGATCATGTTGCATGTTTTTTTGGTGGAAACTGATCACAGTATATTAGCTGGTAGTTTGTAAAGGATTTCTGTGTGTTTGTTGATGCTAGAGAATAGGATGTTGTTGTGTATCAAGGTGGGTAAGCTGTAATGTGCTAGGTGTACATCATGCCTTATGTAGCGTAGTTGTCGAAAGTTTTTATGTGTAATTAGTGTCTTAGGTGCGATTCCTGTATTAGGACAATGCGGATGGTATAGGTGTTTAAAATTGGTCGTAATTCTTGCTTCTTGTATTTGATGCTGTCGATGTTAAATTGGAGAATTTTGAGTCGTGAGTGCGTTTAATGAAGGTACACTTGGATGTGTAATTATTTAGGAACTGTAAGTTGGTGCATGATTTGCAGAGGATGATGACTTGTGAGTGATGGATAAATCGGTTACAGGAGTGGCATATGTAGGCGAAAGACCCGTTTTTAATGACACAGGTTAGAGCGAGTAGGAGATTAGTGGTCGCACTAGTAGCACCCATCGTGAATAAAAAGGTGAAGGTATGGGAAGTAAATAAAATGAGGGAAAAGATTTGAGAAAATAGGCCTGGCCAGGCCTGGATACAACCTCGGTCTGAAACCCTTTTAGGAAATATGAGAGTTTCTTCCGCCTTTTTGGAGAGCTGAACAGCAGCAACTTCTGCGACAAATCCTCATTCCGTTTGACTTGTTAGCAAACATTGACCTACCTCGTAAGACAATCAAACTGACCGGTATAGAGCATTTTGTAGCTAATTCAAGATATAAATATTTGATTCAAGGATATGTTTAGATTTGCAGTTCTAAATGAAGTATTTACAAGATTCTATAAAAATGTTGTCAGATAAATTTAATTTATTCGAGAGAACCAAACATACATGGAAGAAAGTTTATATTTGTATTGTCTATTTACTATTCTATACATAACTTTAAATAAATTTAAGTATCCTGGTATCATAGAAACAATATATGTGCGTTAATCCACTGGAAAAACTGCGTATACAATCCTTTATTTAGTTTATTATTACTAGAAAGCCTTGTTTTAAAAATCTCCCCTTGAATAAAGTGAACACCATCTTTTGCTGGTTTAACGACTCACCATAGTGAAATCTGAGGCAGTTGTAAGCATGGTATTGGTGTGTTTCTCTTTGGTTAGCTCAGCTACAAACGATCGCCTTATCTCAAGCTACGACTAAATCCACACCCTACTCATTTTCAGGTTCTGACGCTCCTTCCTCTGGAATATTATTAACCTATCTTCATACCTCAAAAGGCCTATGATGGTCGATCTCAGACCGAGTGTTCATCTTTATGAGAAGTATATTATGTTCCAAATTCCTCTGCACCTCGGCTCCTAAAAAATATCACCAATCTATCATAGTTGTTCACCTTCTGCACAATTATTTGTTAATTATAATGCCCTAGCCTACCCACTTCAAGGAGATGAGTACATTAATAATGTAGTAACTCATCACGTAGAAACACAGGGACCTCTCACCCATTAACGTGCAGGAAGGCTTAATCTTCTAAAATTCACAGCAGCATAGAAGATTTTGAAGATTTGCCCGCCGGTATCTTCCGAGCTTTCAAGATCGAATAGGCGCGCGCTCTATTTATGCTTGCCAAGTCTTCCGGTTAAAGCAGACCGGCAAAAAATCCACAATTTTTCTTACCAAAACATTAATTTCTAATTAAAAAAGGTGCAACCCATTAAAGAAGCGATGCAAATCTTGCAATTAATATTTTGGGTCGAAAAAAAATAAGGCCAAGTTTGTACGAATTGTCCGTTTCAAATTTTGTCTCGCATTTGTATTCTTGGCATGGTAGAGGATGGGATGATTTCTGAATGAATGGACGGATCTTATCTGCTTCTCGATAGGCCGGCTTCATTCCTCTGCAAATTGGGAACGTGTGGAGTGTCCACTGCTTAGAAACGAAAAAGTTTTCACAAGCAAAATTGTTTCTAAAGGAAACGGAAAGAGATAGCAAGTATCTTATCTGCGAATCGCAGATAATGTTCCTTTCTCTCACAAGCGATTCACCGACGGCCCGTGTGAGTATATATAAGTCGCAGGAAAAGCTGCCGGCCGCCGTCTCCCACATGGTTAGCAAATTATGTCACGGCAAACTTACACTGAAATTTTATTTCACTTTTATACTAAATGGACAAATGCTTAGCCATAATTGGGGCAAACAGGCGTGAAAACTAATTTGATCTCTTCTCCATCCTCATTAGTGCTCTTTCCATGTGAATGATGTTCTGGTTCTAATTTGAAATTGTAGCAAACAAAGATGGCGAAGCTCGACCCCTCTTAGAGGTAAAGATTCATTGGCTCATTTAAGAAGTTTTCGCTATATTAAGTGAAGAGAAAATAGAGAAAATAGGTTTCTTGGTGAAATAACATCAGTTCTATCTTTAATGCATTCAATTGTATGTGTATTAACGTTAGTTTTGCAGGGATATAAATTAGGCCATTCGAGTATATGAAGATTAAAAATTTGCCTTTGTTTATGTTAAATAAAATTCACAAGTTTAAGGTGAAATTCATAGAAATGTTAAATTCTAGAAATTGTCCAGACATAGAATGGGAGTTTTCAAAGAATTTTGCAAATATAATTTTATTTCATTTCCTTATCACAGATCGGCTTTGATTTCTTTTAGATTGAAATTTCTTTTAGAAAAATCTCATTATTCAATTAAAAAAAGACATTCACTATAGAGATTTCATTACAGTCGACGAAACATACGGAACTTTTATACCACAACATTACATTTAGAGCTCTTAATTTAGAAGCCTAGGATCCATTAAATATGATTTTAAGCTTATTAGCTGTGTGTGGGAGAGGGACGGCCAAACCCTAATTAAAGATGTGGCACTGCTAATAATTTATTATCATTACAATGGCATGTAGTATAAGAAAGGGGGAATAAGGATGAAACACTCAAAATATAGTTTGTTGTGGAGGTAGTGGAAACTGAGTAAGAGAAGTAAAAGAGCCATAAGACAGAGGAATTCACGTGACCAAATGAGAGGTATCGAATGAAAGATACTCGGCTACAATTCCCCGATCTTGAAGTGAGGTACCGAACCCTGGATGCCCCCAGTGGCATGTAATGCTGAGTGGTATGGGTCTTGCCTATAATGGCATGTAATTGGGAGGGGCATGGTTATTGCATGTAACTGCATGCAATAAATTTAGTATAGGTCTCTCTTGGAATGAAATTTGTAAGGGTCTTGCATGTAATGGCATGGAAATGGGAATGATAAGAGTCTTGTCTCTAATGGCACGTAATGGCGATAAACACAGATGTGTGTTACATATAACGTCATGTAATTAGGAGCTGTACATGTGTGCGTTGCATGTAATGACATGGTCGGGTTTAGTTGCTATGGAGGAACTGCCTAGGTCAGGATCCTGTTTGATGGATATGACCTTTGGTGTCAGGGAGTAGGTGGTGTAATATGGAGCATTAGGGGCATTGTGTCGGTTGACAGAGTGTTTTGTGGGGTGTTTCATGTAGTATGTGGAAGTGAGGAGGATTGGGTACAGAGGCTTTTGAGGTAGAGACGAGTGAGCCACACAGCTATTGCTTCTTCATTAGAGGGACAAAATATTGTAAACACCACTTAATTCTCCCCTTGAAAGACAGGGTGCGCTCTCTTGCGAAGTGGATACAGCGTTGGATTTTTAGCGCCGAGGCGCGAGTTTGTTCCAAGCGAGAGAGGAAACAAAACTTTCAGCGACCCCACGAACTGTCCGCCCATTGGTGGATACGCTGACCTTACTACTGAGGAGGTGTAAGGATCTCCAAACGCATCATCAAACTCAGAGCCAATTACAACCTCGCTATCATTCCTTTCTCCTTCACCGCACATCTTGCCAATTCTGCCCTATGCTGTGGGATTATGGCGATAGTGTGCTTGTATCCCCTATAGGGGTATTCATACCCATATACTCCTGACATCGAAGCACGAAGGTTTCGACGATCTCTGGGTGGTGCTCGAACACAATACCACCCGACCCACCCAAAACGAGGACTGTCCCTTCGTGCTAGCCAGTGATTAACAGTCTGATCTTTATGTTAATTTCATTATTCGTTGAAGGTGACCAAGTCCACGATACACGAGACGGACGAGGCTACTCACCGGTGCGCAATAATGCACGAAATTTCGAATCAATCAAACCCATTTTAAAAATATTTTACAGATTGTAATTTTATATAATTTTATGCACTTAACCTCACGTTGGACTTTTTAAAATAATTTAATGTTACCTTGTAATATGCAATGCTCAATACGATTCAAATCCACGATAATACTGAAAACAATACCCTTCGAATCTACGATAATACCTCAATTAATACCTTTCGAATCTACCTGAATCACTATAACATCGGTGCTACTCGAAATCGTTTGCAATGTCTTTCAACCCCTAGGAATGGGTTCGGCCTTTGTACAGGCCATGCGTAAAGGCAAACTTAGGATTTGCCTCATGCAAGGGTTAATATTAATGCAAAAAAAAGCTTCTTTTTTTTACACATTGGTAATGATAACTAAAATAATTATAATACGTTTGAAAATAGTAATTAGATGTAACCCACGTGGCAGGTGTATCCAGGACAACACATCTAGCTTGTTCTCACATTGGACCGGGGTGGTCTTTTAACCTGGGACCGATCTGGGTTTATTAATGTGATTTAAATATGACCCACAGGGGTAGACCAGATATGCTAGTCCACAAGGGTTCAATTTAAGTAACCCAGATGTCTTCTATATAGGTACTATATCCCAGTGACAAAACTATTTGTGTAACAGTTGGGACATCTACATGAACCCACATGGGTACCGTATCATGTGGGACACATTTGGGTTTGTCTACATGTGTGTGACTTTACGGAGGTAAGAAGGTGGGTCACAAACTCTTAATTTTTAAGTGATGCATTGTGTGTAGGTTGTTAGGAAATAAAAGTGGGCTGCTTATAAGTCTTCGGAATAAATTCATTTGAGCCTCATGTTAACAGACGGGGTCAAAATGTCCGTAAGATTTGTCTCAGCGAACCATGAAAGCTGTTTGCAATTCGGCGTACGTTATTACCTTTTCTTCATATATATATATCTATATTTTTTTTTGCATTTTTTTTTACACTCCTCTATATAAAAAGGTGCCCAGACTCAAGTGGATTGCGGGTTGTTCGCAGGATAACTTTACCCTGCGAGGTTCAGCTTTCTTCATTTCTTCAAAATATGATCTACTTCAATGAGAGGAACTGTATAAAATTCCAAGAAGAGCAAGCGTTGGGTTTGTAAACTTCGCTTCAATGAGTCTCTTTTGGGGATTCATAATGATCGATTGGACTAAAGCGCACGTCATGATCGTCCTGGTCAATGACACGAAGAAGCTGTTTGAAAAACATCGCACGCGCCATTCTTTCTTCCTTTTTCATCGCCCTCCTTCCAATATTTTTACCGACGAGTGCTACTCTATATTTATTATAAAATTGTATATGTATTATTTTTCTTTAAATTATAGCTTTTAAAATTAAATGTTTCTATTATTTATTCCGAACTAAAGAAATAAATGCGCTAAAATGCCTTCAGACTGCAGAAGTGATCCATCTCGAGAAGTGAGATTCAAATTTACCACCGTAAAGCACGGCAGAGCTTCACTACTCTGCGCACTTTAATTCCCTCAACCTGAGCCATTGTGTCAGGGGCAATCACTAGCAGGCTTACCAAAGTTGTTACTTTAGTAACACATTTGTTACTTCCTATCTTTTTGGTACTTATGTTACTGCCTTGACAAAAAATGTTGACATTTGCTTATTTTTCATTGTTACTTTTAATAATTTTAAAAATCCATTCACTTCATTTTTAGTCACATTAATTTTTACTTAAATAAATTCATCATAAAGACGTCTGTCTTCTATTACCGTGTTTTTAGTTCAATACATATCACTCTTGCGGAGCACGCATTTAGAGATCGCTTTCAGACTTGAGTAGAAGTGGAGACTGGAGAGCTCTCAGGGGTTTAGTGTCGCGTTACATTTCGGTCGTGTTTTAGATCGACTCCGTGTTTAAATCCAATTTCTTTTGCTCGAAGCATTATATATTAAGAACATTTCTCAAATCCCTCCCCCCCATGTTCCCCTAGATTATTCCACTATCTATAAATTATTCGAATCTTGTATGTGGAAAAGAATACGAAAATATTAACAAGGAATGGAGGCAATTAAACTTATAAGACATTCCTGATGTAGCTGATCCTAGAGTGTACTGGTAGAAAATTTTGAAAGAGAAGTATGTTGGTCAGTTTCGCTATCCACCATTTGAACGATTTTTTCTCTTTTCTCAATACTATAAAAAAACATTGAATCCTCCCCGCATCAATTCAAAGAAATAATGAACTAACGGAATGAAAGAGCCACCCTAGACGCAACAGATTGTGATCAAAGAATTGATAATGGTGGCATTGAAATTAGATGAAGTTAAAATAAAATTGAAGTGAGTTCACAGTCCCCTAAGCACCAATCACATGTGAGGGCTCGCCTGCTTGCTACGATGACTAAATTAACCGAATTGAGCAGCCTCCCCCCACTTAAAAAATTCGAGATCCGCCCCTGGTTTTGATGTATGAACACTTACCAATATTTGGTTTAGTAAAGTTTTTAGAACGATTGAAGATTACTTAGATGGCAGAAAGAGTGACAGATAGATGCATCAGTACTTCAGAAAAGTCGAAGAGTTTAGAGAAGGCAGAAAGAACGTAGGGTATTGAGCAAAGAGAAAAATTTAAAATTACTATGCTAGCAGAAAGATAAAATATTCCTGAGTGGTTACAAGGATTAAAGAGTACTGATAAAGATTGAAGAGTACTGAGTGGGCAAGAAGGTCGAAGAATACTGTGTAACCCGAAAAATTAGACTTCTGAGCCAGCATAAGGACAAAAAATATTCACCAAAGAGAAAGATCAAAGTGGACTGAGCAGATGAAAGTTCGAAGAGTACAAAAGTACTGAGCCAGCAGAAAGATCAAAGATTGCTGAGTAGACAGAAAGATCAATTTACTTATTCGGCGAAATTTCAAATACTCCTGAGTCAGCACAAAAATGAAGGAGCATTGACTCGACTAAACGAGCTAAAACTACCCAGTCGTAAGAAAGAGTGCAGAGTACTTGACCTGACAGAAAGATCAAATTCTAGTTTTGCCGTTAAAAAGATCAAAGAGTAATGAGCCGAGATAATAATAGAAGAGCAGTGAGCCAGCAGAAAAATCAACTGATACTGAACCTGAGCATCTGGTAGCGAAATCAAAAACTTCTGAACCGCTATAAATATAAGAGAGTACTCTGCTGTTAATGTAAACAAAGGGTAGTAAGCTGGCAAAAAGATCGAAGAGTACTGACCTAAAAGAAATAATTCATAGTATTGATACGGCAGAAATATCAGATTATTGAGGTTTCAGAAAGGACAAATTGTAGTGAACCGGAAGAAAGATCTAAGATTACTGAACTTGTAGAACCTTCGAGGAGCAATGAGCAACTAGAGGCGATTACAAAGCGGGGAGTAAGATCGAAGACTACTGAGCCGTCCGAAATATCATAAAGTGCTGAATTGAGTGCAATATGGAGGAGTATTAAGCAGCTAGAACGATTCATAGAGCTCCCTCTCCAAGTGGACCCAAATGGAGAAGGATCGACCAAGCCGATTAACGTAGAGAGTATTAGGATGAGTAATAAAAATTAAGTAAGAAGGATAATAAGAGAATTGAATTTGATTTATCTTGTCCTTCTTCATATAGCGGATATATTTGATAGAATGGAATAACTCCATTTTGTGCATCTTTCTCGTTGTTACTCCCTAGTGGGTCAGAGTGACTCATCTACACTAAAACTATGCCCCTCTAGGTGTTATCAGATGTACATTGGACCTCGAGGTGGCAGCTTATATCTATATTACGTGTCCTTCTGCCCGAACTCCCGTGGGTGAATCCTTAGCTTTACATTTATTTCAACTTCATTTTTGGATAGATCTCCCATTATAATCTCTCTTGTAAAGATGCCCTTGGTGGTTTGCCTTTTTACTTTTATCTGAGTAACAAACAAAATAACAGCAACCCATTTGGCACCCTATTATATCAAAGCCACCCATCTTGCCCCAACTCCACCCTTCATTATAATATTGTGAAGCGCCATACCACATCACCCCCTCATTTATCACAAAAGGGAGAGGTTTAGTGTATTCTTTCTAGGGGAAAGAAAACCAGCCAAACCCCCTTTCAAGCCCTCCTCCATTCTCTCCTCCCATGCACATTTTCCTCAGTCCCTCTGTCAGTAATGGCTAAAAGGATCAGACTACTCGTAATTAAAATTTAATGCTAAAGAAATTTAGCAAAATAATCTAGGTAATTTCTTTACTGGAAACATCTTTGCGATAAATATCAATCTTTAGCTAAAACCAAAACCTTTAAGCAATTCCTGAATGCCATCAATCTGCTATTATTGGATAAAAGAGGAAGATTTCAAGAAAGTTTTGCTCAATCCTATTTCCAAGTTGTCCAAGGACGTCTTGTGTTGAGGTTACTTGATCTATTATTCACGCATTTTTATTTTTATTTTCGTATTATTCCGTTGTTTTAAGAAACATTTTCCCCAAATTTTCATGTGTCACTAAAGGATCTAATTTCATGTTTATAATAAATTAAAAATTAAACATCAGTGATAACACTGGTTTGAGAGCTCATGCTAGCCGAGTGGATACGGCTTTGCTCTCCCAACGTGGGGGTGCCGTGTTCGATCTCAGCATGAGCGGAGACAAACGTGAGCGCATGGAGAGATCTGGCTACCGATTGGTTGACACGCTATACTCACCCCTGTATTTGGGTGCGTAGATCTTACACTTCTCACCACACACACAGCCAATTACAACACTGCTTTCTTGGAGGATAAGCCCAGGAGTCTTAGAACTTTGGGAACGTTCGGAATTTTTTTTTACTATTTTTATATCGTCAGTGGCATCAGTTATGAAAAATCCAAGCATCTTGCGGTTCTAAAGGTTCTTTGTTATAAAATTATATATATTATTAAGGGCGAGTACTAATTTACTGTTAATTATCGTCTTTATTAATCTCTAAATTTGTCTTATATTCCGCGTTTGGTCGTCAGTTAGCCCGTGAATAAGTTAGCCAAAATTCATAAGAAAAATTAGTAACAAACGTGAGCAGAAACTAGTTAACTAAGCAAAGCAAAAATAAATTGGCCTGACGCATTTCAATGCACATGTATCATTCTCAAAGGCAAACGATTGTAACTAGGAAATAGGAAGCAAAACATTATATATAAGATTAGTTATATGGCTAAAGATATACGAACATATTTACTTATAGATAGTAAATTTCTAAAACACACGAATTTACATTAAAATGAGGGTTGGAAACGTTTCAAATGGTTAATCTATACAGGCTACAGGATTAAGATTGGCAGGGATTATTATTCCGGGTTGATGACGTGAGAAAGCTAGAGTGTATCATAGTTTTGTTTGTATATTTAACTTGAATTGTTGTCCTAGTTACAATCGTTTTCATTTGAGAATTATACATGTGTGTATTGAAACACGCGTCAGGCCAATAAAATTTTGTTTTTCTGTGTGAATTAATTTCCTTCACACGTTCGTTTCTACTTTTTTATTAGTTTTATCGAACTTCTCTAGAGGATAACTGATGACAAGAGCGGAATTTAGCCAAATTGAGAGAATCGAAAAGAAACTGATTAACACTAAATTTTCAGTTGCCTTTAATAGGATTGTGGTGCTAGAACCACATTATAGATTTGCGTCTGACTCAAAACCAACTCAAAGATTAGCATTTTGAAGTCTTATAAAGTTTTATAATTTTTTCACTGTAAAGCGTTGCTCAGAATTTTTGACTGAGCGAAGGCTTTTTTCGGGATTTCCTGAAATGTTACCTTTTTTACCGGGCAGAGAAATATAAATAGCAAATGTAATTTGTACAAGAATTCCGGGTCTAAAATGAATGAAAAGGTTCAAGTTAATGAAAGTCACGAAATGTGTGGTAAGCTTTCCTAGATTTCCCTGGTGTTGTGGGCATTACTAGCATTTTTTTTTATACATATTTGAATTTCGGTAATGCTTAAATTTGTGTTTGAACGTAAATAAGAACATAAGAACATAAGAAAAGAAGGACACTGCAAAAGACCATTCATGGCCTACACTTGGCAGCTCCTGTAATTGTGCCTTCAAAGCTATTTTAACGCTTATTGACTAAATTTTTTGGTGCTAATGCGCAAAACGTAAAATTTCTCTTAAAGCTAATAGAATAAATTAACCATAAAATTTGTTATTAAAAATGTGGACTGCATTTGTCATTTGGATTGTTCTCTTGTATATTCGTGTATTGGTACGGTCAAATGTTTTAAATTTTGACTGGATTTCTTTCGAATGAGGTTGATTGGAGACCGCTTTGTTGTGCATGACCGGATACTCTACCAGCAGTGATACGTTCGGAAGTAACTATTTTCTCCTTGACTGACGTTGTTGGAAGCTATTTGAGGGAAAGGAAGAAGGACTCATCTGCTCTGCCTGAAGGTAAAGTAACCTTTTGTTCATTGGGCAATTTACATCTTCTCCACATAGGAGTACCACTATGCCTTATTTTTATAACGGATGCCTAAAACTATATTAACACCCAGTTACAAAGTCGGGTCCCCCAATTTTCCCTCTCAAATTAAACCCTTGGACGCAATGACGGAGAGATGAGGGAGACGTGGCGTATTGCCCTGAGGACCTTGCCAGGCTGGCAAAAACCGGACAGAAGAAAGGTCTCGAAAGAATTTATGGCGAGCTTAATATTGTCCTCGTACGGCTAATTGATTTGCCAAATGCCAATACGGCTATCTGTGCGAGAGAGGCCGACATCTATTACCTCTCCTCTCCGCATGCTTCAGACACTTTTCGAAAAATTTAACTCATATCTCAGACACCGCCACAAATACGCACACATAGAAGTGTGAACTGCCAACGCCTGGACCACTGGGTTAGAGGATACTTGATTTACCAAATCACAGACGAGATTCTTCGGAATCATAAGTGGGCAAAAGTAGCTGAAGTTATCAAATTCAAAGACTACACCCGCGTTTTATAGTTGCCTTTACCGAATCCACAATGACAATCAAGGCAAAAGAGAACGGCCTTCTCCTCTTTAATGTCCACACCTGCCGAGATCAGATTGAACGTGAGGAGTTCGTTGACCTGAAAAGGTGCTTCAAGTGCTAGGGGTACAACGAAACAACGAACAAACCACCCTCACTTGCCCCAACTCTACACTTACAGTTTGCTCTCTGTGCGCCGGCCAAGACCATTCCTGTCGCGAACGTAAAAGTTCGTTCCAGAAATGCCTCAATGGTGGTGGTCCACACAGAACCTTGGCAATGAACTTTCCAATAAAGAAGGAGCAAATGGAAAAAAAACAAAGGACAAGGCAAAAAAGAGGAGGAGAGGAAGGCTAAGGCAACCTACGTGAAGGTTGCCAACGCAACAGGGGCAGAGAGTAGTGTTGCCTCTGCACCTACGTACCTGCAAATTTAAAACGAGAAGTCGACCAAAATAATGTGTTGCAAATATTATGCACTCATTGCTAACTTGATCAAGCCTGGCACCTTCGAGAAGAAACGGAACACCGTGAATAACGGCATGGAAAAAAATGTGGTTTCTGGAAAATCCCCCATCAAACGAGGTACCTCGAGTGAATCTCCAACCAACCGCAGACCGAGAAGACAGCCCAAAAGCTCCGGACACGAGCAATGCCCTTTCATGGGATCGTTGAGTGAAAGCTATGGCTGCCCGTTTGAAGGCAGAAACGGACTCACAGAAACACCCAACTACCCTAAGATGAGCACAAGTCGGGCGAAAGGAAGCCGCTGCTGTAAAGTTTAAGAAGATGGAGCATTCACTCCACCCCAAAAAGGCCTCGCAGTCATGTCAACCGAGTAGGTCCTCGTCTTCAAAGAATCAGGCTCCCAGTTACATGCACTACTCAAGGATGTTAAACCTCAGAGTATATGCTGCCGAAGGGAACCAGTTTCCTGACGACGCACTCTAAGAAGATATTGGCAATGGACCTAGGGCCGGACAATACAAATGGGACTATGTGGCTCACATAGATGAAGATCTGATAAAGCAGGCTCTCTTCTGCAACCTTGTCCAATTTTCAACCGACATTTATGTTGTTCTCACGGAGGCAGAGTTCCGTAAAAGGAGATTCGGCAAGAGAAGGACTCCTCCGTCTTGCCCCCAAGGATCAAAACTGGACCGAGAATAAAACACTCCCCGCCATAACAACTACGCTACATCGCAAGAGTAGTATCAAAAGCTAGCCGAAAAATTGAAGAAGATCTTACTTGATCGTAAACATCAACCCTAACATGTAACACTGCCACCGATTATAACAACCCAATTTAGGACAACTTTTTACCAAAATTTCTCCTACTGTAGTAACGAGTTATACTAGTGATAAAAAGGCTTGAGTGCCAACCAATCTAGACCCCCAAAACAACACAACACGACATTAACAACCCTATTCATCCCTGCTATTGCGTAGTATTTTTACTATACTGTCTTCTTTTGCTGGAGATACCCTTTCACCAGGAAGAAAAAGATAAAAATTTATACTAACTTAACTTTACTATCTTTTAAAAACCCTTTCACCACTATACACTCTAACTTTTGCTCTACTAATCTCGAATTCCTAACTTCTTATGTCCAATGTCCAATGTCCATTTAAAAATCTGCTTAACGCTAATTGTTCGTTTTATATAACTTAAGTTTTAGTAGGAAAAGTATATATAGCACAGCATTTTGTCGCTGAAGTGAGTAGGAGTAAGAAGAGTGAGTAATAATTGTTCCTTTTCATCATATCTGGTCGTGGCAAAGGAGGAAAAGTTCAGTAAAATGTTTTCCTTTTAACGTCATTAGAAAACTCTTCAACCCAAAACCTGAACACACAAGTGAAGGCATCTACCTCCCCAAGAAGAAACAGAGTACAAGAAGGGCGAAGGGCAGCACTGCTTGCAGAGGGATATGGGTCCCATAACCCCCCAGGGCACCAAACGGAACCTCCTCCGGTTATTAGCAAGGCACCAAAAACCTGGAAGACAAACCGTTTTCGAGACAATATTCGGAAAAATAAACATCGAGTTCACCCGTCTCCTCGAGACACCAAACGGGTGGGCAATGATTTGCTGGAAAATTAAGCATGTGGAGGTCTTTGTTTCGGAAAAGTTGAAAGAACCCCTACGCAAGATATGGCTAGAAGCGATTGCCCCCTACAAATTACTCGTGAGGCGCACTGTCATCTTAAGAAAAGTTGATCGCTTCTTCCTGGTCTACTCCACCGAGGATATCAAAGCTGAGCTGATATCCAAACAGTCATAAGCCAAGATAGACAAGGTGTATATGTTTGTTGTTTACTTTTCCTGTGACAAAATTATTAATTGGTTGTTATATGCTCAATGAACACAGTGGAGATGTGAGGCTATTTGCTGTAAAATTTATGATAAAGAAGTAGCTTGTGCTCTATGAAAACTGGTTGGGTTATATATTGAAGAGATGAAACAATTATTATCATCATTGTTATTATTACATGAGTCCTTTGAGGGGAGATGCTGGAGGTGGAGGAGGTTAAATATCTTAAAAAAAATTTGATAAGCATAGAATATTGGAGGTAGGGGTGAGGATGTTTGGCAAATCATGAACTCATCTTATTACTTTCAGGGGAGTCAAAGTTAACAACAACCAGAAATATGTTGTCAATTGATGGTGTTGTTTTAACTGACCATATTGCTACATTTACTACTGGCTTATCTATTTGGTTGGCCTCTGTATCTCACTGAAGTTCTCTTAAAGGTAATTCATTTTTATTTTAATAGAGCATATGGTTAAATATGTCTAGAATCACTTCAGTGTTAACAGTAAACAGATTTTCCTTTTCATTTGCTTAAATTATTGAGCATATTGTTTTTAAGATTCAAGTATGCTCTGGTATCTAGTTATAGCTTACATATTAGAATTGAAGTTTATAATAAAATTGAAAAAAAATCAATATTTACAGTATATATGTAGGACATTATTGTCCTTCGTTAGAGATGTTTTGTTTGAATCAATAAAGAGTTGGGGAGTAAGATAGAAGTAAAAAACCATTGAAAAAGGCTCTCTCAAGTCCATCTCAATTTTTTGTCCCCGATTAATGCTATTGCTGATGTAGAGTGATGGGTTAAATCTCCCAGGGTAATGATTGTTACCTATGAAAAGAATCCTCATTATTATTTTCTTTCAAGAAATCTTGGAACACTTTTTATTAGGTTTGCTTAAGTGAAAGTAATCCTCCAGGAAGTTGCATGTAGTTTATTTTATCATTTAACATTTGTCTTTGTCCAGAATCTCATTAGTGTTTTCTTACAAAACATAAATGTGGTTCATCATAAACTATCTAAGAGGTGATTTAAGACGACGATACCACCAAAATTAAAATGTTTTAGGCAGTTTCGCAAAGGGGGGAATTTAATTGTGGGCTGATTGCACGCCTATACACCCCACAACTTAAAGAAAACTCGTAATATTCGTAATTTGAAACCCTAACATCAGATTTAAATGCAAAAGCCGATTACTAAATGTCGTTAGGCCTCTAGTTTTTCTACCGTGTTCCTTGACTTGAGAAATATAAGCCTCACCCTCGAATGCCATTTAAATCAATCATATTTTCTTTAAAATTTATTAATATTAAATCTATTTATCATATTTCAATTGACAAAAAAATCCCTTAACGATGTGGCTACTGACTCCCAACATGGCGGCCTATTTTACATCATTACTTAGAAAAAGTAACAAAGTTTCGATAAAATTAATTTCATCAGAATGGAACCATAAACGATTATTCCTAGGTAATTTGATGAACTGAATATCATTTCTTTAATGAATTTTGTTGATTAGAACGCTCTAAAACCCTGGGGATAACGGCGCTATCATCGTTTCAAATTACCGCTAAGAGGACCGGCTTGCTCGGGTAGGGGCTTTAGAGGGCTACCACCAACGAGAGGGCCGTGGAAATTCAATTATGTGAAGACACTTTCCTTGGGAAGGTTAATAGTCAAGGTATCTCAACAGTTCACAAGCCAAGAAGCTCCAAAGCAAGTTTGGTCGCAAACGGATTAACGATTTGTGCACTTAGAGTCAAGGTAATCAAGGTTAGGGTTTTCCCATAGGCGGTCCAAAGTTTTACTACTCAGAAACATTTCCTAAGTCAAGAAATATCCTCACAGCAAGTTTGGTTGACTTAAGGCTTGGCCCCACAAGGTCATTCCCTAGGTCAAAACGTACCTCCACAACAAATTTGGTTGCAATCGAATCATCCGTGTTCCTACACAGGGTCAAATTTCTCCCACCCCCTCTCTCCCTTGGGATGGTCTAAAATTCTAGCCCACAGGGGCACACCCCAAGTCAAAATGTACCTCACAGCACGTTTGGTTACAATCGGGTCAACATTACGCCCACACATAAGTAACACACACAAACACAGCCTCCTTTACAAATATAGATTTTGTTGATGTTATTATTATGTTGTAACAGTTTGAGTGGTTCAGTTGTTTGTGCCTGGAGAAAGGGGCTGGTCATGCCCCTCTGGAAACATACTGAGCCATTATTTTTTTATCTATTATTTTTTACCATAACGTCGATGATGTCGCATTTCGCGAATAGCTTCGGCGAGTCAATACTTTGTTCTGCATTGAGAATCTCGTTGTTTTGCAAGGAGCTCATAAAGAATGATGCTTTCACAATCCCAGCACACACACAGCATCGTCTTTCGTGGATGAAGTCCTTGCTGTAATCGCGGAAGTGGTTTTTTATTGGTGCTAAGCCATTGTTTTCGATGGCTCATGTTGACATAAACACACCACCTTTCGTCGCCAGTGATGATGCGGTAAAGAAATCTGTCCTTATATCCACGAGTAGCCTTGTGACGAGCAAGTAAATCTGCGGCAATTGTGGAGCGTTGAAGCTTGTTGCTTTCGCTCAAAGCGTGCGGAACCCATGCACCGAGTTTTTGAACCTTCCCCATCGAATGAAGGTGATTCACTACAGTTTTCTGATCACACGCCAATTGTACAGCCAATTCTCTAGTCGATTGACGAGGATCTTCATCCAACTTAATGGGGCGACCCAGAACGTTCTTCGTCATTAAGATTGAACCACCATTGAGCTGTCCTTTCTTATAAAGCATTTTTTCAGTACACAGCACAAATATCACGACAAGCTTTGGCTGCGTTTGCATTGGTCTTGTCTCGATTGAAAATGAATAACAACAAGTTTCGAAAATGCGCCTTCCTTTCAACTTGACATTCCATTTTGAGGGTACAGAACAAAAATTAAATTAACACAACTTTTAAATAAACCGCAATGACTTATTACTCAACTTCAAGACGTAACCTAAGCAAAAGCCTAATAGTCTACGCTGTTAAGAGACGTAGCCTAAACTTTGCAAATTTTTCTCTCATTATTTATTATTGTTTCTTAATATGTGCACAAATCACGTCAACAAAACTTAAAAAAACCCAACATTAAAAAAAATGCAAGAACTTATTTCTCAACCTAATAGTTTAATTTACTTTATAATCTCCTTGTGTTACCGCACATATATTTATGTATCTTTTGTTATAGACTATGTAGTGTATATATATATATATATATATATATATATATATATATATATATATATATATATATATATATATATATATAAATATTGAAAGGATGACTTAAATCAATTTATTTTTTCCTAAGTATTCAACTAATCTGTCTGGCATTCCTGGTATATATCAATTGTTTCATTCCCTTTAACCATTTTCTTAAACACATTCAGTTCAAATAATACCTTCTATATTTTTTCTAAGAACATTTAAAGACACTGGAATCAGTGAATTTATCTTAATATATTTTGTTTCAGGTGATGTGATTTCCCACCAAGGTATAAAAATATTTTTATACTTTTGTATTTTGACAGATCAGGTGGTCTGTGATTCTCAATTTCTTCTAATTAAGAAAAGAATATTTCATATTCGGAAAAGGTCCTCAAAGGAAACTATTAGACGTAAGTTTTTCTTCCTCCTCAATGTTAATCTTAGTAATTAATTTTGTAGTTATATTGATAGTAAATTTACAAAAAATCTCATGAGTGCTGAATAATCATCTTTCCGCTGTACACCAATCTCTCCAATATTCGGACTGTGACTATCTGTATTATTCATTATCCACAAAGCTATCTGGTTTGCTATTGGGACAGTAAGTCACTATTCAGACACTGTTAGTATCCGGATATTGGTGAGACTCAGGATTGCCAACTTTAAAAAACGGGTTTTGGGGGGAGTTTTCTAGTGAAATTTGAAAAAAAACGGGTTTGATGTATTTCTTTCAAAAAATGAACGCTACTTATCATTATTTTCTTCAAAATTCATATTTATGTTTATAATTTCAACAAATATGTATCAAATTAAGGTTATTTCTCTGATACTGACTCATAATTCATCTCTCCTTCTACAGGTTGTGGCTATCACGGGTACCCACAATTTTCAATCGGTGATCTATTCTTATATTAATATAATTATTAAACTAATTAATTATTAATATTATAAAAATAGAGATAGATATTCTTCTATTTGGAATTCTAATGCTTGTATTGTTTGTTTTTTGAAAAAGTAAAACAGAATAAAACCCTGGTTTTGGAGGAACCTTTTCAAAACTTTGGGGTTCTTGCCCACCCTCGTGTTATTACAGCATTTTTATGGTTACCGTTTCATAAAATGATTTCTGTTAATTTAAGATGTAACCTCAATATATCAAATTACTAGAAATTTATTACAAATTTATATTTTTCAAGTTCCTATGAACTTCAAATTATGTTGCCAAATATTGTAATTCCAGTGAACTAAAAATAAAATTGAGAAATAACCCCCTTCCCTTTTATTGAGGAAAATTCCTCTAAATAATAAACAGAAATAATCCTGTAATATTTAACAGGCAAAAAAAAAATTAACGGAGCATCATTTACATAAATCTGTAAATTTTACGGAAATTTTTGTTTTGAGATATTTATAAATTATAATTGAAAGTTTCAGTGTTTCCTGGGAAAACAAAATGACTTAAAAAAGGTAGCCTAAAGGAATGAATATCGGCTGTAACTGCACCTTATGAAAAAGAGCAAAATACAGTTTAATTAACTATAATGTAAACGGTTAAATTGAGCTTTCATTTACTTTTAAAGGGGTAAGATATTTGAGATACTGAGTTTACCCTTTCTTACACTTATCTTACCCATTTTCACTTACAGTGTATGTATTACATTAAGTAATTATTTGATCTGAATACAGTGTAATTTTATCCTTGTAAATTGTTTTGTTTTTCACCTAAATGATTTAATCAATGGTTTATTCAACAGATACAACGTTGCTTTTTATTTTATAAGAGTATATAATATTCATTTTATTATTTTTTTAGTTTACAGACAATGAATTATAAGGAAAAGTCTGTTGTGTATCAAATGACAGCCTGCGGATCCTGCATATGATTTTAATAATGGAGATTTCACCTTATTTTACACAGGAGTATAGAATGGTATATATATACATTGGGAAGAAATTAGTGTTGGCTATAGAGGCATAAAATATGGTATTGAATTTGTTTTAAATGCCCTGGAAGCTGTTTAAAGATAGCAGTACTAATGCCAATTAGCTAGGGCTTTAGGAAACAGAAAAACTTCACAAAAAGTGTTTTGCGCGAAAGATAAACTGTTTGAATGACAAATTTGAGGGCTAGTAAATATTATTTAATCTTTAATGTATCTTAATGCCCGTGAGTTATTTCGCGAGAACATTATAGAACAGATTAAATGTATATTCTTTAGTTCGATTTAAACCCCAAAATTAATGACTTACTAGCCAAAATACACTGCTAATCTTATACGTATTCTCAGACAGCAAAATGTGAGGCTCTTTATTTGGTTGAATGTGAGAAGGGTTATTCCTATACCCTACTCAATAGCATGCAAATTTTCCTTACAGACATGTATGTTTAACAGTTTCAAACATTATTAAATTAAGCTTTGGACGATACATTTCATTTATTTTTCAAACTTTAGTGTGTTCTACTTCTTCCTGTCAATTTAATCCCACACCTGGGACGTTTAATATAATAAAAGATTATCTCTTTAAGTTTGGATGGTCTTACTATTCATCCATACACAACTATCTATGTACCACTTAATGAGGATATTTTAAATTATTTTTTCATCAGCTGTTTTTCAATTTACTCTGAAATGAAGGTGCTGGAAAAATACTTCAAATCATACATTTCACTAAAATCAAATTAATTCTTCAGGTAACGTAAAAAACTACCGTGCTGAATAATTTTTTTAAAGAGATTTAATTTATGTTTAGTTAAATTAAGTTCTTGCTAACGTAATAGGGTGAGAACTGGGAATGTCTATAATTTAGCTTCTTTTCTGTATAACGCAGAAAAGAATAAGTGCCTTAGTACACATGTTTGTATTCAGATTTTACTATTTTGAATTAGTTCTTAGGCACTTTTTCTGTTTATCTCTTAATTATTTGTCATGTTATTCCTCAATCTTTAAAATTAATTTTTCGCCACATCCTTTAAGCAAAGATTCATTCCTGACTTTCATGTTTTCTATTAAATAAATGTCCTAATTCTCTTCTGGCAGTTTTAAAATCAGTGGTTAATAAGTTCGATTCGAGTAAATATTTAAAAATATTTCCTTTAAGACGCATCGTAAATGACATTTGTTATCAGATATTATAATATCAATAATCTTAAGGAAATTCATATACAACTTCTTCATTGAATCGGTCCAGTCAAAGAAGATCTCTTACCCCAATTTACGTCGCCTCACCTTTGCTTAATCTAATCCGGCCTATAGCAACGCAAATCAACCTAGTTTAGCCTAAATCTAACCACAAAATACCTAGCCTAACGTAATCTAAAGTTATCCCTGCCTCACCCACCCTTTCCAACATATAACCAAATCTATCCTACAACGAACCAATTCTAAATTGCGACGAACCAATCATAGAATTGATATTACTATCCTGCCATATTTTGAAAAATATTTTTTATCTGCAGCTTATTTTCTGATTAACATAAGGATATGTAACCAATTTAAGTTAAGCATTTGCTTCGTGCAAACTTTTCAGTCTTTATGTTTACGGTCAGTAACGATCTAACTCCCACTAAAAGGAAATCCCAGAATTTTCTCGTAATTAAAAGCTTTAAATATTTAACTCAAAATCTTAAATTTATTAGTATAATAAATCAATGAAAATTCATCTGAATTTGCTCACTTTATTAGAATGTAGAGAAAATTCCAAAGAACAGAATTTCTGTTAAATTTATTCTGAAATACGAATTAAGATTAATTTTGTAAAGAATAACAAATATTCAAATAAAGTGTAACGTTTAGAAAGTTACAAATCAGTTAATATTTACGAAAGAATAAGAGATTTCACCTTAATAATTAAAAATAATTTCAAAACACAAGAGAGAAATTGTAGTTTTTAATAAAATGTAAATGTTATATTTTTTTTTTCATTAATAATAATAGAATTATAGTGACAAAGAAAGAAGATACAAGGAAATAATCACAGTAAAATCTGAATAGTGTTCAAATTTGGAATTTAGGAGGAACCTTTTCCGATAGAATCATGCCAGAGTTATTATGGTGTAGACAACTCAACAATTTAGCTTTTCTATAGTTTCATTGTTATATCAAGAATATCCTCACTTCTTAATTATATTTCGTCTCTTTTTCGGTATTTTACTAAATGTAATGTTCTAGAAGATTAATTCATTTTTGTATGTTTTATGAACATTAACATATGAAGTGGAATAAAAATTATTTTCAACCAATACATTATTTTTATTTTTGCAAACAACTTTATTGTCATTAATCTCAAATTTTTTCTTCACACTATAATATTTTACTCTTGATTATTCAGTATTTTCTAAAAATACCTTTACAAGAATGAAATATGTTTTTGTTTGGTTCTTTCTGCGATTATAACTATTAAAAAGATTTCCTCCCTTTGAGAACTTTGCCTTCTTTAGCTGCGGAGCGCAGGTGTAAGCGCTAAAGGCTAATGTTACTATGAACTGATTAATCAGTCAGAAGACCTCAGGAGTAGTTGAACTCCTCCTCTAATGCCCCACCCAGGAGGGGAAATGAGAAGACCACTGTCACCCTTCTCCACTGGGGCCATCGATGTTGATGTGCCGGCGTGAGAAGGAACGGCTGAAGTTAAGGTGTAAACAGAGGAAAAATGAATGAAAAAGCGAAATGAAAAATATTATTAACAGATGTGAAGTTCATCTTGTAAATATATAAGCCTTCAATCTGCATTAATTCTTTAATTTTTAGAAAATAATAAATCGTTGCATGAACAAATATCTCTACAATAATAGATCGAGGAAGGACTTTAAATATGTTGCAAGAAAACATCAAGATTCATCGATCTATTTTGATATCATAATAATAAAATTCGGTGAAACAGGGATGGAAATGGTATATGGATATTGCATGCCAGTACGTATTCTAGCATTCAAAAAAATCTCGTAAAAAGGAAACTACTTGCTGACCAATATGAGAAACCGAAGATTACAAGAAATGGCAAGAAAAAACGCAAATATCTTACATCCAAATTATCATATAGTAAATGTATAACTTAATGCTCGGAGTATTTCTTATTATATAATAATTAGTTTATTAAATTATAAAAGCGAAATATTCAAATAACAATTTAATGTATCAATGACATATAAGAGAAATAAAAATAAAACATATAAAGTAGTATTATTCCTGACACCCCTTACCATGTGTTTTTTAAAAATTGAAATGGTATATATTTTTGGAAAAAAATAGCCAGGAATTCCTGATAATTTTCTCGAACGACCAAAAGTAGACTGACTCTCCAAGGAAAATGGGATAACTTACACTGAGTCGTAATTATCTCAAATTGCTCGACATTCCTGGAATTTGGGCCATGTAAAGATCTTTAGTCAAAAGGAGAGGAAAATTAGCTAAAGAAACTCAAGCATTGTTAATTTTGTGTATCGATAACGTTATTTGATATGATAAACATCAAAGAACTAGTAGGAACCCATGTATCCTTGGTTTTAGAGTCATTGAATTATGTGATTTGTTTCCATATAGGCCATTGAGTTACATTAAATATTATTATCTATCTGGCTCGCATAACTTAAAATAGTGAATAGATAAAAAACTTTTCCCCCGCTATCTATCTAATCAGAACAGTTCTAAATATCTTATCTGAGCTTCTTTAATATTTAATGTTTAGGCAAAGTTTCTGGTGAATTAAGTAACTGCGTGCAAAATGGTTCAGAATTTCTCAATTTCATAATAATCTAAATGATTCCAGTATTGTAATATTTATTGCTAATTAAATATATTATTGAGCAGTTTGAATTTATTTCATTTTCAACCTTTGCAAATTTAATTTAGGAGTGTAAATTATGTGTAAGGTAAAGTATGAATTTTAAAATTTCAATCATTCACAATTTTAGTATCTCTAATTTGAGATTAATAATAATTTTTATTACTTCCCTATTTGGAGAGAAAATTGAATTTCATTTTATGTAGTGAAGGTATGAACTATAATTACAGAATTCTAACAAATATTAATATCTCCAAAATAATAATAAAATTAATTGTTAAATATTGCTATCATTTTGGCATAATGTAATTTTATTTTTTATTTTTCATATACTAATCTGAATTACGATTTGTAGCTACCTATTTATTTGAATAAATACCGATCTGCTACAGTTCGATAGTTTTTAAAAGTTGCTGGATCGTTCCAATGTTTAAGGCACTCATATACTTTACTCTTGCTAGGGCTGACTGTATCTAATATATTTCTAGTTCCTAAAACTTCATCCCCAATAAAATCGCGATATGCAACATTTTATGTGGTCTCGATGATAGAGCTTAGATTTGTTTTGATGTTTGTTAGCAAATTCTATTTCAATGTAGTGGTTTCCACATCATATTTTATACTCTTTAACTAAAGTTGGAAAAATTGTGTTACATTATTCATTTTTATTTATACCCATTAGCGGTTTTTGATCCACTTGAGAAATCCTGACAAGGGGGTAGTTATTATAGGGTTTGGATTTATGCTAGGATCTATCAACGTTTTACAGGTTGATATCACCCCGATATAAAGTCTGTATGGCTTAACAGTGTGTGAGTTGCGCCGTTCTTTCAGTCAAGTTAAGCTCCCTCACACTGTTTATTTCATTATTACATTTTCCCCTCCAATGACGAAAGATTTATTAAAATCTGAACCAATTTACTTAGACATTTCTCACTAATATCAAGATATTTAATTAGTGACATTTGTATCTTTAAACATTAATAATATTTCAAAAACTTATATTAGTTCAAACTAGTTATATACATCATAATGGAATGGCTAACCTAGAATGAAAAATAATTAATAAGTAGGACGATTAATGTTTGAATGGCATTCAAAATTCTGCCACATCATTTTGCGGATTGAAGATGGCTTAACAAACTGCGTTCAGATCTCACCTTGATAACGCTAGTATTTCACCCCTCACACATTACAAAACTATAGAGAGATATTTGCCTAAATTATAGATAGATTCTCTGGCATTAATGATCAACCAGTTCTTCTAACTGCATTATAAAACAATATTTCATTATTTAATTGCAATATTTATTCATATACTATATTTCTCCACTTGATTTTCGTGTTATTTTTAATAACAATTTCAGCAGATATTAAAATAAAGCTGCGCTAATATTACTCCCTAGGTTCAAAGATTGTTTGATACTCTTACTAATTAAGAGAAATTGTTCCTATATACTTCACTACTAGATCATAAATGGGTGTTCTTATGTTTTTGTGACCCATTGCAATTATTGTTAAGAGATCAAGGCCGATGAATTTCTCCTATGTTAATTAAAGGCTTATTTTATTATGTGTGAATTTTTTATACCAGAGGTGTTAAGAGCACATATCTTTTAGTATCCAATTTTCATCGTAATTTAATTATTCTTTAGTATTTTAATATTTTCTGGTTCCATGAATTTAAAAAATATAGAAGCACATTTTTAATAATTTCCTCCGGTGCTAATATAATTTAAATATTATTTTGGGGGGCAATGTCAAAGGATATTTTAAGTTATTAATCTAATGAATTTCTTTGTTCGTTTCCACGGCCTTATTTGTGTCCTAGTGGATAGCTACGAACCTTTCAAGAAGCACTGTAATTTGAATATAATGGAGAGAAATAAGGAATATGTCGTTATAGATTGTTTCTACTAGAAGATTAGCTGATTTAGGTTAGAAAGAATAGATAATGGCTAATATTAGATCATTATAGTCTAAATATCAATAGAATATAAAAGATCCGCTTAGTATATATTCCAAGTCTTTATTTTTCTCTATTAAATGTAATTTATTGCTTGTTCACTACTTTTCGATATATTAAAAATCTCTTGGTCATGAATGGTAAATAAAAGTACCATTCTAGAGAATATCCCTCTCAATATTTAAATTAAAGCCCCCCAAAATAATTAAACAACAAAGTTAAAAAGAAATCTTATCTAAATGGGTTATATCCACAATAGATGTTCGATTAATAGTGGGGCATAATAAAATTGATACGTATGATCGCAATTTTGTAAATTTAGGGAAGATATACCAAAACCTGATTTTAATATGCATTATAAAATTATTGTATTCTGTATGTATAAATTTTATTGACTACGACTGAGAATTAGATGACCTGAGAGTACAATTTCTACATACTATTGCTCTTTTTCTTTCAAATATGAGCAAAGAATGGCTATTGGATAATTATCGCGTTCATGCGAGTGCTAAAATATGACTAGTATCTAACCGGATTTAAACCATTTTTAGGCTACTGGGGTTGTGGTGTCATAAAAAAAAGAGACCAGCATTATTCTCAGGATAGCAAAGCAACTTTGAAGGATATCATATTAAATCTTATAACCAAGATGCGTGAGGACCTTACAAATTATTCCTTAATGCATAATTTGTAAGGCCGCTACAAAGGCGCACTAGATAATGAAAGCGATATATTCAATAACATTTTGCAATATGTATGTATAAATGTAAGAATACGTAGGTAAAAACGACTTGGGTTACGGCTGGTGGAATTATGGCCGAATTAAAGCTACAGAAGATGCAGAAACTTGTAGAATCAATTCCAAATAGGATGAAAGCTGTAATTTCCTCAAGAGGATGTCCAATAGCTTATTAAATAATTATAGCATTGGATACCTTTTACTTTGGCCAGGCAGTGTATAGTGGCTCATTTTAGAATACACAAACTAAAAATTCTTGTTAAAGAATATCTTTTGTGGTCATTTATAATTCATCAATCTTTAGATCTCTCAACAAATGCTATCCTCTCGTGAGTTTTAAATCTTGTTACCTCGGTTAAAATTACCATTAATTTCTTAAGTTTTTATGCCAAAGACCTCGATAATATTTAAGGATGTTTAATAAATATAATTGTTTTTCTCATTATAATTCAGATTCCGAAATTATGCGAGCTCATATTTCTGAACCATAAAAAGGGCAGCTATTAGATGCTCTATTTTTGCAACGAGACTTAATATAAATAATTTTTATTAGGCATAAAATTGAGGCTATATGTGGCCTGTGTCATAGTGTTGTTTTTTTACTAATATTACAAATATTAAGCAGTCTTTATGGTAACAAGTGTTTCAAAAAGTGAGGAATATTTGTATTATTATTCAAGCGAAATATATTGTTTAATTTTATAAAGAGACAAACTTAAAATATTTCACTAGAATAGCTTTTCTGGTCATCTATAATTCTTTAATCTTCAGATCTCTGCATAAATGCTAGCCAATATTGATTTTTGACATCATATTACCTCGCCTAAAAAAAACATTAATTACTTAAACTTTTACGCCAAAGACCTAGATCATATTTAAAGAACTTTGATGAAATTATGCGAGCTCAGATTTCTGAACCATAAAGAAAGGTAGCCATTAGTTGCTCTATTTTTGCAACGAGACGTAATATATAAATTTTTTTCATTAAGAATATAAATAAGGCAATATGTTGCCAATCTCAAAGTGTTGTTTTCACTAATATTAGAATTATTAAACAATCTCTATGGGAACAATTATTTGTATAAGTGAGGAATATAGTTTAATTTTAGTTTGGTCTTGTCCTTGGGTTAGAAGAGTGTTATTTCCCAATTGTTGTTAGCTCTATCAAATAGAAAAAGTAAATTTTATTCACAAGATTAGCCCATTAATGATAAATAGCATTACTTTGATGCAAATAGTAAAAATATATGAAATGTTTCAAAGTGTTATATTTTTTTCCATTATGGTATAAACATGATATACTGAATTTAAAAAGTTATAGAAACATTAGTAATAGCTATTATTTTCCTTTTATTTGCGTTTTTGCGAACTAAACAGCACTGGCAGTTCTCTAACATTCCACATAGATTTAACACTAATTTGGTGAATAATAAACTGTAGAGATTTATAGATCTTTCGAGAAGTTTTTATTTGTTTGAAGAATTTCTAGAACATTCTGGCATAGTAGATGACTGTATAAATACAAAGAATGTCTACTCAACACATCAGTTAAACTCTAGCCATCAAAACGCTGACATCATCACTCATATTAATAGAAGCAGGCGTCAAACATGGCATCAAGAGGTTCTAATATCCGACAGACGCGGTTTGCAATCTCCGCGGTGAATTTATTAAGAAAAGAGCAAAAAAGTACTCTATAGAGGAATCTGTTAAATGGGTGAGGCCTACAAGCCCTATTTCTGTGTGCCAGACGGAGATAAAGCCAAGCCTTGGATACACCTCATTTCACCTGCGAGGTATGCAAAAGAACTTTGGAAGTTAAAATATATATATATATATA
Source organism: Ceratothoa steindachneri (assembly GCA_963969495.1). Taxonomy (NCBI): domain Eukaryota; kingdom Metazoa; phylum Arthropoda; class Malacostraca; order Isopoda; family Cymothoidae; genus Ceratothoa; species Ceratothoa steindachneri. The sequence goes on from OZ018336.1 coordinate 49,655,923, forward strand.
TATATATATATATATATATATATATATATATATATATATACACGAGAGGAGGTTATAAGGAAACGAGATATGAGGAAAAGTGTTTTATTATTTTTCAATATTACTACCCTCGACTTCAATGCACTTGCGCCAATTTTCCCTGAGGCTTCGAATTCCCGACTGCTGTTTAATCCACTCCTGGACGACAGCTGGAGATCTTCATCGTCCCCAAACTAGCGTCCACGCAGTGCCGCCTTGAGCTGGCAGGAAAAGAAAGTAGTCGCCAGGGGCAAGATCTGGACTGTAAGGGGTATGGTTGAGCTCCTCGAATCCTCACTCGCGCAGGGCAGATTGTTCAACTCTGGCCTTTTGGACTTTGACGACGTTGAAGTCGATCATGGTGCGTGAGGTTTCGTGAGGTTTCTAGGGACCCAACGGGCAGAGACCTTGGTCATAGCCAAATTGTCGTGGATGATATTGAAAACACTTCCATGTGATATTCCAAGTTCTCGCTCGATTTCTTCGACCTTTACCCGTCGATTTTGGAGGATCGTCATCTCCACACGGCCCACTTTGTACTCGTTGGTCACGTCTGACGGGCGTCCTAGAAGAGGCTCATCTTCAAGAGACTTAAGACCATGGCGGAATACCTTATTCCAGCGAGCAATGGTTGCACAGGAAGGGGCGGTGTCGGTGTACACTGCAACCATGCGTTCATGGATCTCTTTTGCATTCTTGTATTCCTTGGTCAAAATTTTGATCAATGCACGCTACTCAACCTTCTTTATTGTTGAAGAATTTGTGACTGACGATCTGCGATCAGCTACTGCATCTTAAATAGAGGAGGCAGGAGCGTGCGGCTACAGGTCCTGACTTGTCATAACTTGTCCTAACATCCCCACAAACAGCTATCCTCCTTTCTCTGTTTTGCCCTACTGATTCGCAAAACTTATTGACCGCCCCTCGTATATAAAATGTGTTTTGCATATTTGGATGCTAGACTTATTTTTAGAATATCTAATAATACTTAGTAAAAAGTATTTTTATATTCATACTTATGTTTTTATTTTGTTTTTTCCATGAAGGTACAGAGGAGAAAAGAGAGCTATGAATTTCGCAATCCCACAAATTATGAGGGAACCAACACACCACTCAAGCAATTGGTCTTTCTGCATGGTGAACCCTTTCAAACGTCTATAAAGCAAAAGTTCGCCTGTTATCATCTATCCAAACCTTCCGTCATCTAGTGTGCCAGTGCCGCACAGTTCCTAGCTTCCCGTATCCACTCCTCCAAAAAGAGAGCATCATTTATTAGAAAGGAAATGTAGTTCAGAAGGGGATTAAGTCATTGATCCTAGTTACAGAAGTGCAACTGAAAAAAGAAACCCATTCTAAGCCAGGCAAAAGGATTTCAACAACCTTGTCACAAATCTTGGTCTCACAAAGTCCAATGCCGAGCTGTTAACTTTGAGGCTCAAGCAGTGGAATTTGTTAGAATATACCAGTGTCAAGATCTTGTAGATGCATTGAAATATTAAGATTACGGTTGGTAATTTTTTGGAGACTTCAACATGGTGGCCTTCTTGATGTGTCTCCAAGGCTACTCTATCAAGCTTTCTTATCTTTGCCCTTGCAATAGCAAGGATACCATAGCACACTACCATCAGTGAGATTAGCCACAATGGACCGAATTTAGTGTGCGGAGAAACAACATCCAATGGGAGCCTTTATCGAGCCCTCGAAAAGTACTTTTTCCTCCTCTGCAGTTAAAATTGAGCATTATTAAATAATTCGTTTTAGCTCTAGATAAAGAGTCTGCAGCTTTCAAGTATTTCCTAGATTTCTTTCATAATCTATCTGCGGCAAGGTGGAAACCGTGGTTTTCGTCTGTCCAAATATAAAAAAGATCATGGAGTGCAAGGAATTTCCCGATCAGCTCACTAGAACGAAAAAAGCAGCGTAAGACAGCTTCATGGTAGTGGTTTTGGGCCTCCCAGGTAATCACAAAGCCGAAAACTATGTAGAGCTTGTTGGGAATTTGGTGAGAAACTACGACAAGATGAGTTACAGGATGTCCCTGAAAGTCCATATTCTTGACGCTTATCTTGATTAATTTAAGGAGAACATGGGAACGTTTATCTGAGTAGCATGGCGAGCGCTTTCATCAGGATCGACTGGACTTTGAACGCCACTATCAAGGATCGTATAATTAAAATCTGATGGGAGACTATATTTGGGGGCTGAATCGCGAAATTAATTTACAAAATAAGCGTAAATCAGGGAAAAATACTCATTTCTAATACTTTAATTGTCTCACTTATGTAATTCTAGAATAAATAAATGCTATTTTTATATCATGTCGTTTTTTTTCTACTCTATGCAAATGAAAGTTCAAATTAGCCACTTCCTTCCAGAGAGAAGAGGTAAATTTTAGAAATATTATCCTGGACACAAAAGCAAAGTTTGAAATAAATAACAGTGCTTTTTCATGCATTTTAGACACAGGCAAATAAAAAATAACAGTTGCTACCCAAAGACAAAAATTGTGTTGTACAGGATTATCAGTTAAAAGGTTAGAAAATCTTAAAGAACCCCCATGGATACAGTATTAAATGTCTTTCGTTAGAAAAACGTAAATATTTTATGTAGGAACATAAAAATGCTAATTTGAGAATTCTAAAGAGATTATAGCAGAATATTTTTAACAACAGATAACAAAAACATTTTTTGTTAAAACTTACTCTATATTTCTTCTACTCAAGGCTTTAATTAAAGTTAGGTTGTAATTTATGTCTTTCTTAAACAAATATCGGACTTAAATGAATTTAAAGGAAACATATTTCATTTATAATTGTTTAATGAAGTGTGCGAAATACTTCAAACCCTAAAATATTAGGTTATATAAACATAAAAAAGTATAGGGAATAAAGTTTTGCTGCCATCGTTAATTACATTTTTTTATAATTAAACATTATAAATATGTGAGTTTCTAATGTGACATATATATTTTTAGATCTTTATAAAATTTACCATTGATCTTTCATTTTCCATATCGTATTGAACCTATTGCATGCATTGGTTTTAACCTTGAGAGAATAGGTGTTTTAATGCAATGAAAACTGAAAACTAATGACTTCAAACATTTGATTTATTAGCAAATCATGTTCCACCGTTAAGTGGGAACAGAATATATAGAAAAGGATGGCAGGTTGATATAAACGTATTATATCTATCATAAATCTTATTATAATTCATATGTAATTAAAATAAAAATTAACTTTAATAGATGTAGAATATCCTTACATGCTTATGGAGGTCCATTGAATTTCTATGATGACGTCTCTCCTCTCGTGATGAGTGCCAATGAATAGTGAAGTAGTTTGATGACTAGTAGCGTAACTAGATGTGTGATGAATATGAGATCAGTTTTGGTGCCCCGGTGACTTTGCTGGCTACGAAGTCCAAATTATGAGCCACACCTCCCACTTGTGGGCCATGCAATGCCCTCGCATGGATGGGAAGGATCTCCATTTAGGAAACTTATGCTGCCTTTGGCGCTGTTCTTGGCTGCCTTTGGATCAGTAATAGGTTTCTTCTCCAGGTGTCCCGGTCGTTGTCAAGTTGCTCCAAGCTGGATGGGTCCACTACACTCTGCTTGAAGGTTGATTTGAGGTGGTCTTTGAGGCGCATCTTTTTCCCCTCTAGAATACGGCGACCAATGACAAGTTCTCTATACAGGAGAGTGCGGGGGAGTCGGGCTTCGGCCATACGATAGACTGGTCAACCCATCAATGCTGGCGCTGGATGATTAGGGCTTCAATGCTGATAACACATGTGCCCTGGAGGATGGTGACATGAGGAACGCGGTATGTCTAGGTGATTCCAAAGATTCGTTGGTGGCCTTAAGTTTCTTAATGTGCGCCCTATATACATTCCAGGCATTACATCCATACAGGAGAGAAGTGCACAAAGGCTTATCAATAGCGGCCTTGGTGGGGATAGAGATGTTGCGATTGAGGAAAACCCAAATTGATAGTCGCCTAAAAGTGCCTGGCCGGTCGAATTCTGTTCTCTACTTGGTCATAGATGCATAGGAATGAGGACTAGATGCTGCCAAATTAGACAAAGTTGTTGGCTTGGCTAATGTCATCCCAGTACTGGTGGAGAACCTCAGTCTTTCTCTCATTGATGACGAGCACTGTGCTGATGTAAGTGTCGTTAATAGGTACAAATATCCTTTGCAGCACCTCAGCTGAGTGACTGATAAAGGCTGCATCATCAGCGTACTGTAGGTCGAATACAGTCGTAGTTCTTGTTTTTGTAGTGGCTTGGAGTCATCGCAGATTGAACAGACTGGCATCCCAGTGGTATCAATAGGCGATGCCCTCCTCTATTTGGAATCTATTCCGAGGTACAACTGTCACCGCTGCCATGTAGATGTTAAAAAGAACCGGTGCAAGGGCACAGCCCTGTTTCACACCGACATTGACCTCAAATGGCTTTGACTCTAGGCGAACTACACCTAAACAAGCAGAAATTCCTATATCAAATTCCATTAGGATATTCAGAAATTTGGAGGGACAACCAAACTTGGTTAAAATCATCTATAGAAAAGGCGGGTTTACGGTACCAAAGGCCTTTGTGAGGTATTTATGTTGTTCCCTGCACTTTTCTTGTAGAGGCCAGGCTACAAAGACTATAACTGCGTTGCTCCTCTTTCTGCAGAACCAACATTGTGTTTCTGGTAGCACTATCTTAGCCAAGAGAGAAAGAAGGCGGGTTAGCATGCTCTTAGCTAGAATTTTTATAGCTACAGAGAGAAGGGAGTTGACTCTGTAATTCCCGTAGATGGACTTGCCCCTTTTCTCTTGTAAATGGTGACGATGTTAGCATCCTTCCATTATTAAGTGAGACGATTGGCATCCCATATGTCGCATATGAACAGGTGGAGTTCTCGATGGAGCAGCTATCCACTGTACTTAAAGACCTCACCTTCGATTCCGCCAGGTCCTGCTGCTTTGTTATTTTAAGGAACTTGATAGCTTTTATGGTTTCCTCGAAGGCTGGTTTGTAGTTCATTTTATTTATGGAGGGAGGCGGGAGAGACAGCTGATCGCCTTAGGTTCTGCTGGATTGACATGGTTCAAGATCTCCCTGAGGTGGTCCCTCAGTGAGTGAATATACCACGACAGTCCTATATAACTGTTTGGCCGTCAGAAGATCTCACTCGTAGCGTAGAGCCTCTAGTTGGACCGTATATTGCTTTGACAGCGTTATAGATGCCATGTAGATCGTGGTCATCAGCATTTATTTTCAATTTGCTTTAATCTTATTTAGGATTTGCAGAGAAAAGTTCTGCAAATCTGGCACGCAATAAAGGTGAAAATGAGTTTCTTATATCAGCATCATGTGCTGCATTTTTTTTTTGTAATAGCTGATATATTCAGGAAATTTGTCGTCAAACCAATCTTGGTGGCGTCTTGAAGTGTAGCCCATGGTGGCAGTTGCAGCCTGCATGATAGTGTTCGCCAAACTGTTCCAGGCGTCTGTTGGTGTGTAGTCTTTTGTCGCATCAGGTATCAACTGTACGATTTGGTGTAGATGCGGCTAGGGCACTCGAAAGCTCCTACTGTACGTTGGCGTATTTCAGGATCCCAGAGTGCATTCATTTGTCTCCTACTGCGCTTGTGAACAAGTAGTCGTATTTAAGGCGGAAAATGAAGCGGACAATTTGGTGGTCAGTCAAACATTTTGCGGCGCGTTGTGCCCTTGTGATGGTGACATCTTTTAGATTACTGCGTCTGACAATAACGTAATCTATCAGGTGCCAGTTCTTAGATTGGGTTGCATCCAAGTTGTCTTCAATTTGTTAGGGAGTTGAAAAATCGTATTTGGGATGGTAAGGCCATGTTCATTGCGCATATTTAAAAGGGGGAGGCCATTGGAGTTGGAAAATGCCACCCCATGCCTGCCGATAACGCCACCACAGATGGTATAGGATGATTTTGTCTTTTCTAGGAATGGTGAGGGGTCAAGTAGCTAATAACCTCATTTTTCACATCTTTGGGTGAGAGAAGCGTGGGAGCATAAGCACCTTATGATGGTGGCGTACTTTTGGAAGCCTAGGGTACATGGAGACTCATAAGATGTTCACTTGTGCCAACACGGGACTCAGGTAAGTGGCAGAGGAGGGATGATATTATTGCGAATCCTACATCATAAATTCTGGGTGCCTCTTCTGGAAAGCCACTCCAGATAAAGGTGTATCCCTGAACGATCTCATTGAGAAAATCCTCGGACGCCAGTCGTGTCACGCTGATGGCAGCGTTATCAATATCCTACCTCTTGAGTTCGGCTGCAATAAGTGGAGTGGTGTGGTCCTTGGAGTCTGTCTGACAGGGCGCTACTATTTCAGGTTGCTATCTTTAGGTTTAGAGAGTTTGTTTTGTCTTTAGACTTTTTTCTTTAATTCTGACTGCTAGGAGGATGTCCCGGAGGGCTTGGTTACCCACTTGGAGGAGTTTGGACCAGCGGTGTCTAAACCACCCTTTCTAGGGCCGTCCTGAGTTGGAGGCGAAGAGCACGGGCCCTAAATAGGACTGCTTGGTCGTGCAATCAGCTGCCGAGAGAAGCTGTCGCTCCATCTCAGCCTCGTAACGACCATCACATCTGCTAGTCCAATGTGCCGTGGTTAATCTATGGGCTGCTAGTCCCATCCAGGATATGCCCTAGTTACTGTCCCACTATTGCCGCAGAACTTTCAAGGATCGATGAATGGTGAAGGCTGATGGTTAGTGGGTAGCTGTAGAAGAGAGAAAGCGTGCACGGAGATATGATCAAGGTAATGAAGAGGTTATGCAGTACTCAGTACCACATACTCGGATGGGTGCAACTAGGTCCAATGGCAGAAAGAGTCCAGACGAATGGCTGCTGAAAGTTATCAGCAGGTGGTGGCCGTGAAACCTACTTGTATTCAGGAAACCGCCCTGTAGAGACACCTTCCCCGCGGCGCTGCTCGAGAGCTCATGGTGCATGGTCATGTCCATCCCAGGCTGCAATTTAACTGATAGCTGGGGCAGTGGTTGATAGTTTGTCAGGGCGTCTCCACAGGTTGGTGAGCCATGGCACACCACCTATGGGGTACCGTGCTGCTCCGTGATACCCTGGTGTTTAGCTTGGAGCTGCGGAGTGCTCAGTATCGGTCGGAGGTCGCTAGGAGACACACTAGGAGTCTTTATGATCGAGAGGCTGTGCACTGGCAGGGAAGACTTACGCATTCGGCTTTCTTTTGCACTAGGCTAACTGGCGGCGAGAGCTGAAAAATAGAAGGCATGCGAACAAGCAGCTTAATACTAACGCAAACGCACTAGGGGCTTCATATCGTCCTATGTATGATAGAAACACAAACACTAGGATATACCAAAGTGCAATTATAATAAATCTAATTAACCGGACCACAACATAACGAAATTCAGGACGTCTTGGGCTTTAAAATATGTCTAGCGCTTCAGGAACCTATCTAAGCTATGTCCCTACTTAACATTATAATTAATTTTATGAATCTCAGTGAAATAAAGTTGATGGAAGTGTCTAAAAAAAATTTCTCCTCAAAAATTAATGATAAGTATAGTTTAGAAATGAAAGTATATTTTTCCCGAAGTTCTTATTTACGGCTTTCATTCGTAATGAAATAAATCACGCGAAAGCGTTTTTTAATATATCAACAAGAGAATTGTGTTAATATCTCTTTACTCGATTCAGATTATGTTTGAGTGGCAAGAAATCTGAGTGTTTTTTTTTTAAAGATAGACTTCTACCAAAGAAACTCAAGGATTTAGGCTAACTTTTGGAAGTACTGTAAGGGGAAGAAGACTAAAACTTCTAGTATAGCTTCACGACTTGTGGAAAGTATGATAATCATATCACAGAAAGTAGCTGAAGTGGAATTGTACTACGCTTTCTTATGAGTGGCCCAAACAGTTTTCTGTATTCAATACTTTTATGTTGCTAAAATAAATTCCTTGGCTTGATAAACACTTTAGATTGGATTTAGATTTAATAAGAAAAATTACGGAAGTAAAGTGGATTTATAATTTTGGTCCAAAAGGACTCAATTTGTCAAGCTTTTTATATCTTTCATATATTTATTTAAAACTTTTAAAATTAATATTTAGGTAGCGAGAAAATTCTCTTATATTGACATTAAATATGAAATAAGGAAATATTTACAAACACCGAGATTCAAGCTCGTTAGGAAAGCCTTCACAACCAGCCTTGACGTCTTTAAATCTGCTATAGTTGTTTTTGTTAATGAAAGGAAAATGAGACATATTTTACCCACTGCTGCTGTGCTTCTAAAGGGAAAAGTAAATTGGGAATGAAAAAAGTTAAAAATTATAAGCAGGAAAGAAAATAAATATGCAAGATAAGTAAAGATCCCCTACTATAAAAAACAACGTCAAACTTTAATGGTTAGGTCCGAAATTGCTTATGGAGGAAGGAAATGGAATCTCAATTACATAGAGACTGAGGTTTGTAAAAGTTCTTTTACCCTCTGGTTCTTTTCTTTTTTCGAGAGAAATACGTGTGTGATAGAAATGGTTACGTAAAACCAACTTAAATTTCTACTTTTGCAGCACTCATCATTACGAAGTCTTGCGTATTATCCGCAGTTGTGGCGAGTTGGAAGGGATCGAGATCTCTTTTCTCCCTTATCTGGGCCACTACAAGTTCGACATTGCTAAGAGGCTTAACTTCAGACGGATGTTCGTCCACAGAGTCCGCGCGAAACTCAAAAACTGGGAAGATCTCAAATATCAACAAGGAGAAAAGCGGCAAGTACTTGACGTGCGGTTACAGGCCTCTACTCACGAACCATATCCGTTTATCAACAAGCAGAAAGAACATCTTGTAAGGTTTGCTCAGGAGGTCTTTGACGTTCGCTACATGTCAACGACCAAACACCTTAATTCCTTGAAGATGCTCAACATTGTAGATTGGATGGTGTGGAATGCAGCTGATTACAGGCTCACCGCGGCAGAGTACAGGGATATGATGGGCATGAAAGTCCTGCCCTGTGTGAGATATACCACAAAGAAGGCGGACTACCACTTTCAGCAGGAATTTGCCCCGGCCGACACGGCAAAGATCGTGAAAGAGTGGTTGGTGTCGAACCTGAACTTGTCGACGAATGCCTTGTGTCCGCCTCAGTCAATCGAGCTCAATACATACTATCGAATAAAACCCTTGGACACATGTCGAGGCCAAGGCCTGCAGGGTTCACCAGAACAGACACGATGGGCTGAATTCCTTAAACAACCGCGTGTGGACCAGCAGGAGGAAGTACTTCGTCTACAAAGTGTGCGTTTGCTTTATCTCTTGCCTGGAACGCACGTTCATCATGATGGCAGCCACATTAAATAATACTACAAATAAATACATATATTTATGTTATAATAATAAAAACATGTCTAACTGCATCAAAACTGTCGGTGTGTTCTTTGTTTCAGAGCGTCGTATCAAGGGTAAGATGACTTCTTATAAAAATCAATTCTTATAAGACTTTGAGAAAATAAGTATCGAATTTCATAACAGATCTCAAATATTTTAAAGCTACTAATAAAAATAGTTGATGGTAGGTCAGTTTCATCAATAGATTCGAGACTTCTATCACTCTGTGCAGATGATGGGTGTGCCCCATTCATTATAGAGGCATATCAGTGATATCTGGCCTTTGTACAGCCAAGGAGCGGAGATAAATTTTGTTATTCAAATAAACTAGCCCCTGGAAGAACATATTTGACCTGCACAGATTATAAAATACAAAGAAACTTGGTAACAGAAAATAGAAAAAGTAAAAAAAAAAATTAAAAAACGTAGGAAAAATTTGTTAACAAACACTACTCCATTACATTTTTTATCTCCTTTTCTTTTCTTAGATTTTAGAATGGTGGTCATTGAGGTGATTTCTTCTGTTAGTAACTAAAAACAGCAAATAAAATATGACGTGTATGGAGTGTGGAGGGATGGTTTTTATAAACTCTTGCCTTTGCCATCGTTTTTACCATAATTCCTTCTAATTTTATCTATTTTCAGTTATTATCCATACATTTTTACTTCTTCTTGCCTTAACCCAACAAAAGATTCTTTCCTGACTTTCCAATCAAAAATATTTCATTCCTTTTTCAATAAACAGCCACCACAGGAACAGAGTTTCAGAGTTATTCACCTGACATTTCTTACCTGAATTAAATGCTCGCTGCACAGGTCTTTTCTTTTCTCCAAATATCGGTCTTTATACACACTTAAAATAGGTTTTATAAGAAAAATTAGTACGAAGGATAAAACGAAAGAAAATAGAATGTAACTTTATTAATATTGTTTTAAATAAACCTTATCGGAAGAAGTTAATAAAACTGGAGAGTAACTAGGCAAATATCTAACGAATGTGAGAATCAATATCTAAAACCAAATCCCGCTGAATTAAGAATCTCCTTGGTAAGAAGAACCAATTTAATGTCATTCTCAAAATTATAAGCTAGAAGGAATTTTGAGAGGACTCATTATTTTTCACTGATAATCATCTTCTATGAAACAGCAATAATATTTTGTAATGGTTGAATTTTTTAATATAAAATCATATCAGATAAAATAATTGCAATCACAACCAAGCAACTAAAATATTTCTAAGCAGCTTCTTCCTCTTCTAGTGAACAGCCAATAGAAAAGGTATCCTTAAAGGCACTTAGGTAAGAGATCCAAGTTAAGAATTTCCATTCCTTTAAAGCGATCGTCAGAGTTTCGATTGGTGTGCCCACATACTGTTCTTAGGCGGCTATCTTTTCTGGTTGCAATGTGTCTTGATGTTGTTCCTAACAATACTCTTGTTCCTTTCTTTCTCTGCTCTTTATTTACGACTGCATATTTTTGGGTGATCAATGATTTACTGCGGTATCTTTTCAACAGAACACTCTACCAAGGTAGTTTAGCCATTCAGAGCATCTTTGCTTGGCTTATACCGATTAGCTCTATTTTTTGGCCATTACGCATCAACACTTTATATCGGTCCTCAGTAGATCTCAAATTACGTTAAGATTTTTAAGCAGTTATTAAAACAAAATTTGCTATTTTCTAAGCATTAAATCATGGAACTGCTTGAAAATTACTTTGTCTAAGTAAGCTGAGTAAAAGGGTTAGTATATAAGATATTAAATATAAAACTTACTTGATAATTTAAACATTGCCAAGGGCGTCAATCAGATAATTCTTCCATAGGTTTGACTTTTCAAAACAGGAATATTAGATATGTATTCATTCATTGATGGTCATTGAACACAGAGGAACAATAAAAAAACAAGATATATAGCAATATGCCTCCAATAATCCTCAAAACATTATAAAAAATAAACAAGGACTATAATTCAGCATGTTCTAAGTCTAATGGCCCTGATCGACACCACTTCAGGCACTTCAATTCATTGCAACACGACTCTCCAGTAATATGCATTGGCCCGATATCCGCATTATAGATTTCTGGTAAAATTCTGCACCCTAAGTTTAAATATCATCACTAGCGCAATAGAATCTTACTATTAAATAAAAAGTAAGGATAATATATGCGAAGAATAATAGAACTAACTAATTCTAATTCCTTCATATAAATACTTGGTTGTGGAGACACTGGCAAATGAGACTGTGGTGCCTTAACCAAAATATAACTAAAGCAGATTAAATTATTAAACGAACGAGAAAATTTATCGTTTAGGTAGAGCAGAAAGTATAAATAAATTTTATGTTACTGAATTATTCATCTCTCTTAACAATAATGGTTGCCTCAAATTCACCCAGTCACGAATAAATGTACTAATATATGACAAAATTTCTAAGATATTATTAGACTTACAAAAGAAACAATAAATATAAATGAGTTTTGCAAGAAATATTATGGAAAATCCATTGAAGAACGCAACGTTTACAATACAAGTGTTTTCGAACATAAGAATCCAAATCGAAAGCTTTAAATATTAATGAAAATAGAGCATGATTAATAGAGAATTTGGAAACGAAACGAAGATTAATCCTCAATATTCTTTAACAAAAAAATTAATCTGTACGAGAGGTGTCCGTGTTATGTTGTCATTCAAAGAGGTCATTGATCTTTGGGAGTATATTTAAATTATTAGATATCAGAATATTCCCGACAAGTGCAGTGAATAGGGTCATATATATATTATATTTTAGCGCTACGCATTAATGTATGAACACAATTCCAAGACAAATTGGTACGGTTAATGTATCGCAAAACTTGACAAATGACTATATTTTAAGCCATAGGGCAACCCCAGTCCTTGATATGCCAGACAACACTTAAGGAATCCCTTTAATATACTTAAAAACATACATTAAAAAAGCTCTTATTTATGTTAGTCTATTTTAGCGTCGTAGAAAACTGAAAAATTGGAATTAATGAACGAGATTCATTATCGGGCAAAACTAGATAGTTTCCGAGCCCACATTAGACCATGTTTGTCCATTTATGTCAAAGTTTTCGAAATTTATGTTTCTCTAGTTTATTCTTTTAAATTTCTAGTCCAGGTGAGTCATAAATTATTGGTATAATAGTGAATACCTTAAAACATTCTTTTATTTGCTCGCAATTCTGATGAGGAGATATCATCTATTTGGAACTCTTATAACAACACATATTTCAGAGAAGAAAGAGGCCTGAATGAAACCTAATGAAACCTAAAATCAACCTGTCCTTTCGTTCAGAAGTGATACAAATCAAATTTCTCACTTTCATAATCTACTGTCGTTTGTTGTTCTCAACACTTCATCATATTGTCTGTGCTCTTTTGTGCACAGCTTCCTTACCGGGAAAGTTCATGCGACTCCATAACTTTCGGTCATCTTTCTCATTCTATCGTCAAAACTTCAGATAACAACTACGCTTAATTTTCACGTAACTCTCTGGTGCAGACTCATATCATGTTTCCTCTGCTTTCTTAGTTCTATCGTTGTTAACCTTCCTGCATCTATTAGCAATATTATTCTCACCGCTACTGGACCATCAAAAGTAGCACCGACTATACACTGATGTTATAATGTTTGGTGGCTTTCAGAATACCATATTATCTAGATGTATCCATTATCTTTTCTCCCATTTATCGAACGCTAGATTAACTTTCATCTATTGTTATTTCATCACATCATTTATTTGGTATCACAACAAACAGCGATTTAGTTGTGTAATCTCAAATTTCAAGATAAATTACCTCTCGCCTATATCGTATCATTCCTAAACAGTCATTTTTGATTGAATGATCAATCTTAAATAGATTGACTGACAAAATTAAACTTACCCTAGATGGGTACCGAGACGAGTAAACAACTAATTAATTCATGTCTTGAAAAATACATAGCGCTGTGACGATATCGAAATTGTGAACCCAATTCATTTGTATAACACCAAGTATGGAATTTAAACGTGTTGACATTTAAAAAAGATTCCGAAGATAATTTTCATATATTAGTATAAACTTCGGAAATATGCAAATAAATTGAAAAAAAATTCTTTAAAGTACTAAATAAAATTGCATAAATCAACGTTCCAAATTTTAAATATTACAGAATTATGAATTAACCTGTGAAGAATTTCAATTTTTAAATAATTTAGCCTTGAATTAATGCAGATACACTTCGAGAACCAGTTCATTTCAACTTAGAATAAGTTACCAAACATTGCTTTTTGCCATTTGCATACAAATTAAAAATCCCTGACAGAAAATGATTACAGAAATGAGTATTTGAAATGGCAGACTAAATATAATTACTAAGTCAGGCAAAGCAAAAGGACAAAATATGAAATTATAATTAGTATAGGTTATGATGCGGTACGTATACGCTTTCCAAAATTAATATTAGGTTTATTAATATGTTAATCAACATACTCATTATTAAAGCATTTATATTCATTAAGAATTTTCAGTAATTCTTTTTATTATGAATATGATTTTTTAATTTTATATGAATAAACGGAGAACCTATCCAACCGGATTTACATTTTGATGTGCAAAATGGTTCTATATTATTTCATATTATAATATTTGAAAATTTACCACAGTTATTTTTCTCCAAATTAGCCTATTACCTCTTTTTGTAAAAGTGTACATAAATTAACTAGAAAATTATAAGTTTAAAATAGGTAGAATTCAATTAAATTTAAAAGTGCAGAATTTGAGTCACGACCCCACTTATTTATTTTACCCTTAAAACTTTTTGTCCCAAATGAATCATACCAAATTTAATAGGGAAGAGAGTTAGCCTTGAAGCGTAAATGATTTAACAAGAATAAGGTCGTTTTAAAGGCATTCTCGAAAAAGTGAGTGAGAAATATTTGGTTAGATTTTCCAAGGCAGTTTAGAAAATGGTCGATGGCTCTTGACCGATAGGTTAAAATTGTTTTGTGATGAGAAATTTGGGTCATTTCAGAATAAATTACACTATCAACATTATTAACCATATTTGTGTTTTCATTGATTATATAATTTCGGTAACGTTTAAAATGTGGATCTAAAATAAAGTAACTATATGTTAAAGCATTTATCAACAAAAAGAAGATGGTTTTAGAATTTTCCAATCCCATGTTTTGTAGAGACATTTATAGTCTCGTCACTAGAATGCGGGCTATGTACCTCTCACACACTTTCATTACTTCTAACTATTTGACTTTATTTACCGATCACTTTTATCCAGTTTTAGCGTCTTGTCGTTTGTTTCCCCACCTTTTTTAAATAAAAACACTCTCTTAACTTTAATATCTTCAAATCATTAAAATTAGTATATATGTAAAATATCCAATAACTACATAGTTCTAGAAAAAAATATACAAATATATGTGAAAAATTAAATAGAGTGCTATTACTTTCCACACACCCAGTGATAACGTTTTTACGAAAATCAGAAACGGAATTGTCAAACCCATTTCATTGACAATAATATATATGTAGACCAGACAATGGCTTTGCCACTCCCCCATACAGGGAAACTTGCGCTTCACTACTAAGATTAAAATTTAAAATCTAAAAAAAAGCACCTATGGCTATAAAAGATATATAAAAATATATTTTCTGAACTTCACCATTTTGTTTTATGATATTATAAAGGAATTATGAGAAATAAATTTGATAAAAAACATAAGTCATAACAAAACTAAGATCAAATTATTATTTAAATACTCAAAAAATCTCCTTCATTAATTATAGAGTTAGTGATGATGTATATATACATTTACATTAACCATGACATAAATACAATATTTATACTGTCACCTTGACGTTTATAATAAAATGATAAGAAAATACAATAAATAATTAAAATAAAAGAAACAAACATTATATATACAAAATTAGAAATTCCCATACTGGGAAATTCCATCTTTAAAAAAAGGGACAGATATATTAATTGGAAGAAAAGGGTAAATAGAAGCCAACCAGACTTGGATGAATGAATTTTCTATTTTTATGTGATAAATCCATTAAAGTTATTGGTAGTACTAAACTAGGAATAAATTACGACTAGGTAAATGCCTACAAATCTAGTGGTACTTCCCAGGAAAAAGAAAAATCCTAAGTTCTGTCCAGATCGAAACTTAGATACTAAAATGATGCAGAAAGATGTCTAAAAGAAAGAGTTATTGAAATTGAGATATGTATGAATGCGGATTAGATAATATATATATTAGATATATTAAAAATGTGCACATAATGTTTGTAGGGGAATCGTCACCCCCCCACCCGTTCACTCTTGGTGGAGTCACAAGGTGGTTACCACAAAGACATCCGCCCCAGGCATCGGCGGGTCCAGTGCGTAACCACAGCGTCGCACTTTTCGGCGGCATGAAAGACCCTAAAGGTCCAAATGCAAGATCTCCCCCAGGAGAGTGAAATTCGATTTCACGTCAAATAAGAAATTGAAGACGTGTTTCTCCCAAGCTCGAAGGCTAACGAGGAGCCGATGTAAGACTCGGTGGGAAAAACCCGTTGGGCATAAGAACTCTCCTGGGACCGTCCTCAAGCCACTCCCCCCTTACAACTCCCCCAGTGGGGTGACAAGGTATAAATGAGGAACACTGGGGAAAATCGAGGTAGTATACGTCAGACTCCAAGTGGCGAAGTCCTCGATTAAAACCGAGCTACCTAGACTGGATTAGTAGTGTACTTGGCTCGCCAGACCAAGAAGTACCCTGCAAGAGAGGCAGGGCTACCAACCTTAAGGGGCTAAGAAGCAGCTCATCTTCGAGCTAGTCCCTGGTAATCAAAGCGAAAGCTAAGTTAACTTTGTTAAGTTCAACTTATTCTCGTCAGAGAAATCCCCCTCCGTTATACTCGCCCTTGAAGAAGACTGGAACCAAGAAGAAGCTCATCCTCGAGCTAGTTCCTGGTTACCAAACCGAACTTTAAGTAATTTATTCTCGCCAAAGAAACCCCCCTCCGTTATCCTCGCCCTTGAAGAAGACCCTCCCCGAGTTCAGTCCTCGTCCATGAGGAATTAAGTAACGAAGGAGAAAAGCTCCCCCTCGAGCTCGTTACTCGGTGGTCACACCGCGCTCCAAGTTAACTTGGTTTAAGAACCAAGTTCGACTCCCTCTTGCCAGAGAGACCACGACTACTTTGGTGCCGCATAAAGCACAGCAATTTTTCTCTTACTTGAAGAACCCCCCCCCAGAATACCGTGTGGACCCCCCAGCTGCTACCCTCGCCAAAACCACCGTGTGATCTCGCCCATCTACATTTGGCCAATTTTTGAGGGTCAAACTAATTTAATTAATTCTTGTTTATGATAATATTCAGAGTATTGCTGTAGTTAATGTTTATATGTTGTGTATTCAATGGTTAAAGTTAAAATATAAGTTTATTTTGAGATTATTGTGCGTTTCTCTATATCCTTAAGTGTTTCGGAACGGCTCTGTTCGTTAAGATATTCCGATATCAATATATAAGCACTCTTAGCACTCTTAGAACAAAAAATGGAGCATTCTACGACATATTATAAAAGTGGTGTCAGGTGTCGGGTTGTTATTAGAAAGAACCCAGCAGTGTCTAATTAAGAAAGAGCCAACACGTGAAGGAATATCATATCCGGAATAAGAGAATAATTGACGAGAGGAAAATTGGTAGAGTTAGGGGTGGTAACAATCTTAAGGTAATTGGTAGGCCAAGTGGTAAATTTGTTGTCGGAGTGGTATTTCAATCAGCATAGTAGTGAGATTAAGGTTAAGTTATGCTGAGCGCTACCTGGTGAGTGGTGGCATAATTACCTGAGAATACAGAAAGGAAAAATCGACGGACCAACACAAAATGGATCCGGTCAAAAGATTTTACCGACAAGCCCAAAGTCTGGGACTTGAAGGCACAGAGATGCATGACTACGTCATGGCAGAACTAAGAAGAGATTGTGAAGAAGAAAAAAGAGTTTTGTATATAGAAGAAGAACAATAATTAATAAAGTTGGATAGAGAAACAGAGGATATAATAAGAGAGGAAAAAAGAGAATGTGAATTGATGGAAATACGGATGAACCGGAAAAGTGAAGAATCCCGAATACAGCGGAAAATAGAAATAGAGGAAAGAAGATTCTCAAGGGGAAGTAAGACAAACGAAAGAATAAGAAGCAAAAGAATTCAGAATAAGGATAGAATTGGAAGATGAAGAAAAAAGAATAAAGATAAAGCTGGAAGATAAAGAAAGAAGAACTCGACGGGAAAAGGAAATAGCGAAAGCAGAAAAAGAAGCCGAGGAAAGGAGAATGAAGAGGGGAAAAGAGTCGAAAGAGAGGAGAATAAAGATTAAAAAAGAAATTGATGAAAAAAGAATACACATGGAAAAAGAACTTGCTCACGCTGAAAGAGTTGAGAGAGAAGAAAAGAAAAGTTTGCTCGCACTCAAAAGAGCACCTATCGAGAATCTGATAGAGGCCGAGGAAGTTGGAGCTCGGCCTGGACCTAAGAAAGGACCATCGAGGGAAACCCAGCCACGTGGGGTAACGATGGAAGAAGTAGAAAGTAGAGGTTAGGTACCAGCATGTGTATCTAAGGAAGAACCTACGAGGAGAACCCAGCCAAATGGGGTTATCAGGGAAGAAGAAGAAGGTAGGGTAGAGGAACGAGCAGGTGTACCTGAGGAACTACCCACGAAGAGAAGTGAGTCAAATGAGTTGACAAGGAAGGAGGAAAGAGGTGCTATTGCGATACACCCAGGTAAAACTAGTCAAATGGTAGACACAGATGAGTATCCCCTCTCTTTAGTAGTCACCTCCCCGAAAGGAACGTCTTCGGAGTTACCGCTAAATCGCCAAGTCGTAGTGAGCGCCACGCCCATTAACGACCTCACAGGGAAAAGTTTTTTCGATCCCCAAAGTTCGAACCCAAACACGATCTTCCCGTGTACCTGGTTAAAGGAGAGCTATGGGACCCACGCTCCCATTAATTATGCCCCGCTGCAACAGGCCGCTCTCGCCATAATGTTCAGTTTAAGGTGGTCAAGTACCATAAGATGGGTAATTCGAGTAGGTTGAAATACCGCTACCATTTAGTAACATACTGGGGTAGACTCAATAACCCGAACGGCCGACTCAGGCGCGGTAAAGTATTGGTATTAGAGCACCATTTTAGTATTAGCTACATCAAAGGAGCCGATAAAGTACAGCTGCTCTATAGGCGGAGACGAAATACCATTGAGGGTTATTTCAGTACCTAATGAGCGTGAAACCATGTTTTCATTTCTTGTTCGTGGTAACATTTATTGGTATGAATTAAGTTCCCAAAAACTTAGAATGGTAAGGAAGTAGCTTGTTTTGTTGTTTTTTTATGTGGGTAATCGACGAATTAAGGTTTTGTTATTTTCATGTAAAATTGTATTGCGAGTAGGTCTAGTTCAACACATTGCCTGGGTAAACGCGCGTAAGGGCGCTCATGTGGAAGAAATCTTAATGTAAGAGAGGGCGCAAAGATATACAACTTTGCTAATCTCGACGAGGTTGAGTAAGTTGTTTAGAGTTCCCGGGAGCCCCCCCCCCCCATTTAGTCCTTCGATGGGAGGTGTGTAGGAAAATCGTAACCCCCTTTCCCGTTCACTCTTGGTGGAGTCACAAGGCGGTTACCGCAAAGACATCCGCCCCAGGCATCGGCGGGTCCAGTGCGTAACCACAGCGTCGCACTTTTCGGCGCCATAGAAGACCCTAAAGGTCAAAATGCAAGATCTCCCCTAGGAGAGTGAGATTCGATTTCACGTCAAATAAGAAATTGGAGACGTGTTTCTCCCAAGCTCGAAGGCTAACGAGGAGCCGATGTAAGACTCGGTGGGAAAAACCCGTTGGACATAGGAACTCTCCTGGGGCCGTCATCAAGCCCCCCTCCCCTTACCACTCCACCAGTGGGGTGAGAAGGTATAAATGAGAAACACTGAGGAAAATAGAAGTAGTATACGTCAGACTCCAGGTGACAAAGGCCTCGATTAAAACCGAGCTACCTAGACTGGATTGGTAGTGTACTTGGCTCGCCCGACCAAAATGTACCCTGCAAGAGAGGCAGGGCTACCTACCTTAAGGGGCTAAGAAGCAGCTCATCCTCAAGCTAGTGCCTGGTTATCAAACAAAACGCTAAGTTAACTTTGTTAAGTTCAACTTATTCTCGTCAGAGAAATCCCCCTCCGTTATACTCGCCCTTGAAGAAGACTGGAACCAAGAAGAAGCTCATCCTTGAGCTAGTTCCTGGTTACCAAACCGAACTTTAAGTAATTTATTCTCGCCAAAGAAATCCCCCTCCGTTATCCTCGCCCTTGAAGAAGACCCTCCCCGAGTTCAGTCCTCGTTCATGAGGAATCAAGTAACGGAGGAGAAAAGCTCCCCCTCGAGCTCGTTACTCGATGGTCACACTGCGCTCCAAGTTAACTTGGTTTAAGAACCAAGTTCGACTCCCTCTCGCCAGAGAGACCACGACTACTTTGGTGCCACATAAAGCACCGTAATTGTTTTCGTCCTTGAAGAACTTCTTCCGGAATACCGAGTGGACCACCCAGCTGCTATCCTCGCCAAAACCACCGTGTGATCTCGCCCATCTACATCTGGCCAGACGTTCACGCGTCGTGAGTCAATAACATTTCTGAGGCCTTCAAATTCCAGATGAGTCCGTAAGCCTAAATCTTTTTGAGGGTCAAACTAATTTAATTAATTCTTGTTTATGATAATATTCAGAGTATTGCTGTAGTTAATGTTTATATGTTGTGTATTCAATGGTTAAAGTTAAAATATAAGTTTATTTTGAGATTATTGTGCGTTTCTCTATATCCTTAAGTGTTTCGGAACGGCTCTGTTCGTTAAGATATTCCGATATCAATATATAAGCACTCTTAGCACTCTTAGAACAAAGAGGGGGGTGCATTCTACGACAATGTTAATGTGTAAGCTGAAAATGATAAAGACAAGACGGAAGGTCACTCCAATGAACTGGGGCGTTTAGTGTTAAGATGATATATGGTTATTGCATAGATGGTTTCCCATTGTTCAAATCACTTACAAGTTTCTTTGAATTACTAAATGGCTAAATAATGCTTCTGGCACTAGATAGTGCTACCCAACGCCAAATCTGATGGCAGATTTAAAATCTTTAGGGTGAATAACCATATGTCCCATGGTCATATAAAGCATTTCATGGCTATAAATTGATAAAATTGAATACTCCTTTTGGAAAAAAGCGACGCTTGACTTGGTGGTTCACCGCAGGTAAAAATTAAAACTAATAAAGATAAAATGAATCTTATTTAAGTAAAGAAATTACTGTTGAAATATGTTAGAGACGACACCGATACAATGAGGCGAATCATTATCCATACACATGTCTTACGGAACCACATGATATGTATTAATTAACCTACCATTACGAAATAACAAGGCCAAATAAATAATATTAATCAATATATAATATCATAACAAAGTATAATAATTTATGATAAATAATAATACTAGTAATTATAATATGTTGAGTTAATAATAATAATTAATAAATGAATAATTGCATGAGTAAAAATCTATGAAATTTATTACTAAATACATTAAAATTCAAAGGAAAATAAATTACCAGAAATTTATTTTTGAGTGTTGGCATTTCAATGCTCATCCACTAAAGGGAAAATCATTCACACACTTCATAACTTAGAAGAGACCTTTGCTACTCATAGCACCAATGCATTAAAGAAAGCAAAGTTACTAAGGTCATCATGACACCATTGAGGATGCTAGGGTATACAAGGTCATTGGTCAAAATGATAGAACAACCCAAGTCAGAAAGAGGAATTTTACAATGCATTTTGAGTTAATGTTTTGGATTTTGGCAATCTTGACATTTGTTTAATTGATTAGTTAATTTTATAAGTTAATTTTAAATGTCTAGAAAATATATATGGCATAAAAATTCAACCTAATATTAACATATAATGGAAGAAAATTGGATTGACCGAAGTTTGGCAATTTTTTCCTTTATCTTTACCATCCTGGAATTTTCTAAAAATTGAAGAGATATAGTAAAATACACATGAATTAGGTAGTTGTGAATAAACTTCAAATGTTTGTGTTTGAGAATTAAATAATATGTGTGGAATGAATTAGACGAAGAGGATAGCCTCTGCATCACCAATTTGGGCAGTCTTGAGGTTATGAGTGTTACAAATAGTTACTGTCAAAAGTATCTGCAATTTGACGAGATTTGTAACTAAGTTTAGATTGTAAATTTTATTAAAAAGTTTCTTACAATTATTATGTTGGGCGAGAAAATGACGCTATTTTTTTATTGAGAAGATAAGTCACTTATCTCTGCATAATTAATATTAAGGAAAAATTAGTAAAATGAGTCCCTCTCTTTAATTTATTCTAGTAAATTGACGAAATGTTCTAGCCTCAAATTTCTACGAATCAACAGAAGTGGGCAAAGAAAGGGAATCATAAAAATTGGAAAGGTAAACACTAGGGTAGCTATTAGAGTAAAGGCTTCCTAGTTTTGTTTAAATTCTTCAAAATTAGCTTCAAGATGTTTACTCATATTGTAGAAATAGCTTAGCTTTTTATAAGCCGTAGTAATTTCTAGTATATTAAAATGCTTACAATGCTCTGACCAAATTTAACTTGCAATACTTTTTCCTTTCCTAAGCTACACTTTGTTTGATCATATGTTTAGTGATTGTGTAGTGATGACGGAAAGCTTACCACACAAAAAGCATAGACTGCTTTATGAATACAAAAAAGGAAATAGTGTCAATTAAGTACAGCACCGAAGTTCATGAATAAGCGTTGAATATTGGAAAATCTCGGCGTTATTAAAAAATATACCTTTCAGCTATCTTGGGCTAAATAATCGAAGTGTAGTGGCTGGCATAGTCAAATTAATCCTCGAGACAAAACAGAGCTTTTAAACCTTATAAACAGAAATAAATTCTACTGAATTCTATAGTATTTACCCTATTGAATGCACGTGAGACATTTCAGCAAAAGTACTTGTTTGCAGATGAAAATTAAGTTATTTACCCTAATATTAAGTGCGAGATAATAATAGGCTATATTGCAAGCTAAGACTTTCTACTACGAAATGTAGTCTCTATCAGCTGCTATTTAATAAGCAAATAGTTACTTCAGAACTATGTGTATAAAGATTGCAACATTTAAATACATGCCTTCACAGAAAACGTTAAACTAAAGATAAAATACGGCATAAAGTTTAGATGTTCTTCCTCATCCTCCACCATCCACCTGACGTCGCATGATTTGCTTATAATTTAAGTCATTACAACACTACTCTGATATGATGGAGGAAGTTGATGTAAAATCAAATTTTTCATCAAGACCAAATTAATTATTCAGCAAGGGTATCCACTGGTTAGTTAAAGGATACGAGAGCATTGTTAATGTCGATAGAAACTAAGTTGATGAAGTAATTTCTTTAAGTTTGAATTTGTTTTATTACATGACTACCTTTTTCTTAGAGCTCGAGAGACGGGAAAGACAAAAATATCCTAAATCTAATCCCAGTCTACGAACACATGTTCCTTTTAAGAAAAGAAATGATACGGTAGTTAAGTACTCGTATAATATCCTGAAGCTTCAAAGATATATACGAGGTAAAATATATTGTATTGAAAGAATCATTTAATGTAATTGGAAGTAATAATTCGTTAAATAATTCAGAGGTGGAATTATGTTGGTTTAATATGAATCAGTGTGAAAAAAGCAATTAGCGTTTCAATCTTTATTGGGTAAATGTACCTTAATACCCTTTACACTACAAAGAGCTATGCTCATTCAACAAAGATTTCCCTTAGATAAATTTATCACTTGAAGCACAGCGTTAAGTGACCTCCTAATAAAGAGTCTCGTATTGTTCATACCGCCAAATCGGACTGACTGATGCTTATAGCAGTGAAGGATTCAACCTGTAGGTTTGTATCACTCATTTAGTAACCTTTAAAAAAAGTCCGAGTATAAGATCACATCCCTAGACGAGCCTTAGCTCCTTTGTCGTTTATATCATTATATGATATGATTTTTCTCAAAGGGTAGGGCAGAACTGAGATAAGATTATGTACTCATAGTTGTATTTTAGACAAGCTTGGGCATTAGTTACTATACTCTTCCCGAATTTTCTCCAGGTAAGTTTTCATTGCTATATACACGAATGACAACAGCTGCGTACATTACGGCATTCGGAATGTACATAAATCAATAAAAGAGAGCGGGAAATCATCCTTAAAATATCCTTATCCTTACTAAGTTATTCCCCCTATAGCCATAAATAAGACGATGAAATACACGCCATGAGATGAGTTTAATCTTTTTAAAAACAAGAAAAATATCAGCCACCTATGGTATAAATCATAATACATCATTTAATGACATTTCTAGGCTGTACCACAACATTTTCATTTATGGTGAATTCTAAAACTTTGTAAATCCAAAGCAAATGATCGTCTTTTCTAACCACCTGAGTTCACTTAAATCTCAAATCTGAGAGAGAAAAGAAGTAAATTTATACCAGAAAAGATAATTTCTAGATTTTATCAAAGGGAGCTTGAAATTTGTACGAGTAATTGTATGCTTGTGTGCGCCTTTTTCGTGCCTTTTCTCATTTGAAGTGAACGTAATTTGTTTAGGAGGAAAAAAATGGTAAATGTTTTTTTTTAATAGCAAAGTTTACTCTACAACCAGACTAGAAAACACTAAACTCCTCGTTCATATCAAGGGTTGAGCAAAATAATTAACAATTGTTACGGTGAAAATGATTATTAATAGACGATGTTAAATAATTACATCTCTTCTTTGAATTGAATTTTATGGTCACAGGTTTTCACATTGTGGTTTGGAAAGAAAAAATCAAACTGCTATTTTAGATTAATCAGAATGAACCTGATCGAGCTGGGAGCGACTTAATATTGAATGAGTAAAAGTTCGAAACTAGATGTGGTTAAAGGTCTATGAGAGATTAGTAGATTGGCACGAACTCGGACGTTGTTTGTATGATACCCGCTAGATCAATCTTCTCCATAATTGTTTAGCCCATTTCACTTTATTTACCTAAGAATGCCGAGGGTCAGAGGTTACGGATATTTTCATGCCCTTTTACTCCAATGACGAAAAAAACAAATATATAAATTAATATCTACAATTTGACTGATATATAAAATTTATTTGAAAATCAATCAGATTTAATCGTAAGTGATTGGGAATTGCTTAATGCATATTTCCATCTATCTGACAATTTTCTGATCCCATATGCAAATAGTGTCCATCGGCTAGTGGTAATCCATGCCTCTACATGGGAATATGTGAAATAAATTACCCCAATATCCTTAGCCATCAAGAAATCATAATTACTAAAATATTTTTGTTTAGCTCCCGGATAATTCTTTGTATATAATGCAGTACTTTTTTACACAATCACCTAATTATGATGTTAGAGTTTAGCCTCACTCAATGTTTTCAAATTTAATTGTGACGCCGAAGTTACTAACCCAGATCCAATTCTTTTGTGACTGTAGCAATGAATATATTTGCAAAATAGGTGAAATGATAGCTCAAAGTGGAGATAACTTTTTAGATCGCTTTGAGATTCCTGTTAGAATGATGAATCCACGCTATTTAGCATTGGCTAGTTCGTTTGTTTTTTATTACTTTATAATTCACGATATAATGACCGTGAGGGCGCATTAATAATAATATAAAAATGTCGACTAT
The DNA here is from genome assembly GCA_963969495.1 of Ceratothoa steindachneri. Taxonomy (NCBI): domain Eukaryota; kingdom Metazoa; phylum Arthropoda; class Malacostraca; order Isopoda; family Cymothoidae; genus Ceratothoa; species Ceratothoa steindachneri. The sequence continues at coordinate 49,681,174 of OZ018336.1, forward strand.
ATAAAAGTTTGAAGAGAATATCAGGATCAATTGTTTGTTTTTATACTAAAGCAGGTTCCGGGGTGATGCACGCTGCACGATCTTCTTTGCTACTAAGACTCTGCTTTATCTTTTCTAGGTATTTTCACGTAACTTTAGCATCTTGTTCCGAAATACCTCTCCAATATTCTGAGGCAGCTTCCTTACTTCTATTTTAAAACGATATATTTAATTTCTTGCGGTTTAACAAGTTCTATTTAAAACTGGTATGGTTCTGTTAGAACTGGTATTGTTAAATTAGAGCTGGCATGTATATATATATTTCTTATAGGATTCGAATTAGAACGATTGGTCATGTTTAGTTTAGAAACGGCATCGTTATATTTCAAATGGCCTGGTACTTATTAGAGATGACATGAATTTTCTTATAATTGGCATGATTCTGTTTATAATGTCTCATGTTTCTGTTTAGAGCTGCCATAGTTCTCTCTAGTACTGCCATTGTACTTTCAACAGATGGAGTTTGGAAAATATGTGTGTACCTATGATTTGATCCGTAAATTCCGAGCCGAATGGATTTGCTATCAGCCTTAGTTATTTTGTGTAATGCAAGGAAGTCACACATTGGAATATAAGACCCAGCTTTCTAAGAAACTATATACAAGTATATTGGAAATGCTCCTAAAAATCTCAATTTTTTAATTATGCTTTCCTTCTCCATTCTGGAAAACTCCTCAGCGTCGCGTTCTTGAGTATGCTGTGTGCATATAATGTTAAATAGTGTGCTTTATCTTCTGCCAACAAGACAGGGGTGAGGTTAGGTCTAGGAATCTTGCGATTAATCCAGTATATTGAATATCTATTAGAAGATAAACTGTTGAGATGAGACCTGTTGAACTTGGCAAGTCAAGTTCAGGAAAAGGCATGGAAAGTGCGAAAGGAAACACTAACATGAATAGCGATTCCCGACACTCGATCTGTCATACCGCAACCTTTGAACTCTAGAAAAAGTGTGAAGTTTTGCAGTAAGAACAACGACCTATATGGTTTGACAGACCTCGGCAACTAATAAAAGCCAAAGAAGAGACCATCCGGGAAAGAGAGATTAAAAGAAGTTTCTTTGAATAGACCTGGATAGGCCTACCTGAGATGAGTTCTAGAGAGGATACGATCAGAGGTAAATGGCTCTCCTAATGCAAAGCCAGAAGAGTGGAACGGTGGAGGCTCTCTCAACAGGAGAGTTGAGTCACGTATCTGGATCACGGACGAAAAAGCAGGGATTCGAGTCCTGCATCTCCCCAAAGATGAATTCAGAGGTATGCTAATAGAGTCCCCTGGAGGCCTTTGTCTCTGAAATAGATCTGTTGGTGTGGCCGGAAGGCGCCGTAAATTGGTTTTTGGATAGGGAAATGACAACACTGACGGAGTATGGTTAGATTATGTTCTATATTTCATCTTGAGGGACGCAAATTACCGTAAAAATGTCAGAAATTTGCAAAGTGATGAGATGCGTAGTTGCTGAAGAGTTTGAGATTTTAGCATGTGCTTGATGGTAGTTTTGGAACATTAAGGGGGAAATGGAGGAGGCGTATCCTTTTGAAGATGTAGGTAAAGATTACATTGGCCTCCATCCATATGGAAGCCACAAGGTCACGGATAGCGATGGGCCTCACCTTTAAACTTTTGGTGATACGACATCGTATAACTCATTCCCAGAATCTCCTTTCTAGAAAGTGCCTGACAAATCTGAGAACCGATAGTGTGAGCGGAAACGAGAATTCTCACATCGGGAAGAGAGTTTATCTAGAAGCAGCTCTTTTGCTAGATTCTAGACTATCTCGATGAGTGTTTCCATATTGTCTTCTAGCGAAACGGAGTTCTGGGCGGCGTAAAAGATTCGCAAACCTAGTTTGGTCGGACCATTGTAGGCGGCAGCGTCGACTCGGTCATAACCACCGAATCCATTCCGAGCTAGGATGTGATTGGCAGTATCTGCCAAACTGTGGACTGATTTATCTTCCCCAAATGACTCCTTGCAAGATATCATACAAATAGGGAGACGAGTGAGAAAGGCTTGTCTCAGATATGCCGCTGCGGAGTCGGCACACGCAGGATCTCAGAGCTTAGGATTGAGAGTTGTAGGCTTCTGCCCCACTAAGGTGATGTTTCTGGGGAGGTTTTGCCATCGATGCTTATCAAATGTTTGTGATCCTGACAAGTTTAAGAACAACTTTGCAGCTTCCATGAGGTCAGCTGCTAAATGTAAAAAGCGAACCGAAATTTGGTCTTTGTGGAAGAAACCTTTTGTGCCTCGAAATCCAGCTCGCGGAGAACAAGCAAGAATTTGGGAAAACCTCAATCTCAATTAAATAACAGAAATATATTCTTGTTTGTATTAAAAACTGAAGATTTTTTTGATGATGAAGAGCCATTATCTATGGACGGAGAATTCTGCTCCACAATGAAGTTACTTGCAGCCATAAAAGAGTGTAGTTTGTCCATGTGGCCACCAATCAATTAGTTGAATATATAAATACGCTCCGATTATATATTATATTTATATACAAGGTCAGGTAGTAATTCTTCATGATTGCTCAAGTCAATTGCCTACAAATCGCGTGAATGGATATCTTTGGAGGTTCAAATGTGAGGCTAGTACTTGGCGTTGAGCAAATAACAAGGCAATGAAAATACACTGGTTCGACTCTTCACAATGCCAGCGAAGTAAGCCACAATGTCGTGAGGTTGCCGTGCTTCGAAATCATGAGGTTACCAGTGATAACTGACTGCACCAGACTGTTTGAAACATATATTCAGAATCTACTTAAAAGTTTCCCAGTATCTCTTATTCCTCAGTATCCATTTATTTGCCTTAAATATCGATTTGACATTTCTACCCTTGATTTTATTCTAGTGTTTTCTCCTTAACGAATATTTTATGCTACCTAAGAGTTGTGTGTTAGAAAACGCAATTTTCAAATAAGGTGTGTTTGGTTGTGGAGAGTCATTAGTTTATGATCAAAGATGAATTAGATAGGAATTTTTTTCTATTAATTTATATTTCATGAACTTGCTCTCTCGTTTTATTTCTTTAATATGATTTGTGTTTATATTTCTTCTAACCGGTATCTTGCTTTATAATCTGTCTGAGTAAAGTTTACAAATCATATTTTCCCTCCGTTCGTTTGACAGTTTCTTCCAGTTATTATATATTTTTTTTTACAAAATCTAAAGTATTGTAAATTGGGATAAAGTGAAATGGATTCGATCAGGCAAAAGATAAGGTAGAATCAGAGCAGTTGTTTAAATTATAAGTTGGGCATAAGATGACGCTTTCCAAATTACGACGGGCGGTCAATAAGTTTTGCGAATCGGCAGGTCAGAACGAGGAAAGGGGATGGCTGTTTGTGGGGGTGTTAGGACAAGTTATGACAAGTCAGAGCCTGCAGCCGCACGCTCCTGCCTCGTTGATTTAAGAAGCAGTAGCTGATCGCAGATCGTCAGTCACAAATTTTTCAACAGGAAAGGTTGAGCAGCGCGCAGTGATCAATTTTTTGACCAATTAAGGCAAGAATGCAAAAGAGATCCATGAACTCATGGTTTCAGTGTAAACCGACACCAGCCCTTCCTATGCAACCATTTCTCCCTGAAATAGGCAGTTGCGCCATGGTCGTGAGTCCCTTAAAGATGATCCCTGTCCAGGAAGCCCGTCAGACGTGACCAACGAGGACAATGTGGCCCGTGTGGAAAGGATGATTCTCGAAAATCGACGGGATAAGGTCAAAGAAATCGAGCGAGATCTTGGAATATCACATGGAAGTGTTATCATCATCCACGATAATTTGGCCATGACCAAGGTCTCTGCCCGTTGGGTCCCTAGAAACCTCACGCCCCATGATCAATTTCAACGTCTTTAAAGTCTACAAGGCCAGAGTTACACAAGCTGCCCTGCGCGAGTGCGGATTCAAGGAGCTCAACTATCCCCCCTACAGTCCAGATCTGGTCCCTAGCGACTACTTTTTATTCTGCCAGCTCAATGCTGCACTGCGTGGACGTCAGGTTGGGGCACTATGGAGATGTCCAACTCGCCGTCCAGGAGTGGATCGAACAGCAGTCGGGAGATTTCTGGTTGTCGGGAATTCGAAACCTGAGGGACAAGTGGCGCAAGTGCATTGAAGTCGAGGGTAGTTATATTTAAAAATAATAGAACGCTTTTCCTCATATCTCGTTTCCCTATATCCGAATTGCAAAACTTATTGACCGCCACTCGTAGGTATGAGCCCATTGGCAATGTTCATTAGTTTAAATGTGATATTAATTGGCACAGTTATTTCTCCTACCCAAATTACGTGATTTATTTGCCATGAATTCAAACACGCTGTGTTTTTTCCCTGGAACTTTATTATTTATTAGATCCATAGCAATTATCTAGAATAAGCATCCTCATTAGAACGATTGGTCACGTTATATTTATTTAATTAATTGACATCATTAAATTGAATTAAGCCAATTAGAGAGGGAAGGAGGGAATTTTGAAGCGTGTATGCCTCAGGCAAAATGATTCAATAGATTATCTATTGATATCGTTTCTCAGCAGATCACTTGTAGGTTGAGTATTTTCCCAAGTATTATTCACTTCTTAAGGGTTTACTTATAAGTGATGAGGAAATTAATTGAATTAAAGTGTGTATTTAGGCAGAGTATTTGTTCTTTTGCAGTAATTGATTTACGTGTATTCTTTAAATATCACCAGATAATAGGAGAGTAAATTGATTCTGGACATATAACTTTTTATCGATTTGCCCAATTTAAGGCGCATTTGAACTGTAAAGAAAAAAATATGTTGATTTAACGATGAGTATTAACTATTAAATAAACGATTAAGGGCCATATAAATCAATTACAATACAGATCAATTCATAAATATATCTTACCTGGTTTTTAGGTATTTTTATTTAATTAAAAACTTCAGTAGTCTTGATTAACCGCGGGGGGCGGCGGCCGAAGAAAGCAACCAACGTAAACATCAAAATTAGTATCATGTACCCGCCCTAGGGCGCCAAAAGGAAAGCGAAAGTAGTGTTTTCCACTATCTAGGAAATTTTGGGAGAATGAAGTAAGCGGAATAAACTGAGTCCACGCGCATGAGCAAGTGGTGACACTCGGCCGTGAGTGTTGTGAGTTGCCTACCTCAACTTTATCTATTTTGTGTTTGATCTCTTCAATATTGAACCCGATAAACCTGAGGGGGTACTCCTACGCCATTCTAGTTTTTAGAGCCTATGCGCTCTTTTATTTGTTTTTTTTGTGCCGAAGCTAATTATATTTTTTGGTTCCTCGAGTAAAAAACTGAAACGAAAGTTTGTACAATTGTTCCCAAATTGCTTTAAAGCTCCGACCGCGCTGTCTATAAAGATCTATTGGAGCTATATTCCGGGTTGAGTATACCTAACTTTTTTTTGTATCCGTGTGCTGTGGTGGCCGTGTTATGTAGTAATAAAGTCATCTTTATAGGGTAGTAGTTTAACACAACTCTTCCTTTAAATCTTTACTCCAAGTGTATCCAAATTTCCCTGCAATAATTATTCTTTAAAACACATTTGCACTATGTTAGGGGTTAACACATTTGTCTTAGGTTGGGATAAATATAGATTTAATTTACAGAATAGAGATTAAGTCATTATTAAATTATCCTTTTGTTCGAATACTACAGGTTATCTGCATCATTTAATTATTTAAAGTATTATTTAAAACAAATCTTTTCTTTAAGTTTGACCTTGTTTATGTCCAATTTTATTTTTATTTCAATGTTTGGAAGTTAATGACCATGATTTACTATAGTTTTGCCTAATGTTTTAAAAAAAAATGACTTGAAAATATCATGATATGAATAGGGAATTTTTGACGAAAAAAAAGCTTTATAATTAGAAATTACACTTAGGTATTTTCATCTGAAAGTTAATCTTTTATATTTTTCTCGATTACGACTTTGCCATTTATAATTTGTAGTTTTTGGTGTCCTTTGACCAATTGTTTTCTATTAGAATAATTGCATAAAATGTTTCATTGGATTAAATCTTTACATTAAATATAGGGTTTAAATTTATTAATAATGTTATGACAATTTATTTATCACTTTTACAACAATTTTCTAGAATCTAGAATCTAACCACTAATATCTTTTCATACATACGTAATTACAATCTATTATAGTGGTATTAAACAATTTGTCTAGCCTGTTGTTGGTCAACAAAAATTCTCTTAAGTGTTTAGAACTTTTACTCCAAGGAAATATTCCTTCGTTGGTATTGGTAGAAATTTAGCAAGAAAAAATGAAGGTAACTAAATACAACACACACTTTTTTTACAAATATACCGCCAAATTCCAACAACACAATTATTTCGCAAATTACCTTTTCTTATCAAAGTAATAAGTTTACTTTTACACATATTCTAGCACGATATTTCTAAGGACGAAAATTAAATTGATGAGAGAGAAGTAGGCTGTAAACTCGACCAAAACTGACATTATGATGTAAATTATTTCTTTTCCCGATAACAAGCTATAACTTTGCAAATAAGGGAAGATAAATAATATATAACTACTCTTCTTTCTAAAAGATGTGCAGATAACTGTTTATTTTCACATGTAACTGATTTAAACTATAATTAGGAGGCGTAAATATTTCTTGGGAAATCATCAGGTAATCGACAAAAACTTAGATAATCGACGATCAAACTGATATATTATGCATTAGCTTGTGAAACCTTTTTAAACGAGAGAGAAAAAATTGAAACGATTTTCATTTTCCACTAGAGCAGGGGTTTATTATATAAGATTAATTGATAGACTCCTTTCATGTGTTTGCTATAAAGATATTTTGAATATATTATCATTGGCGAGTACGATGTCCGGTCTCCAGAAGATTGAAGCAGTTTTGGATTTCAATTTCTGCTATATACTAACCGTATGAGTTGTCTCGTACTTCTCAAATTGTATCATTATATTTTTTTATATATATATTTTAATGATAAGCTTAAAATCTGAATAAGATTTGAATTCTAAGAGAATTTCCCACTTCTAGATTAAAGTATATGGATATGTAATAGTTTAATAAAGAGAGACAGAGGCTTCGTAAATTAAAGTTAAATCACAATAATACGTGACACAGTAGATGTTCATTAACACAGAGGAAATTAGGAAAGATGTTACACAAGCGATTTCCTCTTTTCCTAAGACCAGGTAAGAATCATACATAGATTAAGCAAGCAAAAAGTGAAAACGGGAAAAATATTTTCTCCGTTAAAGAAAGTAAATAATTGGTGTTTTTTTGATTTAGCTTTTATTCTTAGTCAATATACATATATTGCTAAAATAAATAAAACGCTTTTTATGATCTCAAAGCTTTCATAAAGAATTTCTACACTATATAAGTTTGAAATCTTTTGCATCTTATCATTTAGATCTTTTGCTTACAATTAACATTTAAAATGGAATGTTGTTTTTTTTATCCCCCAAAGCATTAATGAAATACCTTCCTTTTCGTTTATATGTACATATTGCTTTTTATACACTAGGGATCTAAATTCCTTGATAATACCGAATGCAATCGGTGGCAAAACACATGTAATATAAAATACATACCTTCTTCAAACAAATAGATTCATATTATTACTCATCACTTATAGACATATTAATTTATTAATTATTTGAAGTTACTTGCCATTAAATAAAATATATTTTCAATTTGCAGTAGTTAAAATCTATTTTAGACATTTGAGTAAAGAACAGTTTGACCATATCATTTAAAAGAAGGGCCAGCCTAAGACTAGACCCCAGGGTCTTTTGCTGTTTCCATTCTCTTATAATTTTAAGGTATTCTACACTGACGGCCCTTTTATATATTGTAAAATATATATAAAATTATTTAATCAAAGGAGCTGTTAACCTACAAAGAACTTTGAAAAAAATTGAAATTAAAAGATAAATGTGACGAAAATGAATACTGAAATATTCGGCTCGGATCAAATGATATCAACTTCACAAACAGAAGCATGCTAAGTCTTTTAACTGACAATAAACAACTAAAATATATATAACTAAATTATAGTAAGCAAAAAAATTAAATCAAATAAGATATAGATTAAAAAAAATAGAATTAAAGAGTTCTAGAGCAAACTTCCTTTACCTAATTACTCTGGCTTGATATGAAAGGATTGGAGGGGATAAATTATTGCGACAACTGACGTTATAATAAATAATAAATAAAAAAAAGAAAAGTAAATACAACAATTATTATTATTTAGATACAGAGTTTACATGTAAAATAATTATTGATAATGGAAAATTTGATAAATAATGACTCCAAACAAGAGAAAAAATCATAAGTTGATTGTCAACTCCTATACAATAGCATTAGCCTTTGGTCCATCTGATACCCGTAGTGAAATTGCCTCACTTAGTATTCTTTTAAGTCTATTGACGCGTTTTATCCTCCTAGGAGGATATTGAATAGCTTAGGAATATTCAATAGTCTTCTATCCAATAGCTTTTGACAAATTCTATGAATGCAACTTTTTCAAACGTGACGAGAGATAGGACTACCAAAGCATTGAGTTAAGGATGAATTTACGAAAGAACTTAATTAAATGAGGATTTTGTTTGTGTAGAAATAGTTGTTTTTTGTAAATTTTGCTAAATTCCTGAAGGTGCAAAAGCCTCTTATCTATAAAGTTTTGATTCATAATTCAGAATATGAGCCAAAGAATGTTAAAGGAATTCTACGTCGTTATTTTCACAAATATTTACCTTACAAATAAAAGGTAAGCTGAAAAATAGGAAATGAAGCGATTTGTTTTTGCCTGTGCATTATTATTTATATCTATATTAAAACATTTTTGTATTCCCAGGCACGTTTTATGAGTCTTTTACTTTACTATAATTTTGTAGTTAATATAAATGTACGAAAAAACTATTTTTATGAAGTCATTATATTTGTTCTAGAAAAGTAAAAATAAATGTGATGTTTCACTCCCAAATTTATTTTAAGTAAATCAGACCCAATCTTTTTGAACCGAAATTTCTGCATTTAAACAACAACACAGGTAATCCAAAGAAATCCTCCATTGTTTGCAGGAAAATATAAAATATCTTATATACTCCGTTAGAATAGGTTTTTGTTCCTAATGGATTCAATTTAATGGCTAAGTCTGAAAAAAACAAGATATTTTTGTTAGTTATCTTCATAGACCACCTTGATTAGCCTTTTTTAATTTCTTTTATTTGCTTATCTGGAATAGATGAACATAGAGTAAGTGTTGAAAATTCTAGTTTTTAAATCAGGTAGTTTTCTTTGTATTTCTATAATTAAGATAGGAAAAAAATTGAAGCTAAATGTTGAAAAAGTTGAAGCTAAAAGTATTGATCAAAGGAGTACCAAAAAATACTTCGAACCTGATTATTAAAATAGTCTTTCTCGGTTATTAAACCAAAAGTGAAAGATTTAGGTTGATCAAAGATGTTGCCTTCCAGGATAAATAAACTTTTTAACAGAGCAATAGAAAGAACCTATACTAAACGCTACCCTAACTAAAGGCTGAGAATTTATACACTAGAGCACCACCGAAGTATTCTCTCTCAAAACAAAATAAGTTCTTTTTAAAAGTCGGTCTTCAGGTCAGCTAGCATCAATGCACCAAAAATATTACTCACCCTCCTCACGTACTCATACTTTAACAACCAAAGCCGCCCATCATGTTTTTCTGACCAAAATTAACTTTTAATAGTGATAATCTAGAATTTGCTCTATACAGATTCCATACCTGGGTGATTTGATCCCAACCACGCTCACTTATTACCTCACTCCATTAACAACTATCCTAATAAATGAGGTTCTTGGACAAAAGATTAGTTACTTAGGGAGAAAAAAACATAATTTAACATCTGAAGCATGTACGAACCTTAGGTAGCAGAGAGGGGTAGCTTAGTTTATGTCGAAACGTTAGTTAGGCAATATTTGTGTTGCGGACGGCGGGAAGATCTGTAGATAGCAAATCAGCTCTACTTAAAATGGGTCGGAAAAGAAACGCCATTTAATGGAAAAATGATGTGGTTGTATTTGGGTGGGCTAATAGTTATCATATGAAGAAGCTGGCGGAATTCGGCAGTATTTCAACGAGTACGATCATCCTGATTTACAAGCGCTGGCAGAACTCCCAAAATGCCAAAAACACAGGGAACGTCGTAGAATCTCCAGGCTTGTAATTGCAAATCAATTTGTTACAGAAAGGAATTCCTACAAAACGTCAATTCTGGTTCTTAACCATCCATTTCAGAGAGTTCATTACACAGGGAACTCTATGGAGCATAGTGGCGTGAAAGAGGCCATTAATATCGTTGCAAGTGACTAATTGTTTGTCCGGTGAGCTTATCAGTCAATTCTCATTTTAGTAATAATTATTATTCATACTCTCATTCTCATAATTAACAAACACTATGTTTACGTGTGCTACTTTTGAATGCATTAAAATAAGATAGAACATTTTGCTTTGCTCCTGCAATCGCCTGAACTTAATGAAATCGAAAATTTGCGGTGTCATTTAGAAGAGAATCTAAGAAATCCAATGCCTCCTCCAGTATGTCTGCAAGAGATAGAGAAGGTATTGATCGACGAAGATGTTACAAAACTTGTAGATACTGTAGAATAAATTTATATATCAATCATCTACACTTTAAAGCTGTTTTAAGCTAAATGTACTTAAACTCAATATCCTTAAAAAAATCGTAATTAAAAAGTGCCTAAATTATTTTGTTTACTGCCTGGAGTTTGTACGCCTAAAATCTAACTGTCATAGACTTTCTCTTTGTCTCTTCACAGTTAGGATACATAAATCGAACCTAAATATATTGTTGTCGTTCCTTGAAAAAGACTTGTCCACAGATGAAGAGAAATTCACGGTTTATTCCCGATGGATTTACACTAGCACAAACCTATTGACACTTGAGTGTGACTTGAATTTAACGGTTTGAATCTCGTACTCCACTGCAATCTTGCATTAGACTGGAGCCATGGAGTCTGGCAAATATGTAAGCACCCCTTTTTCTTCTCGTCCTGCGCTATACTTGTGGAACATCACATAGACAGGAAAGCTGAATATCCTCTGCTGATTCTTTCGTTTCACCGCAATCCAAAATCCCATTAACCTTACAATATCAAACCTTTTGTCACCATGAGCGCATGCAGTTCTCGGAATTCGTTTCAATTTAGCAATGGTTAAATAATACAAGTTTAAGAAGCTTTAGCCGAGCTCCACAGACCTTCTCTTCTACCTTTTTCCGATAATTTACTCTCAGACCACAGTTTGACCAGGGTAACAGCCCCACTGTCAAACTAAGTTGTAAAGACTTATGCTAAAGCCTGTGCTTTTAAAGTCCAAGGTGACATGTGTCTTGATCCTCAGCTACACCCATGGGTTCCAGCTTTGCGACTTTCCTAATATACCTGGTCATTTGCATATAGTAACGCATCTCTCAGGATCCTTTATTAATCTCACGGCCCTTTCCTTATTTACTTTCGTCCTTCTCTCAATTACTCCATTCATAAAATATTAAGCATCCCTTGTTATATCATATCAATACATTTCCTCTTTATAAAAAAACATACTACATCCTGGTATACTTTACACGATTTTTTTTAGGGGAGGTAGATGATAGCCTTATCGGCCGCAGAGCCGATGTGGTAGGAGGTAAGAGGACCCAGGTCGACCCTTCCAGGTCGACCCAGCAAATTCGGTAGGGACAGAGAAGAAGAAATGGCGGGGGCCAAGAAGATGGATAAGATAAGATGGAAACCAGTAAAAAGTAAAGTTTAGTAGGAGAGCAGAAGTTGATCTCAGGTGACAGTCAACTGATAGCTGGGGATAGAATGATAGAAAGGAATAGCTCTATATGTTTGTACATAATGAATAATGTGGTATCCGAACCACAACTGCATTAACATTTCTTTTCCATCCTTTATGTTTCTCTCTGGCAAGCAATTGCAACTTCTGTAAATTTGTTGGATGAGCCGACAAATTGTTTTTATTCAGTCTTTCATTCAGTTTGTAATGTAGTGTTCATACCGTTGTGCTCATGTTGTTAAGCTACTCTATTTTGTATGTTCTTCTAGTGTTTTAAAATTTTAAAATTAAGCACTTATTTTTTTCCTTTTTTTCATGTTTACTTATATTTTTTACTTCACTATATTTAAGCACTTTCGTCTCGATTCACTATAGTTAAGCTTTTTTTTGTTTTCACTTCACTGATTTTCACCGTTTTTCACAGTTAACTATTGACTTGGGGTGGCAATTGGGTTAATAATTTTTTAGGGGCTGTAATCTTCAGAGTCATAAAAGGTGTTTATTTTTCTTGTTATGTTAGTTGTTCTTCTCGTTCGTGAGAGCTCCAAAGGATCCGGTTTCTTTATTGGCTTAGTTTTATATTTATGTGTACAATAGTAATTCCAATCTTCCTTGTTGGGTTCTTCCACTAAGGAATAATTTGAGCAACACCGCAGGAAGTTTGTAAATTTTTCTTACAATGTTGAATGGTTCAATCATAACTTCTCTATGTAGGGCTTTTTGACTCCTCATGTCGATTCTTCTGGTGCTTGTGATCAGAAACGCCGTTGTTTCGAACTCTTCAGAGGTCTCTTTTCTTCCCTTTACATAAGCTATAAATAGGGATGGGAGGGTAGATTAGCACTTCCCTTCCAATGGCATGATAGATTTTTTTCTTTTATTCCCTTAGTTCATCCTCTTAATGAGTAGAGAAATTTGAGGGCAAGGACTACTCTTGTTTTCTTTCATCTACATGCTTTATGTATCCCGTAGAGTTTATCTCTAGCCCTAGTACTGTAATTTATCTACTGAATCATATATCTACATCTTTCCTTGTACTTCGATATCCACTACATTTTGTATCGAGATAAAGACTACGGTGTATTTTGTTCTTTTCATTCCTTTTTTTCTGTCCCTCTCGAACTCGTTGATATTCTAAATATGAAAAGCTGTTGTCTTTCTCTAAGCTCACATTATGGAATCATCATACGACTTTTCGGTTGATGGTATCTGCTAATTGAATATTTATGGAATCGACCATTACAGGTTTTGGCAAGTCCGAAGTGTGTGGCTGAGACAGTCTTGCTGCTTTACATTATCTTAATTGGTATTCATTCAAGAAATTTTTTTTGATGATATATTCTGCAAGTCTTCTGTTGCGGATTTGTTAAAAGACTTTGCGAGTGAAATTAAGAAGTAATATTGGTTTTCAGCTGGCAAGAGTATCCGGTGTTTGCCTGACTTCGGGATGAAGATCATTTTGACTAGTTTGTAGTCTTAGGGGAAGCATCCGGTTTTGTGGTACGCATTAAGTATGTTTTTAATCGATTCAATGTTGTCCGGGCCCTTGGTGAGTGTAAATCTGGTGAATCCCCCAAATAGTGGTGCATTTTGTTTGGATGAACTTATAGTGCTCTTAAGTTCTTCCGTGGAAATCGTGGCCCCGCTCCCTAATTCTCTTCCATAGGTTGTTCTAAAAATGCGTTTGGGGAGATTTTTTCTTGTTTTTAACGTGAGATTTTCGTGAACCATTTATTTTGTTGCTGGATTAAATTCTGCATTTTCTTAAGGTGTTATAGAAAATACGGATTTCCAGTGGCTTGCGAAATTACATGCGATGGTTTTGTCCTCTCTTTATTTTTTTTTCGTCGCACTATATTTCTTTCTGGAGGTCTTTCTTTCATTTGATTTCTTAGCCTCCATTTTGCCTTAGTTCTTTTCTCTACGGATGATTTTTGGATGAGGCTATCCCATATTGTCTGTTGTTCTTGCCTCAATTGTTCTTTCTTTCTTTTTACGGAGTTTTTCAAGCTCTGGTTAAACCGAAAACTACACCATGATCGTAGACGCTACTAAGTGGCAGATTTTTATCTCTTATTACTTCTAATCATTTTGGTTGAGAGAGTGAGCGTTGTCTCGATTTCAGTACGTTCTAATTCTCAACATCAATTAGAACTGATTTTATTCGCTCAAGTTCTTTTATTCTTACATGTTTACTTCATTGAGATTGCTTAGTATGAAATTCTAAGAGTCACTTAGCCTTCCTCTGAGTTTGATGTATTATAGTTCTGCCTTTTCAGTGCCAGGCAGTACCTGTATCACGTTCGGATTTACTTCCAGTAGTGTTCTCACATGATCAAAAAATGTTAGATTGAAGGGCGGCAATAGCATTTTACATGGTATGTAGTAACTGCTTGATGTTAGGTCTGGTTTTCTAGCAGTTCTCTCAGTAAGGTACATAAGGAAGTTCTGCACCATGCATTCAGATCTTCCATGAATATTTTAGGAAGTCACGTGCTGAAGATGGCGATCATATTCTGCATAATAATGGAATTGCCTATCAGTGGTTGATATCACGGGGCTATTATTATTGGTGATACCTCTGTTTCTATTCTAACGGCCAAGTAGGCTTTATCTAAGCCATCGATTTCTTAATAATTTATTCCTTCCTGAAAAAGTATGGCCGCCTGTTTTGTGCTTTACCGATTTGGTTACTGTTCATGACGGTATAATTAAAAAATTTCATTGTAATGTCAATTTATTATATTAAAAGTATGTCTGGATCTATTTGTCTAAAGATGTTGCCAAGGGTTGATGTTTTTCGGATCAATATCGTAATCCATGGTTCACTTAGGTTTTTGTTTAGGTGGTTCTGTTGGTCTGGCGAGTGTTTTGTCTAGAAGTGTCTTTATCACCTAAAACTTTTCACAATGAACATCAGAAAGCTCGCTTGGTTGAGAGTCAAGCACTTTCTAGGGTAAAACCTAATTTTGTCCTATATGAGCATCTTTTCCACATTACACTCATTTCGGTCACCAATTTTATCGTTAAAGGTCCATTTGCACGTGCTTTCCTCAAACCATTATTTTATATAAGCCTGTTTTTTTCCTCTAAGCAATCCAAAAACACTGCTGTATAGAGTTTGAAACCGAGCTTGTCGGGTTCAATCCTCATGGTTACAGTAATCCTGTTTTGTCCCTTGCTATATTTAATTCTGTTGCATTCTCTTTTATTTTATTCAGATGCGTTGGTGCTTCTTATTTCCTTTGTACTTAGGTTTGACGTTTCTTCAGTAACGTTCTTTCCCAGAGTTTTTGCCTCACTCAGGTTTAGTATTTCCAAAGATGGAGGGTTCACAGGGAACCACATATTCTTCACACCGTTCTTCTCAATCATGTCTTTAAAAGTTGATTTGAACGTTCCAGGTATGCCAATATTCATTACATAACGGTATAAGTTTTACGTCAGAAATTCGATAGATACGCTAGTTGGCAACACTAGGTGCTCTTTTCCTTCCCTCATTGCATTGCTGATAGTTTTCGCAAATCCGACTTAGGTGGCGCTTCCTTCTAGTACATCTATCTAAAGCTATAAATGACTTCCTAGCATCTCAGTTCTATCTAAAAAGTAATAAGAAAAAGTTAAATAAAATTTAGCAATTCAACGCAAAATATCTAAATTACCTAGTGGGAGTTTGGCTTAAAAATAGTGGATGGACGAATTTTCGACCAGAAAAATATCAAAAAGTTATATATGTGAAATCAAGTTTGGTGAGGGAAAGAAAAGTTTTGATTAGTTTTTTAGGGTTCCATTGATCAGGTAACCAAAAAAATGTGTAACAAATAACCTTACGGAAGAAAACTGTCAGCGAAACAATAATTCGAGTAGTAAAATTCTTTTCTTTACTCTTGAAGACCAAGCTATAAGAATACTAACAAATTTTAACATACTAAAGTCGTTTATAATCCAGGTTAAATAACAAAGATAAGGAGCAATGCGAGAAGTCTTTTATTCGACGTAGTTATAAAACATCTCGCTTCATCTTTCTTTGAACAGCTTAGGAATTAGGTGTGCAACTCGAGAAGATATTTATTCTCACATTGGTTTTCCTTCATTGTTGAACCTGAGCAGTACAAATCTACGGAGAAGCGAAAGAAACAAATCACGCGACCGAAAATGAAAATTCTCTCCTAGGAGAGTTCTTCATGAATTTGGTAAAAAAGAAATAAAATTGCATTTTGATGAAAAGAGAGCAATAAAATATATACACGGTATGAAAAGGTTGAAAGTGGTTTTTATATTGGTAAGTTTGCCCGCAAATATAGGTGGGGAATAATCACAAAATCACTTACTCTCATGATTCGCTCCGAGATACACAACTCTTTCCCAGCGTTGTAATAAGAAATTAATTAGTTTATGTATTACTCCCAGGTGTGTGCATGCTAATGATCGGTGTTTTGTTCTTAATACTTGGGATTATAGATAGCTTGGAGTCAAAACTTCTTTCTCACCCTTTATTACACCATAACTATATCTTATCCAGTCATTCTTGAAAATATCTACTTGTCGCACACCAAGCATTCCTCTCAACTTATTCCTTTGTACTTTTTTGAATCTTAATCTGTCCTTATCTTTCTATACTATAGTCTCATTCCCCAGAACTTCCAGCATATTTCATCCCCGTCACCTAAAATTCACTAACGCTTTGATTGCTTTTCTAAATTTCTTAATCTGTTAAACTTTCTCTGTCTCTTCCACTATAACACATGATATTTCATAGATAATTAAAACCGACTCTCAAACTTTAACACCTTATACTCTATCCTCACCCTATATTTACCCCATTAATACCAGATATTTAGCATATATTGACATCTATAGAGCAAATCCCTAACCAACTACACACCCCGTTCCCTCATTAATATTCGTTGTACTTCTCTTAGTACTCCATCGATAAAAATATTAAATAGCTATTATGACCTCACAAAACCATGCTTTATTGCCAATGGTATGTCAAACTATCCAGTACAGCTAGATTTTATCTTAACTCACCCAATAGTTCCAATATAAATGCTGTTACCATCACACAATAGTTTAATACTCACTCTATACTGTCTTAATTACTGTCAACATCTTTCCCATAAACTAGCCACACATTTTCAAATTCTTATGCTTCTTTTTTTTCAACTCTTCCAATCCAAATACTTAATCCATAGTCCTCTTTTAATGTAAATATGGTCAGAACTTTGATATTTATCGAACATATGGTCTTTGTTCGTGAGCCTAAGTGACTTTTATTATTCATTAAAAAAAATAAAATAAAACGTTAATTATATATTAATTTACTAATAACTATGTGAAAAACAGCGATCAAAATAAAAAGAATTAAGGCGTATTATTCCCCAAGGGACTCAAGCGAGCTATCTAAAAGTATATATTAAATAGTAGGGAAATGGCCACGTCATCTAAAACTCTATCACACCACTGTCAAGAGTGCAAGCGTTTATCCTCGCCACAACGAAGTGACCCATCTCATCACGATTCCGGGAAGGTACAGAACACGAAGATTCTCAAGATTAGAGGATGCATACAATATGGTATCCTGGAGGCAGACATCTATAGAAGAACATGTGAAGCCAAACCTACGCAGCACCTCAAGATTCCCCAGACTCTATGGCATTTCTGAAATAGGATATTGCCCATCGAATCTAACTTAAGGGATTTCTGGTGTCCCTTTAATGATAAAGTACTCTTAATAAAACTCTAAAACAGACATTCGATAGCAATTAGCCGCGGAACGTGGCGTTGGCGCTAAGGGATTCAAGTTTTTAGAGAAAATCTTTCTTCACACCACGCGATATTTCAACTCCTGCCTCGAGACTTTAGCTCACTTCACCCTTATGCTCAATTCAGTTTTGTTCATTGGTGAGTAAATTGAGACTCACTGATATCTAAGAGCTTTTCAGGCAGATAGACTTAGAACTGGCCTAAGGGTTCGTTCAGCCTATTTACCTGTGTTTTAACTTAGTTTTAGCGACAAGAAGGAAAATAATCTTCAACTCGTATTTTTTTAATTGCTAACTAACGCACAGGAAGAGTCTTCGGTATTCCTCAGGGCAGTGCGTTCCTCTTCTCGCTTACAGCTCAAGAGGGAAAGCGTTCTCGGGAAGTGGAACCCTAATAAATGTTCCCGATGAGAATGAAAGTTACCGCCTACTTACAAATAGAAAGGCCTCTAGCTGAGGGTAAATTTTCTGCCCAGAGACTTTGAAGGCGCCAGGATGCGGAGACCACTAGAGAATTATCTTTTTTTCCCTAAACGAAATTATGTTCACGGCTTGGACGAATCACAATGCTTAGAGCAAGTAAGCTGTAATTTACTACATTTCAGACACTCGGTATTGCAAGAAACGACTCTATTTAGAACTGCCTTTGACCATTTTAACCTAATTTGATCTAAACCCCTTTTCACTATTTGGCAAGTTTTATTTGTTTAGCCAAAGCTGTTCCAGTGGAGCCACCCCCACGGCACCTGTACAAATCTCTTTACTCTGTAACCATACCAGCCAGGATGCACCAATTTTGGGAGCTTATTTATGTTGAATTTAAAGAATAAAATCAGGGCGGAGGATAAAATGATCCCTCTCTCCATCCATGGCAACTAATTAAACGTGACTTTCGCTTGTTTAATGAACTTTTCTGTAACTTCCTTAATGGAGAAGTCTAGAAGTTTCTTAGAATTGACCAATACTTTAATGGACTTCAAGGGAGTGTTACCGACAAAGGTATGAAATTGAATGTCGAAAGAGAACTAGTTTCGACATCTAGGCGGGAAGTTCCACATTCGAGTCAAGTCCACAATATGAGAAAACATTAGGTCCATAGCAAAAAGCAATAATATATTAATGCTGACGAAATATCTACTTCGGACAGCCACTTTATTTCAGTTTGACCGAAGACTCTCGAAGACTCTAGGCAACCTGTCAATGAGGGTCTCCGACATCTACAAAGTTCCTCACTCACTACTTGACGTTCCTGTAATTCAGAAGGGCGAGATGTTCATCGTTTTTATTCTCCTTCCTGCTGTGCCAAATGAAATACAGAAAAGCTTACGTACCCACCATCACATCATAGCCGTCTTCAAAGAAGAGTTAGAATCATTGGGGGAAGTTTTCGTACTCCACAGGGCCCCATTTCAATTATGAGAGCTCTGCCAGGAATGGGTGATGAGGGTAAGGTTTGCTTCCCACATGCTATAATCCCTTCTGAGAATTAATCCACCACTTAGGTTGGAACCGAAATATTCCTCCAGTTACCTCTGAGGGGGACTATGTCGGGACATTGCTTTGTTTTGTATTGTTACCATTTAGGAGCGCGAAACCATGTGCTTTATCTTTCCTTTTTGTAATCAAATGTTGCACCTAAATACTGATCTAGAGGTGGAAGATAGATTCATTGGATTGCCAAATAAAGTGCCTGTGGGGTTTGCATGATGAGTATCTTTATCTTTACCGGACCAGATCCTAGATGGATAGTGACACCACTACCAATTATTGGAAAAATATACCAAATCTGTTGTGTTTAATTGTTAAATGGGGTTCCAAATGTGTGAGACCTCACGGAGGTTGTCTTTGGCTATAATAGTCCGCGGTTTAGAATTTAAGTTAAATTCATCACTAATATAAGAATAGCCTCCTAAAAGGCTTCAGATCGGGTTAAAACCTATAACAATAATTTTAATTTTTTTACGGATGCCCTTTTTGTCTTGTTAGAAGGACTGTCCGGTGGCAAAAGGAACATCAAACTTTTTTAGTGCCTCACTTAAAAGCGGTTTTCGAGGAGTTATACTATTAAATACGCTCAATGAAATAATAATTTATTAGATCTGGGTGTAACAACGGGTATTTTAGACGCTAAAATATTTGGCCTTAAATCCTGGAAGGTAGAGGAAAGAAGCTAAATTTAGAATAATTCTTATATATTAAAAATTCTAGGACATTTGAAAGAGATTTTAAGTCTAACAGAAATTAAAATAATTACTAATTACTAAGAGACTCTTTTAAAAAGATTGTTAAAAGTAAGGGGGAAGAGGAGAAAATGAAAATAAGTAGGCTAAGCAGAGCCGGAATCAAATATGTAAAGAAGAGAAACTTTTATCGAGTTAGAGAATCATAAACCACAATATCACTTGAATTCATATCTTGTAGGCGCTTTTTCTAAGGATATCTTTATTGTTAAAAAGAAAAATGAAAAAATTATTGTTTTTGTGCTTAATAATAATATTTTATATTAACTTTAATACTAAGGGTTTATGAACACTAAAGTAAGAGATTGTATTCCTTATAGTGTAGCTATTTTGACGTTCAACCCAAAGGAAATGAACGACAATTATGTTTTTAGTCAAATATTTAATATTCTAGTTACTTTAGAGAGAAGCAGCTCCAGACATAAGAGAGTTTAAGATCCTTTCCCGTGGGCACAACACTACAGTCGTGAAAGCGACCCTCTTTCTCCTACTAACGAGAGATTTTCCAGAATCTTCAAAAACCTTGAAGAGAGCTTAATCGGATTGTGTCACTTTAACTCATTCGTTAACACTCTATTCTTTATATTTTCTACAAAAGGTGAGTCTATCCATAAAGTTTTTCTTGGCATTCTGAGTTTTTTTTTGAGGCAATTAAGGACGTGAGACCTTTGTTCAAAAGTATCCGCCTCCCTCTTTCTAATCTTAGCATTAGAGGTAATCCAATCGTTGAACTGGGACCTTACCAAGAAGCGATTCCGGCGTTAATTTAAAGAGTTTGCTCATCTGGAAGTCTTTTTAAGTCATTAATGATCCTATATATTTCAAGCCACTTTTGTTGCAGAGCAACACTAGTTGCACGCTTTTCTTTGGAAAGAACCATTTCTAGAATTGAAAAAGATCCAAATATTTATTTTACAATATCACCGAAAAAATTATAATTACACATAATTCATTTAAATTCCTCCTACAGGAATAGGACAAGCGTTTAGTCGTACATTTTTAAAAATATAGGAGGCACATCTAAACTAGCTATGATAATAATCCAACTGATTGGATTAGTTGTTTTATGTTTTAGATTTAATGGAGTGGAGTTGGAACAGTATTAGAATAGATTTGACCTATACTTTTTTGCTATGGGTGTTTTCCTTTCTTCGAAACAAATTCATGTTTCCTCTTCCTTTTCTCTCCTCTCCCAATTTCTCGGGCAAGGGAACAAGTGCTTTGGAGCCGGTCCTAAAAATTGAGCTTCTACCCACGTGGAAAAAGAAATATATGTTCTTGTTTCCCACTACCCTTTGATGAAAGTTATCCCTCTCTCATCCCCGACAGTCCATTAGGCGTTGTCCTGCGTTTTTCTCGTCAGAGTTGTGAGAAAGATCAATAACCAGCCTCGCCATATAAAAAAATCTCCTTGTTTCATAAGGAGAATACAATTTTCCTAGCAGCCCACAAGGGCACAACAAATGTATATCAGATCTGCTGGCTAGTTACTAACGAAACACTGTCTCACAGGGTTACTAATCGTCTTTTAGCAGCGTATTAAGCATCGAGGTCCCTATCATAAACTCCTTCTTTTCTTATATTCATAAGTGTTTCGTAAGTCTCAAATTGGTAGGATAGTTTTGGCTCGAACTTCAAAGGATCAGCTTTTAAATGTTACTTGCTAAGGTAAGACGACGTGGTTCATTAATTTTGAATTCTTCAAATTTCTTTCCTAACCCTGCTATGAATATATGACGTGATTTATCATATTAAACTCTTCAAATAGCTTTTTACAATCATCACTTTAAATAGTAACGGAATTAATGAGGATAAATCTAAGGCTGACTTTCCTACAAGTAATTCACCCTCTAAAAGGAGGAACTATATATTTTTAAGACCTTTCTTAAACTCTCGGTTGACATTTTCTTTCATTTATCTTCGAGTTTCTTCTTTTCAAGTTTTAATTGTCATAATACATTGGTTTCGCCTTTCAGATAGAGGCATCTGAAATAACAACAGTGCTTTTAAGAAGACCAGCTCCAAAACCTTTTTGCAAAACATAATTAATCCGATAAATCGGTTTATGTATATTTCCCATTAATTTAAGGAAGGGATGCATTGATTTAATTTAATTTTGAAATTATTTCGCGAAACCTTCGACTAAAGCCCAGAAATTTGCGAGAAATTCTCTGTTTTGAGTCATAAAACGGACTTTTATGATTTTTCGTAAGTGATTTGCTGAAATAAAATAAAATAACCACTGCACCCAAATTGTTTGCTTTTGTCATATGAAAGGAATAAACTAATTTAAGCAGCTCAAATGCGGTGATATAACGGCCTGGACATTCCTAATGAAAATGCTAATTATAACTATACCATATTACGAGGGATAAGCAGCATAAGAAAACTTTACCTATTATTGTAAGTTCGAATGATTCTGCCATCGTTGCCATGGACAAGGTTTTGAAATTTTTCAGCAATATCCTAAAGCTAAAGTGGTCATTAATCTCTAATTTTCTACTTTAAAAATTACTAACGTTGATGACGACATTTTGTAGGCTTTTCCTGTTTGGGATGAACCAGAAAAGGAAATCATTGATAACCAATTTACGATGTTAGTATAAGAAGACGTGTTTTTCTCATGAATGAGCCGACTTCTGTGTTGAACCTTCTCCATCACCAATCATTCATATCTCCGTAATTTATACATACGCCAATGGAACAAACATACTGACAAACTACACATAGCCAACTCATTCTCAAATTTCATAAGGTTTGATTGTAATAGAAAGAAAAAAATGCCTTTTATAAAATTTCCAATATAAAAAAATTTAATCCTATAAGAAATTATTATAGTTTTGACCGGCTTCAAACAAATTTTGGATGGAATATTTAACAACTCCTTTTTTCCAAAATTCTCCATATCATCGATGTTAAAGGGAAATTATTGATTAGACAGTCCATAAGTTCATGCCATAGATTTTGTAACTGGTTGACTCCGTGGCGACTGAGATGACGATTTCAAGACTTCGATGTAGCCTCATTCAACGGAGAAAACTAATTTAAATGCTTGTTTAATTTCTCTGTCATGTTGAAAGTCCCACCTCCTTCATTGTTTGGGTGGATCATTCATCAGATAATATTCACTAATATTTCTGTAGTATTCTTCATTCATCTTTCCTTTGACTCAGTATGCACCACCGCCTGTTGCTCAGAAAACCCCCATAACAAAGTAGATCCAGCTCCATGGTTAACTGTCGGGGGACAGTTTCTTTTGAAGACCAGCCTTACCTTTTTACGCTAAACATACTTAGAAAAGGCCCCGACAACTGAAAATTTTAGTCAAAATGATCGTCGTCGGAGGTCTGAAAGGCATTCAAATGAATGTTTTTCTATAAAAGTGACTGCCTCTAGGGCGGCCCATGCATTACCCTTTGATGAAACATATTTGACAAGGTGGTCAAAGCATCATCAACACCTTCCTCTCCAACTGATCGCATATCTCAATTCTAGTCATTGCTATGTTATTTTTAGAGACTTTTTGATAATTTTCAAACGACCTCCGAAGATTTGCTATTATCACAAAACACACAAAACAGAGTTTTAGGGATATTTAAAACTACAGAGGTTTTCGAAACTCATCATAGATTAGATTTATTCGTATTATTCTCAATTTAAAATCGTAAGATAGTTTACTACCTTTCCTAATGGCGATTGTTTGTAAACTAAGACTATCGAAGGCGTAATTAGTCTGAAGAGGTATATCAAGGTGATAATTTAAACGATATAAATTAAAAATATAGATGCGAAATGTAATCGTAGGAATAATTTTGGTTGTCGATTTTTCTAAAGGGTATTATTATTTTAGTTGTTGAGTAAACATGAAATGTTTCTGGGCTTAAAATCATACATTCTTCTAAAGACCTATAAAAAACTTTAACCTGCAAGAAACGTTTCAAAAATTGGGGAAAATTTGTAGAATAAAGTCGAAAGCTGAATATTTTCGGGACCAAGAATATATATATATAAATTCTTTCTTTCCTTTAAATATCTTTATTCCTGCAAAAAGTATTCTTTTATCCTTAAGAATAAACTCTTATGGAAAGAAAAATTGTATTTTATATAAGTGAAAGCCTAAATACACAGGTTAAACCAAGCAAAATTAATAAAAACAAAAAGGTCCTCAAGGACATTCTTCTATATAAACATCGTCAAAGGCCTCGGGGACCTTTTGTTTTCTCGATTTCCCCGTGTATTATCCACTTCAAATAAAAAAAATATATATATATATATATATATATATATATATATATATATGTATATAGCTTGATGCAATAACCTAGATAAAAAAGGAAACACTATTTACAAAGTACTTTGGAACTTTACTCTGTTCTTTCTCAAGCAATACTAAAATAAAAATTCAAACTGATGTATAATGCATATAAATAAAAGCAAAGTTATATTACTGCAATTTAAACAAGAAATGCCCACAGGAGCAGGTAGAAAATAGATTGAATCAGAGAAAAGAGTCACATCCAAAGCACTAAGGAGCAGTTGGGCGAGGTTAACTCAAAATGCGGCAGATATAAAGGACAAAGCAAGATGCATTAAAGGAAATTCCGCAATAGAGAGCCTAGAGGAGAAAACTATAGGTATGAAGGGAAGAGGCAAAGAAAAAGAGAAAAGGGGTAAAGCAAGATTAGAATGAATAATAAACCATAAAAATTAAATAACCAAAATAAGCAAAAGATGAATACAAAGCAATTATTTAAAATAAAAAATAATTTCTTCATGAGCTATTTATTTGTATAACAGGAACAAGTTTTAAAATTCTGCTCTAAATATCTAATTTGTGAAAGTAAGTAATGAAATTTCATTCAACACTTTATTCAATTAAAATAAAGCTAAATTTATATCTCATTCTAATAACTTTATTTAAGTAAATATTGTTGAATGTTTTCTCATCTCCCACATTGACAATTTTCATATTTCTCTAGGAATTTTTTAAATTGCTCTTTACTCCCGCTGTTTTTTGCATTGACGTCACTCGCTGCACCTGGAAACTTTGCATGTAAAATTCTCTCGCTTTTTACTGCTTCTGCCTTCTCCAGTGGTAATTTATTGTTTAAAATGCACTGTTATGACTTTTATTTTATTTAAATCATATACTCTTGATATAAATATTTCTTTTAGTTTTGCCCTAGAAAGTTCGAAAAAAATACGAGGGGCGGTCAATAAGTTTTGCAATTCGGATATAAGGAAACGAGATATGACGAAAAGTGTTTTATTATTTTTCAATATAACTACCCTCGACTTCAATGCACTTGCGCCACTTGTCCCTGAGGCTTCGAATTCCCGACAACCAGAAATCTCCCGACTGCTGTTCAATCTACTCCTGGACGGCGAGCTGGACATCTTCATCGTCCCCAAACCGGCATCCACGCGAGGCAGCCTTGAGCTAGCGGAATAAAAAGTAGTCGCTAGGGGCCAGATCTGGACTGTAGGGGGTATGGTTGAGCTCCTCAAATCCGCCCTCGTGCAGAGCAGCTTGTG
This sequence comes from Ceratothoa steindachneri, assembly GCA_963969495.1. Taxonomy (NCBI): domain Eukaryota; kingdom Metazoa; phylum Arthropoda; class Malacostraca; order Isopoda; family Cymothoidae; genus Ceratothoa; species Ceratothoa steindachneri. The sequence continues at coordinate 49,706,591 of OZ018336.1, forward strand.
CAACTCTGGCCTTGTGGACTTTGACGACGTTGAAGTCGATCATGGGGCGTGAGGTTTCTAGGGACCCCGACGGGCAGAGAACTTGGTCATGGCCAAATTGTTGTGGATGATGTTGATAACACTTTCATGTGATATTCCAAGTTCTCGCTCTATTTCTTCGACCTTCACCCGTCGATTTTTGAGGATCATCCTCTCCACACGGGCCGCCACATTGTCATCGTTGGTCACGTCTGACGGACCTCCTGGACGGGGGTCATCTTCAAGGGACTCACGACCATAGCGAAACTACCTATTCTAGTGAGCAATGGTTGCATAGGAAGGGGCGGTGTCGGTGTACACTGCAACCATGAGTTCATGGATCTCCTTTGCATTCTTGCCTTCTCTGGTCAAAAGTTTGATCACTGCGCGATGCTCAACCTTCTCCATTGTTGAAAAGTTTGTGATTGACGATCTGCGATCAGCTACTGCTTCTTAAATAGACGAGGCAGGAGCGTGCGGCTGCAGGTCCTGACTTGTCATAACTTGTCCTAACACCTCCACCAACAGCCATCCCCCTTCCTCTGTTTTGCCCTACCGATTTACAAAACTAATTGACCACCACTCGTACATTGAAATACTGTTTATTTTTCTTGCGCCATATATCACCATCATTCTTTATAAGACCAACCGATGAACAAAGTATATTAATAGAAGTATATTAAGGAAGAGAAAATTAACAAACTGAATAAAAAAATATAAACTCCTTGAACGTTAAAGAAACTTAAAAATGTTTGGGATTTTAACCTATGTCATCGAACAGTCTTTGCCTTTCAGTCCACTGCGCTAGTCAAAGGGCTACAATCCACATCCTCCAAAAAGGATGCTTCAAGAGAGCTTATAAGTAGAATAATGTGGGGAAGACCATAAATATTGGTCCTATAAAGCGTTCATTAAGAGAGAGATGGGACTCGTAATTAACTGGTATTCACAATGTTCTTTGTTTGTTCTTAAAAAAAATAAGATATCTATTGTCTATCTTTATTTCCTCTGGATTATGGAGCATATATATATATATATATATATATATATATATATATATATATATATATATATATATATATATATATATATATATATATATATATATATATATATATATATATTATATATAAATATATATATATATATATATATATATATATATATATATATATATATATATATATATATATATATATATATACATATATATGTATATATATATATACTTATTAAACATTTTTCTTCGTCGCTTTGCGTTATTTTAATGTGCCTCTTTTCTCGTAGGTTCATGTCTTGAATCATCATAAAAAGATTGACTGAGCAAATGATAATTTGATTTTTTTATGCTTCGCTTAGATGATATTCTTTGTTAAGCATCTTCTCTACAAATATGTGGCACCACAGCAATTTTCTTTCTATTTTCTATAAACTTTACTTTTCCAATTATATAAATAATTACTTAAATTTGTTTTAGCACACTTTATTATTGGCGAAAGCTCTGATAAATTGGGCATATAAAATATTATGAGTTAAAATTCTTATAAAAAGTTAATAAGATAATTTAAAATTTGTTTAAATCTTTATTTTTTAAGAACTTTCTTGTAATCTTTTAATAAACAAATCCTTCCCTGTGAATTTTTCAAAGGCAGCTTCGGCAGCTGAAACCTAAAATACAATGGTTTGATATGAAAATGTGGGTGAAACTTCCATAAAAACGATAAAAATAAAACTTGAATATCTTTACTAAATCTTTTTTATTAATTCGAATTTTAATAAATAGGAAAGTTTGAAAATGCATTTATTAAAAGGAGTTTAAGAACAGTAGATAAAACTACCGTTTAAATCAGATTTCCCAGGACTATTTTCTTCTTAAGGGCTAGGCAAATAGACTTAGCAAACTATGTTCCGTGAAAGGTTACAGAAATTATAGGTGCTAAAAATATTTAATATGTGCTTTACAAAACATCAACAAGACTATATCAATTTGATTTTCAATCCTATGATTTTTTGATGCTTCGGTAAAAGGCTAATTAAATCAATACAAACAAAGCTGGTGTGAGGAGGTTAAACCGAGAAAGATACACTTTCCGCGCGATAATTTTCCTTGTTCGCATGTAAATTCTGGATAGTTGAATTTGGGGGATTATTAAATCAAAGGTTTCGGGAACATAAGTAGAATCCGGACCCCCTAGCAAAGATGGGTTCTGAATTCTACGTGAGGGCAAAGTTAGGGTCTGTATTTTCTGGTAGTTTGTTTATGGTATTCTTGAAATATTTGAACCTCTTCACCCACCAAAAAATACATTAAACATTTTAGGGTAACACAAATTATTTGATTCTAATAATTTCAGGTTAAACTTGAATACATTTTTTTGATTGTTGAATAAATAATTATTAATCTACCCTTTAATTGTTTGAGTCAGTTTTAGGTGAATAATTATAGTAAGGAAAAGCTCGTCCCCACTTATTATTTGTGAAAAGATATTGGTTACACCCTTGGATAGATCAATTTTACAAGCTGTCGTGTTGGCTCTGATATCAACTGAAGAAACCTTAATGATACTAACTGGATGTCGTTTCGGGAGAAAAAGTACAGCTGTTGACCAATAATTAATCGATCTTGGGAGTAAATAATGGTTTTACAGGACTGAAGTTTTATGAAATTATCTGACTCTTGAGACTGCACAGCTATTTATCAAAATTAACATTATGGACGAGCTATGCCATCGTCACCAACCAAGTTGATATGGTTAAGTGGATCTTGTAAAGATCAATAACCCCAATGTACCTATGTAAAGATTAGCTACCCCACATAATAACTTTTAAGTAACTTCAACTCCTTTACTGAGCGTGTAAATAAATCTTCAAATATTTAAGCTCAATAAATCAAGGAGAGTCAGAGACTAAGGTGATAAAAATTTTTTTACTAAAAACATTTCCACATTTAAAAAAGCAACATGTAAAACAAATGTTGAATTTAATTATATTGATGAGCAATAGCTCTGCAGAATGCGTGAAACGTATTATGTTTATTTATGTCTCTGCCCATAAATTCTTGAAGATATCAATGTCAAAATTCCCTTTCGCAACTTTGTATGCTCTTGATAGCTGATGTATGCCTTCCTCTATAGCTTTCAATTGATTGTGTATGCACATATTTATGTGAGTCCACAAAGCATAGAATATATTTGACTGTGTAATGCTCAAGACCGAGGTCTAGTTGAATATTTGAGAATGCTTTCCATTGGTCACTATGAATAACTGTTCCAGGCATGATCACTTTTTTCATTATGCGAAATAGGTTGATGGCACTAAAGATTATACTATCTCCATATAACCTAACAAGGAACTGTCCTCGCATCCACAACATCAAACACCCATATGGCATCATTTGGTGATCGTCTTCTGTGGTACTTAAGTATATGGGAATAACATGATTCGTCAATGTGAATAATCAGTCCTGCATCAAGAGGCTTATTGAGATGTTTTTAACATAATTCTAAGATATTTTACGGAAAACCGAAAAATGACTTCTATTTTTATGCTTTAAAGATTTAAAAAATCTAGACACTGAGTAACACATATTTTCACGCCAATAGAGTTATTTCTAGCTTGTCTAGCTACTCTTGGCAATTTCCTACCGCTAACCTCTTTCGAACTCGTACTAACGCCTGGAATATACTGATGGTTGAAAATATTAATCCATCTTAAGATTGAATTGGGATCCATTACTTTTGAAATGCTAAATTAGATAAGAATAAAGATGGGAAAACGAATAATATTGGCAGTAAACTAAACTTAAGGCTACATGTGTAATTATAGCGAAATGATAATAAAAGAACTCGCTGATTTCCGGGTTTTCTGTGACGGAGATCATCGAGTATTTCGGTGAAGAAGTTTAAATACCAAACCACAAAATGGGTAATAAAATATGTGGCAAAGATTATATCGAAATTATAGCCATAGGCAAATCAAAATGATCACAAAGCATCATATATATGGCCATAATTGCCAATGGTGGAAGAATTCTAGAAATTTCGGGGCAAACGAATATCCTACCAAAAAATTGTTCTATGGTCGGATATACGTTTTCCTCGAAATATGTAGAATTCTTTCAACCTATAATAGCTGTGTAACTGCATTTGACTGACATAAAATCTTATTTTTGTAAATAAGTTTTTTTAATAAATTTGGCAAAATCATCCATGGTAATTCCAAAATTAGAATATTTCTCCCTCTGTTTCAGGTTAATAAATTATCTCGTACGAAGCCTGTTCATAATCCATTGTATTTAATTCTCATTTTAATTTTCTGCCTCTTTATTTAGCTGTTCCTGAATCATTTATACTTATTTTTCCATTTAATCCTAATTCTATCCTGAACCTTTTGTTTTAGAATAAATAACGGAATTAAACTCGTAAAGATGAAAACAATAGGATCACTAAACATAAATATGGTGCAAATATTTTAAGAAATTTTAATAAATTATATATTTTCACTTTTTCATCAAACTCATATTTAGTATTACTGTAAATAATCAAATATGAGTGGAATTTATTATCCAGATTTTTTTTATAAGCCTGTTTGTTGTATTTAAATTATTTTTTGGCATTTCTCTTCATTTAAGTTGGAAATCATTTATTATTGATGTTTTAAATTAGACTTTTTCAAATAAACAACGATATTATATTCTTCTCACGTTACTTTGTTTGTTTAGTTCAATAGTGATCAGTATTTACTATAATAACTATCAGATATTAGGCTGATTACTAACTATTAATATCCTGAATATGTGATCAAATATTTGAGGGTTCAATAGTTCACTCAATATAACATAAACCAACAAATTAATTTATTATATACTTTCTTATTCGTGGCCTGCTAAATAAATTAAGAATTAAATCTGTTGTTATGTGCCAAAATTTACTATTTATAGCATTTGCAGACAATATTATAACTGCGGCAGACGACGACATTACCCTGTAAAAAGTTACACTACGACGAGGTTGTCACCCGTGCTCTGTGAAAGAGAAATAACCAAGAAAGTCGATCTCTGCACGTATCAAACCCTTAGGGCCACAATCCATGTGGAATATACTAACAGATTCATTAGAAAATTGGAGTTGCCTAGCAGCATGCAAATCCCCAACCGACATCCAATGGACCTCTTCAAAGGTTATGTGATATTTTTGGAGTTAGTATCAATTATAACTTCCCAAGGAATTCTTCCTGTAACCAATACAATGCCCTCGAAATTCTTTCCCTCTAGAATCCTTTCGACTAACAGGGACTACCCAGGCAGCCAAGTCGCGAAGTGATAACATTCACAGAGAGCCCAGGTTGAATAAAACGCGCTTCATAATTCTCAGGCGAGATGCAAGGCGCAGTAACATCTTTCACTGCAGATGCCACTACCATTACTAAGAATATAGTGTGCCTGGAGCTGACCAGGATCCATTCGCAAGAAAGATAAAAAAACACCAAGAGGAGGGCTGACAAGCGCTACGATTGGCTCTGTTCTTAAGCTCAGGTTCAAAATACTCCGTCACTATAGCGGAGTATTGAAAGCATGCCAGCTGCTGTCCCTAAAAGCGTCTTTTTGTCCATATTTAATCCCTACATTAAAATTATATATTGGATCGCAACGGTTGAGTCATTTCAATTTTATTTGCGACCTCTGCAGAGAAGGAAAAGTGTGTGTCGGTCTAGATCAGGAACGGGCAACCCTTGGCACGCGTGTCAAATGTGGCACGCCGATGACTTATTTCTGGCACGCTAAAGCACAGGTTACCGTTTTTTTTAAGAGGTTTTTAAGAAGGATGTAGCATGATGAGAAATTCAAATACTTTCCAAACGCAAAGAGGTATATCGATGATCTCCCGAAAGATGACATAACAGACGCCAATGTCTTCAAAAGCTGTTTGTAAAAATTATTGAGGCAAGTGTTGGGCAGTTCTTTGGAAGATTTGCTAGGTTTAGAGAACTAAAAGAGACGGTAAAATTTATTATGTTTCCAGACAGTATTAAACTGGATGAACTAAACTTGAAAATGTTTTCATTGGATATACATGGATGATTTAATATGCACTTGATTAAATTTCAAAGTAGCTCAATTTGGAAACAAAATATGTTTGGATCTTAGAGTTTACTTAGAAAATAGTAAAAAAAGAGCAATTAGAGACCAGATAAACAGAGAGAAATGCGGAAAACGAAGTATTAAGTATTTAGAATACTATTCCATAAAATTATCTGTTTAAAGAATCTTGCAACAGCATTACTATCCCTGTTTTCGTCTGCAATATGCCTATGAATCTTTGTTCTCAGGGATAAACTTTGTTGAGTGTCGTAAGAGGAGTAACCTGATGGATGAAACTAGTAGTGAATGAATATCTCTCAAGGTTACTAAATATAAACCCGATATAAAATTTGTCATCAGTGATAAAGAAGTAGAAATCCCGCTGAAAAATAATATATAGAAATAGTCAACAAGTTTTCTGACTCTAGTTTTATCTGATGTTTTCTTTTGAAAGTAGTTGTTTGAATGTAGTTTTGAAGGTAAATAAATATATATTTTTTTTTTATACATCAATTGTAAAGAATATAAAATATGCAAAATATTATCTTTTAGTAACCTTCTACTGTGATTTAGTAATACAAAGGTATATCTGGGAAAAAATAATGATTGATTAATCGAAGAAATATCAATGTTAATTTTTTGTGTTGATGTTAATAATAGTATGTCAGTTACAGTTATACTTAGAGGCTAATGAAAAAAATCAACACAAAGAACCTTTTCGTATGGCCTGTTATGATATTTTTCATTCAGTCAGTTTTACATAATGACTTACAATAGTGTGTCTTTACTGCTCTTGGGTGATTCTTTATTGATTAAAAAAGTTCTTCAAATGCTTAAGAGATATCGAATAATATCTTCTCAATAAAAATTGGTTGGCACATAAAAAACTGTGTTAGATATTTTTGGCCGATTTTGGCACGCACTTACAAAAAGGTTCCCTACCCCTGGTCTAGATGGTCACCAGCGACTACTTCAAAACATAATGGGTAAAAATAGTAACAATGTCTCATGGACTTAGGACAAAATTCTTTAGAGTTTTATCGCGGGCAATGCAAGCACTACCATAATCAGATCCAATTTTGTCTCACATTATAATTTAATTATTAATCTTAAAGATATTCAAATGTTAGGGTGAGAGGCTTAAATTATAAATTGTGCTGTTAAACGAAACAAACCAGCGCCATTAATTTCGTTATCGACATCAAAGGACTCACGGTTCTTATCATTACATAGTAGTGCTTAATAGTGATTTTTCCAATTCAAAACCAATAGTGTTGAATTTAGGGGATGAAGGATTCGAACATCCATCCTTCTTTCCATCGACAAATAGATAAACAAGGAAATCCAATGGATTTAAAGGACGTATTTTTTCATATTCCTCTCTAAGTTCTTTAGAAAAACTACGATGCAGACCCCGATAAGTGCTTACCAAAGTTTACTCATAAATGGCATATGAGGAATTGCACAATATCATAACTATGCGACTGTTTGGTGTGAAGATAAGGATGTGAATGAACAATAAAAACAATTTAAACAGCTCATCGATAAACCAAAGTTACACAAGTTGCAATACAATTTTTTAAGTGTTTTCAAAGCTGACTCTGTAAAAGTTCTTGGTTTCAAAATCAACCCAAAAGGCATATCCTGTACTAACATTAAAATTGCAGTAAATAGAGAATTTGCAGAACCCCAAACACTAAAACAACGACAAAAATTTTGGGATTCTCATTATTGTTCATTGAAGTTTTGTACAAAGAGCTTAGTCTAGCATTCGTCCCCTGACGAGAGAGTTTTTTGTTTTTTTTAAGGGGCTATCTGGCGACTCCCCACTTAGACATAAGTCACCGTAAACAAACAGCCTAGTTCTAGGCTACTTTAAAAAATTTGAAAATAAAACAACAATAAAAAGAAATAACAATTAGGAAGCAATAAAAATAACAAAACAATAACAAAAACAACAACTAAACCTAGTTAAATTAAAGAAAGAAGGCCGGCCTCCCCCCCAAAATCAACAACAAGTCCACCAGTCAATGTGCACGCACTCGTCTTTAGTACAAAGGACAGGCGGTAGTGACCCCGCCCATCCCGGTACCGGGACAGGTAACGTGCGCGAAGATCACCCAGACTGGGACATTCTACAAGAATGTGCCGAACAGTCTGGGGGACGACGCAGTCGTCGCAATAGGGCGCAGGCGAGCGCTCCATCAAATAGCGATGAGTGACACAAGTGTGTCCGATTCGGAGACGACAGAAAGCGACCTGAAGCCGTCGCGGCTTTGGGGGATAGGTCCATGGGAACAGTCGCGGCGCAATGGTACGCAACTTTAAGTTCCCTTCGACCGTCTCCCATCTTCTTTGCCAAGCAGTCCGAAGAGCTGCCCCTATTACTGCCATGTAGTCAGTGTGAGGAAGAGCGAAACGCTGGTCCGGTCGCAGAGTTCTTGCGGACTCTTTGGCGCCCTCATCGGCGCGCTTATTCCCCGCAATTCCTACATGTCCAGGAACCCAGCAGAAGATAATGTTGACATCTGACCGGCTCGCCATAACCGTGGCGTCACTAATATCGCGAACCAGGGCATGCGGAGATTCCAATACCACGAGAGCACTCATAAACTAAACCATGACAAAACAGAAGTATAACTGGGAAATAGATACCCGAAAATGGTGCCTGATGCAAAACTATACAACACTATCTATATGTTACTGCCTACAATTCCCCTCTCTCCGCTACAGTAAAAATTATGTGACTCAAAATTCTTAGTAAGTAACCTCTCAAAATTCGAGTAACCTTCCCTGTAATCTCAGCCGCATCCTTCTCCAATTTGATAAAACAATTATAAGACTTAATAAAGCATAACAGCTTTGTTCATTTAGTTTGTATATAGCTCTAATTTAACTGTTATTGTCTTCACGAAAACTTTTTTATTTAAATTATCTTTAATTTTATACTATTACTGAACTTTCATGGACTTATTACATTTTCAGAGCGTTTCATTTTTTTAATGTTCAAATGGCTATATATAATTGCACATGGGAGCTTAGGAAATTTAAACGCTCTGAAGATGTCAGAAATGAAAAATAACTATTAGGAATAATATATACATAAATCAAAGAAAATATATAAAAGTATTTTTGAACACAAGAACTTTCGTTTTTAAATTTAGAAGTGGGATTGAAAATTCCTGCTTCTCATTTCCCACCTTAACTACTGCAACTCCCATCTTCCTGGAGCATAGGTTTAAATCATTGTAAACTATATTTTCTCCATAGGTGAAGTTTTCCTCGTGAAACTCGCCTTTTACCTAACTCCTCAAAGGGCCTACTCGATACAGGATCAATTTTATATTCCTCCTAAAACAACAGACATGAAATCAAGCAACCTCGTTTTTTCTAACCCTATATCAGCCCCTGAGGTACCTAGATCTAGCTCTCTCCCACTATTAATTATTTTTCGTGGTCGATTTTCCGACTTACTCTCTATTTTTCCATATAATTGATTTGCCTTCTGCAATGCAGTCATAGATCAACCTTGAGCTTTCAAGCGTGGCTTCATTAAGACAAAACTCTTTTGTCAAGCTTTTCGTTAGTTGATAAACAAGCATTTTATGAAGGCGCTTATCCTTGAAGGAAGCAATACAAAAATCACTGTTCATATAGTCTTTTTAAAATATAAGAAATTACTATGAGTATTGATTTGTGGATGTAAGTAAAAACCTCACCTACCTGAGAAACAATTATTCTGAATAAACTCCAAATAAATATACAGTGGAAGAGAAACATGAAAAAATACTGGAAATTTGGAGGGCAATAGGAAACGCCGTTTGTGCAAGAGAAGTTTGAACTGCTACAAATCAAAACTCATTTAAAATGTTCTTTTCATTGGTAAAAGGAACTCAGTCCAAAGCACGTTTTTACCTGCGTCGAAACGCCAGATCAATTGTATCCATTTAGAGCCATGAAATGACTTATATGACCATGGGACATATACATAGTTATTCACCTTGAAGATTTCAAATCTGCCACCAGATTTGGCGCTTGTTAGTGATTTGAACCATGGGAAACCATCAATACAATAACCATTTATCTTCTTATTACAAAACGCAGTAGGCCATTGGAGGGACTTTCCCTCTTGTTTGAGGAAACGAAAGAGGGTGAGTATTTCTCAATTTTCCTATAGTGCTGAAAGAAGTCTCATGATTCATACAAATTCATAGGGGTAAAATACTCCAAATAGTTAGTAGATTATATTTTTAATAATATGTTTGTGTTATTTTGTTAAATTAATATACAGGAAATGTTTATTTGAAAATCGCTAAGAATGGAAAGCAACCTTTGCATGTTTATCTTAAAACAATCATCTATAGCAAAGTTGTAATTTTATTTGATGGAAATTTATGTGATAATCACTCTTAAGTTCTAAGGGTTTTGATAAATTTTTATAGGACTGAAAGTATGTTTATCCTATCGATTTTAGACTTAGAATCCTGAGTTCTTGTATGTTCTGTGGTTAGAAATATAGGAACGTCCAAAAGTTTAATTAGTTTTCTAATTCCATTCTTGACGCAAACGGATCATAACCAAATAAATAAAGCACGTGCTGGCGATTTTATTTTATGCAAAGCGTCAAATTTAACCCAAACAACTGTATATAGACTTAGGTTTTTAGAACTTACTCTAAATTACAAACCTCATAAAGTTTAATTCTGATAGAAGCGAAGTATCCTTCGATTCAAAATCTTTTTTCAAAGTTTATAACTAAACTTAATGGACATTTTTTGTTCAACTTTTCGTTTTTTTCAACTTTAACTGGTAACTGATATGAACGTTCTCAAATAAACGTAGAAACAATCATTGAATTTTGTTACTCATATTCTGAAGACACTTGGTAGAGACGTATATTAATTGTTGATCTTATTAATCTCAGCCTATTCTTTTTGGTTATAAGATAGCCTTATTATTATTATTATTTGGTGAGTAGTATTACATATTAAAAGGTAATAATGTTTTGTTTATTAAGTTTTTCAGAAGGACAACTAGCATAGATTCAAGGAGCAAAAAGTTAGGGGACCGTGAGTTTAAGAAGCCTGGAGATAGGGATTGAGGTTAATAGTGCGTTTCCAAAAACTACTGACAATCTTATACTGGTAAAGGCTGTTTGCTTACTTACGATTTGACTAAATTTGGTTATATGCTAAATATCGCATATTTATTCTAAGCGTAATCCAAAAATCCATGTCTAAAATTTTCGGCATTGAAAAAATTATATCTACTTACAATTTTCAACACAAAAAGTATCCATACAAATTAGGGAAATATAAATTTTTTCCTTTGATTGAGAAACGTTTTTTTTATAATTTAATATTAACTCATTGCAGTCTTCACTAGAATTTTTAATCTTTCCTCCTCACAGCAGAACTACGACTAGACCTTTTACTTTGGTGTTTAATAGGGGAAGAAACACGTTTTGACGCTGAAACTCTAAAGCCTATTCCAGCTTTGAGTGGTTGAGGTTTAGATAATAAAAATACCAAGACCTACCTTTATTTTGGGGGATAATGGCAGGTTTTTTTTCAAAATATTTACTCCGCCATTTTTCACTCATTGGTCCAGTAGCATTTGCAGCAACCCCATAACATTACACTACATTTTCCATGAGTTGCACCGAAGAGAGAGTGCCCCGTGTGGACATTTACAGCTGATACCTTGAGGAACTGCTCACCCTCCACAAGCCTGTCCCTCCAGCGCTCTCATACTAGATTGAGCCTACCTTGGCTTTATAAAATTTCGATATTTATATGTTTAAGACATTATTTACCAATTGCTTGGCCGATGGTTCATTTCGCAGGATAATTTTGTCCATTCAGCCCCAGGAGAGGCTCATAATGGGGCTTATTAAGCCCTCCGTATTATCTCCAGGAGCAGGGGGGCTTTAACAGTTAAATTCCTCCCACCCTTATTTTCTACTCGGCCTTGCTGGGGCTAACATCTAAAGAATTGTGTGCTCTTCCAGTCCAAATGCACGGAGTTTGCTCTCTCTGCTTTCATGTATGCAGGAGTATCTGCGCCTGTATATCTTCCCTACATTTTTGCTTTCTCTCCTATCATCATTTTAATTGCAAATATATCATTATACACCAGCTAGTAACTGTCTTTTTTTGGAAGGAGTGCTTTGGCCCTGGTAAATGTAAGTCTTCTAGCAACTTGAGATTTGGATGCCATTTCAGTATCTGAAGATTTTCTCGGTTCACTCTAGCATAAACTCAGCATCAGCTCAACCTTCCTAAATTTACTTCGCAGTGGAGTGTGAATCGCCTTCAATCTTTTAATCTTTTATAGAATGTTACGATTAATAATAGATTATTATTTTTTTTAAATGCCTTATTGGGCTCGAGAGTAGAGCGCTTAAATAATCGGTTGCATTTATTTTAATCTCAACCTTCCTGCATTCATTACAATTTTTAGGCAATTATTTTCAAATTTCTCTTTTTTAGCATCTATACAGCATGACTTATATATAATAATAAAACGTTGCCCAAAATATTTGATGTTAAGCCTCGGCTTATTTTATATTCACTAGATATGATTAAAATCTTGAATGGACAATCTAATTTAGGATTATTTTTTTATTATCATCTTTAATAATTTAAATACCATAATGATTTACCGGTTAAGCTGAAAGTTTTGAAGTAATTAAAGACTAATTTGATTATTTGAATTTCCGTTGGGCAAATTGGTAAGATCTGGAACTATTCTGATTTTTAAAGAAAATATGACCAAAGTTTCACCTGGAAATCCCATTGGTGGCCAACCAATGATATATAGTCTGACAGAAAGGCATCTTTAGATTTATCGTCGAAGTTAAGAAATAAATTTGCTTTTAACCCCATTAGATGTCCTTCAACTCTCCAGATCACTCCCTAATTTTATTTAAATCATATTAGAAGTCTGCCATATCTGGTCTACTTATCGCTCCGTGACTAATTCTAAACTGATCTGCACATTCAAGAAATCTACCTAATTTTCAACCGTTATTTTATTTAAAAATATTATAGTAAATAATAAAATATACCCAAAGACGGTCCCTGAGGATACCATTGTGTAACGGAGGTTCTTTGAGAGTTCTCGCCTTTTAGAAAGTACTCTAATTTCTTCGCTAAACGCCCTTTCGTCTAGATCTTAAACTTGTCAATATGGCTCAAGGTATAATTCTTTTAGACTGTTAGTGCCATATTACTTCTCTTTCATGTTATACTTCCTGTAAATTTAAATAACCTCTATAATGGAAAATATTACTAAAATCTCATGTTAAGCTCCAAATTTGGGATTTTGAAATGTAAAATTTGTTTATTTAGTATTAAAGAAGAAATTTTAAGTAAATGAGTCATAATGATGTCTCTGAATTAAAGGGGAAATAAAAATACTCTGGTGCTTAGGAATGAAAAGTCTATGGTGCAGTAAGAATTCCAATACCTTACTTAAAAAATAGTTCATTATATCACGATATTTACAAAGTTCTGAAGGAATATCATATTAAAGAAAAACTTGAGAAAGCAAACGAAATAAGAGCAAGGCTGTCTAAAACAATGTTCGCTACCAATAAATAAACTTTGTTCTTTCACGAACTAGACCACCTTCCATTTACAAACTCCTACTTAAATTTTTAAGAACTTAATTTTCACGCACGTAATAAATTCTTTCAAAATAATAAAGGACATAAAAGAACTCGAATTATACATGCCTCCTCTGCTTCTATATTTTAGCTTCATTTATCTAAAATTGTTTAAGTTTGGGTCTCTAGCTTCGTTAAACTTTCAGCACTCATAAATAATGGAAATATTAAGAACATATATACAATTAACTAGAGTTTTCATCATCTACAATAAGGAATGTAAATGACGATTTAGGGTATCATAACTGAAATAATACCGAAAAGTAAATTGGTGTAAATATTTATATCTTAAGAACATTTAAACGTATTTTATCATTTTGTTAGCCAGTTTCACTTCTTTTAGTTTAAATTTTAAATTTTTCAAGGACGAAACAAGTTTAGAAATAAAAGACTCAGAATAATTTTCAGGAAACGGAAATAAATCGCCTAATCTCCATAGTTTTTACTATTACCTACCTGCAAAATATATATGAGTGTGTATAATTAAAAGAACTCAATGACCAGTTATGGTATATAATAGTGAAACAACTGAATGTTTTTTTTCAATTGCAACAAGTTGCGCCGGATTTCTCAAGTGATTTCCCAATGAAGCCATCTGAAGACATAACTAATTTTGAATATTTATATTCATTTCTTGCATTGATTAATTTTCATACAAACATCATTACAAAATACAAATTTCCATGTATTCTCTAGTGACTAGATCAAGTTAAGTACATTTCTGTTACCGCATTTATTCCTAGTTCAAAATACTTACTTATCAACTAAGTCTTTTTTATTTATTATTAATAAATGCCAAAATCTAAGGATTGGATATTAAATACAACAATTAAAACAGAATTATATAAAGGGGTTGTAAAAATACAAAGGTAACTAATAAATATGCAAGAAATTTTAATTATATATCATGGGTATTTAATAAAATGTATAGTAGTCGATATTTAATAATTCTATATAACTGCCAAAATATTTCTATCCTATGACTAATCAGGAAACGTAATAGACAATAAGATAAGCTTATAGGGGGATATGTGAGATAAATACAGGATTGCTAAAAAGGTTTAGACAAAAGACATATTTGAACTGTATATATGATAAGGTAAAAGATAATCCATATCCGGCCGTGGACCTGAAATTTGATCGCTGTGATAAAACGACCGAAGGATGATTATGGCATAAAAATATAAAATAATCCAGGCAATGGCATCGCCACTCCCCCACTTGCGCTTCGCTACTAAGATTAAAATTTAAAATCTAAATAAAGCAGCGATGGTTAACTTTTTATAATTTTTCTGAACTTCGCTAATTATATTAATTTTAAAAAGGAATTCTAAACTAAATCTCCCCCCTTTCAAAATATCACGTTGCTAAAATATGGAGTTATAGAAGAAGATATATAAAAATAAATTTTAGGAACTTCACCATTTGTAATTCTTTGGGTTTTAAAAAAATAAAAAAATTTCGATACTTATATTTATTTGTGAACTTCATCACTTTCTTTTTGGTTTTTATAAAAGAATTATTAGAAAGAACTTTGATTGATAAAACATAAGTCATAACCAAACTAAGATGAAATTATTATTCAAATACTCAAAAAAATCCCTTTCTTAAATTATAGAGGTAGGGATGATGATCATGATCATGATGATGATGAGAATTCAATTTTAAGAGTAATAATTCCATAAAAATCAGTTGTAGATAATTGAGGGAGATATTTTTATCAACCTCTTTGTATAACTATAAGTATATATGTTTGCCTTATACGCCTAATCTATTTCCAGGGAATTTGGCACCTTTATCTTTGTACTATATTTCCTTTAAACACAATTATATTATCCACATAACACCATCGAAAGCTCGCTTGCAATTTATGGACATTTGAAAGGTTAATTAACTGGCTGTTAGTCTCCCCTTATTTTCGTGATAAATGCAGATATAAGTATGTGCTTGTTATTTTCTAACTTCTAAAACAACAGGGCAAAATTAGCGTAATATTGTATAAATTATTGCTACTATCACATTTATGAGTATAAGAAAATTGAATACTGTAATATTTCAAAGCTGGATTCACTAACATAAATTTTGGAAACATTTTTTAGGAAATAGCTTTTCACTACACTTTAAGAAGGAGAAGAAGATGCGTTTCTGAAACCCTTCTTTTATGGATGATCTTAGAATTACGACTAATTTGAGATTGAGAATTAATATATAAAAATTGGTTTTAATTTTCTACAACATTTCTAAGATTCAATAAAGGGTGGCCCGGATATCCATACTTATCCATATATTATTATGTCTTAGTTAGTTATGCAGGTATTAATTTTTTTTCTTTTTCACAGAAAATATAGCAGATTAAAGTCCATTAACACTTGAAAAGCGCATTGGGACACCCTTGATATAATAAGATAGATTGATGAGTAGGGAGTTATGCGCCATCCTGTAGAGTTAACACTTTTTTACTAATAACTGAAAATATATTTTCAAATTTACTTTAATTTTGAATGCGAACTTTCTTTCTAGCTGACTTTTTATTTGCTTAGGAATGCATTTAAATTATTCGAATTTATTAAAGAAAAAACATCTCAACATTTTTAATTTCTCTTCTTACTCAATAATTCTCCCAAACTGCATAGATCTTGCTAAATGAACTAAGATACTGTCAGTTCAACTTCTATAGACGCATTACTAGCATCATGCCGTTTTTACAATGGTAGCCGTACATTGCGTTGGATATACCTGAGGGATGGTCCTTATCCAACCACAGCAAGTGAAATTACACCCTACAGCAATCTGACTAGAACCATTATAATTGGCTAATTCTCGCATGCGCTTTCTTAGTGGGTGGCTGAGGAGAGTAGCTAAAATAAAGCCAATGCAGTGTTATTGTGATGAACGATTGCATTACTAAGCGTTAATTTGACGAAATATTCGAAATCCAAATATCTTTAACACATAAAAAGAAAAGGAAGAAATACGGAATATTTCTTCAAAGGAAGACTAAAACAACAAATATTTGTTGAATAAATTAAAAGTTGCACAGGGTAAGTAATATATATCAATTTAAACAAATTGAATGTATAATAGAACGCGAAATAAGGTGTACTTAGTAAATTATTCGTCGAAATAAAGACCATGCTATTCATATAGTTCTTCTTCTAAGAATAACTTGAAAAAGAGGTATGTAAAAATAAATAAAAATAAAAATTATTAATGAAATATTTTATAATTGTCGAAACTTTGCAAAGCGTTACAAAAGACTAAATATATATCTCAAAAAATAACTAATTAAGTGAAATTAGTTCAATTACACAAATTTGAAATAAAGTGCTACGTCTCACTAAATGGAAAGAGAGATATGATTTTATTAATATGAGCATCAGTCTTCAACCACAAGGTAGTAAAATGATTACTTACCTTTATTTATGCAAAACTGCCGGAGTAAATAAGAAGGAATAGTTAAGGTTACATACAACACTCATATATGCTAAATTCTAATCGTATGCTTCATTAAGGATTATGCTGAAGATAATGACATTCATCGATCATGTGATGAAAAGAGAAGGGTTGAAAATTTTGGTTGTAACAGGAATAGTGGAGAAAAAGAAGAGAAGAGGAAGGCCAAAATCAAAATACATGGATGGACTGGTGAAGTTGATGGAGGCGGAACGTTGCGCGAGCAGTTCATCAAAGCTACGCGGGACAAAGTAAGATGGAAGTCCTTGGTTGCCGATGTCCTGGAGGATATGGCACAGCGCTAAGGTAAGGTAATATAGTAAATTTAATCAGACTCAAACACAAAAAATGTAAAAAAGGAAGGATTTGCAAGTATTGAAACAGACAATCCTTTGAAACGAACTCATTATTAAACCTTTCCTCTTAAAATTAGGGTAAGAAGAGAGTCCTTATGACCTTCAAATACAAATTCAAAGAGAGAGAAAAAATCCCTCAAATTGGAGGTTTTACTTTAGATCTACACTGGAAAGAATAATGACATATCCGGAATATTTGCAATATTTTTATTACATTTCATTCCACCCTTGAATTTAAGTCCTTTCTATTTAAAATCCCGACTAACTACATAAGAGTTCAAGAATAAATGTATCAGTGGTGTTTTTAAATTATTTTGAGGTCCTCCAGAAATTGAGTATTTTATTTTACAGGGTGCATAATATCTAGTTGACATTATGATATTTATATAGTGCCAAAAAATATTTTGCTTAGTTTCCCCCAAATTGTCTATCTTTTTTACAATGTTGAGGATATCTTATGATATTATTGGTATTTAAAGTGTTTATAAAAAGATGCAATATAATATTAAAAGTTTTCGCAAAGTATTTCTCCAAGCAATCCAATTTTCAGAGATTAAAGAATAGAATCCCTCTCGTATAGGATTAACAGTTTCATTCAAAATATTTTCATCCTACTCGCTGAAGGTTCGAAGCCGAAGCTTGAATAATATATTGAATTTCTTTGTTTATCTTAGAATTACTGAAACGAGAGCCTGTATAATTATTCGATTTTATGTATATAAGATTTCGATCATTTCGTCCTCCTCCCCCATACACACACACACACACCTTTGCTTCTTTGTGATACTCTATTTTTTTGTCTATCAGATGACTCTATGTATCTTCTAAATGCTCACTAGCCGTAAAATGTTTAAAGGTGGTTAGTTAATATACTTGCAATGTTCTAATAACTATTGTTGCTCGGACCTTTCAAAAAACCTAGTTAATTAGAGCTACTTTCACTATTAAATGATTTAGGTTACAGGCAGGGGTCAATAAAGTTGGAACGTCTATACATTGTTTGGTAGAAGAGAATAACAAGAGTAGGAAAAATGCCCGACAGGAGAAAGTTAAGGTATTTGCTAAAATATGCTCCTTGTAAAACGATTTTAACGTATCATTTGGTTCCTCTTTGCAAATTTAAATACACACGATTGTATACTCTTTTATTACTTAAATTTTGTGAAACATGTAAAATATGAAAGTTCTTATTTTCTATGATATTTCTTAGCCTATTTTGTGATTTCAAGTCAGTTTTTAAGCTCGGATTTTATCATCAATTATACTCTAAATGTCAAATTTTCAAAGAGTGATACGAAATATATAGCAACTTGCAGGTATGCTTGTTCAGAGTTTGTTAAAGCTTCTGTTGACTTTGTGCAAATTTTTGAGCAACTCTTCATTTATTAATCATCACACATTAATACATCATTTGGCTCTAGTAAAATATTTTGTAGGATAGTTGCAAATTCGAGAATTTTTGCTAAGGTCACCATAAAATATGAAAGGGTTAGATTTGAAATTATGATCTCGAAACATTAAATATTCAACAGTCGTAAATTGATGACGCTTACGATAAATTACACTGAATCGACAATACATTGGCAAAATAAGCTTTAGCCTATTTTGCCATAGGTTAGCAAAAATACGTTTAATTAAAATTTGAAAATGACTTCGATTCACTTTTTCCATTATAAGTGTTTTTTATCTACAATTTTATGTTTTATCAAGACTTTTTTTATTTTCTTTACAATTTTAAACAATTTTACCGATTAAATCCGGGTGTCTCCCAATGACCAATCAATTTTATCATGTTAGATATAAAATAACCTTATATGACTAGAGAAAATATACCGAAAGGCTTACTATAGTTTATTGATCTTAAATACAAAATCTAATAAGTAAAGACCTTGACATTTTTCACCTATTTCTATATTTTTAAATACTACGAATATTTTTATTTGATCTGAATTTTAGAGCATTTTTTCCAATTTAATTATACTATAATGCTTTATTGGTAATCTTAATCAGAAGAGATGAGTTTGGGTTGCCTACATAGTCATATCGAAAGTAGCCTTTGTATATAATTATGCACCATCTAAGGCATTAAATCTTAATTGGTTTGCAGAATAATGGATATTGTCCTCTTAAATTTCCTTTAGGAATCTTTAATGAATTTTAATTTAATTTTCTTACGACTTAATATTTCAGAGATAATTAAGATACACATTTCCCTTTTCCTACAATTTAATATTTTGCCTACAATTTATTGGAATTTTAATTTGCATCATGGCCGATAATTATTTTTTCTCTTTTAAATTTATGGATTTCGGAATTGTTCTTTTCCACGTATATTTACTAAAATGAATCCGTTCGATTAGTGATTTCCTAGGTAAAGATGGTAATAAACCTAATCATGTTCTACCAGAATTCGAACGCAATGACATTTCAAGTGATGGGAGGTTGTTAATAGCTGAGAACCAATATACTAAAAGGAAGTGAAATATTCACCATTTAAGAGTTCAGAAATAGACAATTTAAATCAATTACCTGATATATTTTAAACATTCGCACAGGGTTAGTGAGTAACGTTTTAATTTTAAAACTATTTTCCGTAAGACTGAGACTGTTGTATGGTTTCAATGAATCGTAATAGAATGCAAACGCACGGTAGGTCTATGCCCCAAAATTTGGTATCAACAAACTAAATAGGCCTTAGAAGATGAGGAAAATACTCTGACCATTAATTTTGTATGTCTTACCTTGGATCTTTTAAAGCGTTTAGGGATCACTTCATTTTAGTCACTTGCTGCTCAGAAGTAACATCAGTGCCTTTCATAGAAGTTGCTTGAATGAATCCCAATATGGTCTGATTTTTTACATTTTAGCGAGACTGGTTATGGTCCCTTCAACGCAGAGAGATCCCTTTTGGACCACCAAAATCTTTGGGGTTCGAATGTTACTTTTAAACAGTAAGAAAGCGAAATGAATCGTAGCCAAAGATTTCAAAACATTAATAAATTAACAGTGAATAAGGTAGTACTGAGAATAATAATTATGGTAGGAATACCTAAAAAAGAACCGTTATATCTTAACGTATAAAATCAGAGATGAGGATATTAATTTAAATTAGAGGGTTAAGAATATTTATCTGATAACAGTATTCACTGAATATATACAATGAGTGGTAGTGACATGAAAATATGATTGCTTCTCAGCATAGGCAGTTTCTTGCGTTGTATAAATGACATAATTCGGAAGGGCAGATCTCAGACGAAGCTCCAACAAGTTTTATTGTTATAAACATAATCTAATTTCGGAACTTGCCGTTCCCGTTTGTAAACAATATTTATATTATTTCTGTATTAGTCTGTGTTGAAAATATCCGTTTCAAATTAATTCAGTAACCCTAAAATGACAGTGATAATAATTAAGCTTTCTAAGAAAGTAAAATCAGCCTCTTTCCAGTATAAATGAATGACGACTTAATGAATGTTAGGTAAAATCAAAAATTGTTTCAATAATTAAGGAAATGATAATTTAATTCGCTTAATAAATTCATTATTTCCGATTTTGTTTTTTTCTAGTACGAGGAAAATATGTGGATTGAAGAAGAAAATGCCTTGCCTTATAATTTTGGGGGGTAAATGAATAAAAATAGTTTAGGCAACGAGCGAATTTTTATCCTGCATAGAGTGGGATAGAGAAAAGATAAAGCTGGCTTAATGAAAGCCAGTATTTTAGTAAAAAAAACGCTGACGTTAGATAAACTAACCTCGCAACCTTAGTAAATCATGATAATCAAAAGATAATTTTGAAATATAGTGAAGAAAGAGAATATAATATAAAAGTAATGAAAAATAAAAATAAATAGATAAGAAAAGATACTAGAAACATCATTAATTCTGAGTATTGGTAACCATTATACTACAATTTTTTAGGAAAATTTTAAATTAACTGCCCCTTATCTGTGCTGAAAAGTACTGAACGATAAGACACCTCCTGATCGCCGGCCTTCTTTTCGATCTACTAAGTGTGCCTAAAGTCTGAAGACAAGAAATATCACTGTTGGACTTCTTTTACGGGGGGGGGTGGGGGCTAAACTAAAGAAAAAGGTGTACTCAATGAAAATTAAATTTAAGAGATACCTGATGTAACGCATTATAAATGGGTGTGCTTAAATTGATGGAAATTTAGAGTTATGTAGCAGTTTCGAAGGGCGAATCTCGTTAAGCGCATCGAATTTTCCATTAGAAATGGTACAAATTACATTGAAGATTTCATTTAAAATTCTTGGACTTTAAAACATGTATGTCAAATTAAATAAAATGTAGATAATTTATTTTTTCATTGAAAATTGCATTTAGGCCTATATGGAAAACCTTTATTTTGCCTAAAGGGAAACCTTTCTTGATTGTGTATCAGGCCCATTCCAGCTGCAAACACGAATATCTTTTTATCATTTTTTACTAAACGTCCACTCATCATGTACTTCTTTAAATATCATTTAATTTTCCTTCATTTATTTATTTAGACCTAAGAGTTTTTCTGTGGTTTAAATCTAAATTCAAATTTTTAATTTAATTTAATCTTCATAAGTTTTTACCTATTATATTTTGGCTTCAGATTATCGAAAGCATTTAATAAATTTTTGTGTCTACTTGGGTTATATTTTTTTGTAAGTGTTTATTTAATTTGGTTTTAGGATAATCGCACATTTAATCATTGGTTCAGACTTTTTACCTTTACCTACTCTCTCTCTCTCCTTAGCAATTTGCAATTTTTCTTTCTTTATCATGATATCTTAATGACAGAGAGCTCACTTTGCCTCGATAGTGCTCTCCCCCATAAACCGATATTTTTATTTTGAAACCAGCTCGTGAGAGCCATCATAACCAAATAACTACCAGGCTGATAGGGCAGAAAGTCGCATATATCAAGGTTCGGTCTTCGAAATTAGCGCAACGTCTAGTCTCTTGTAATGAGAAGTGTATCACAACCAGATCAGGTATGAAGAGATAGCAGCTCATGGAAGAACCCCACAACCATCATGTATTTTTAATGCACCTCTAAGGTTCTTTTGAATTTGAATATCCATTTTAAATAATTCATTAGTAAAATCAGAAATTTATTCTTTCATCTCATTTATGCTATTAACTGTTTTAATGTACTTGCTAAGGGAGTAATTATATGTATTTTCGATATTTTCATCTAGATATGTAAAGTTTTTCAATGTTTTAGGACACTGTGTAAGGCATTGTGTTCAGAAGTGCAGTTTGGACCCAAGAGTTAAATACACATCACTAGCTAGAATTTTTAATTATGTAATCGCTTAATATTTCGGTGATTAAAACAAATGTTACATATTTATTTCAATGATGATTCAAAGACATAGCTAAATGACTATAAACCCCCCCAAAAATGTATTTATACAGCAGCTATAACTTATTATAGCTGAGAATAAATTCAACCATGGTTTCCATGGTGCCGTATTGTTTGGCAAATTTGAGCCTTTTGTAAATTAGAATTTTACAAAGCTGTGGTATCTTTATAGGGGGTCAGTTTATTCTGGCTATTTCTTCAAAGTCACTTCTGTAACTTAAATTATAGCTGCATTTAATGGGATGTTATGCGGTGACCTAGTGAGAAATTATTAACACTGCACTTTATAAAGATTTTAGTTACTAGAAGAGTCCTAAATATTATCTGTTTTGAATACTTTAGAACTGGTAGTCTCGGTGAGAGAGAGAAAGGAAACAACGCTAGACGTGCAGTACAGAGCGAGCAAGCGGGAGATAATTGTCTTTGACTCACGGTTGGAGGCGAAGTGATGATATTGTCACGAGGAACGTCGTCCTTGAGGTGCACTTATGACTCTCACCTGGAGAATTACACAAAGGTACCAGTTGGACAACGTACTCGTATCACCAATATTGTATAAATCCTTTTCCAAATAATTTTAATGAAATATATATATATTACTACTTAATGGTATTTTACTTTCTGATTTGAATTGTATTTAGTACCTCAATTCAAAATAAAAAGATAACCCTCATGTCCTATTACAAATAGTAATTCTTTTATTTTATTATCTATAAATTTTACCCTCGTCGTAATGAAAATTCAAATCATCTTTTTAATTCATTACAAGTTACGACCATTAAATTTCTTAAAAATTAAATGGGCTTATATAACCATCTATTATCCAAATAGTAAGCACCAATTTAGTCCACCTTATCCAGTGTGCGCACATCTGAGTAGCTGAATTGAGGGTTATTTCAAAATTTGCATTTCAACTCAGACCCTTAATTAAAGATGTGTTATCATGCTGAACAATTTCGATGCAATTCTGAAATAAAAATTTAGACTCCAGATGATAGAAATCATTATTGGCTCTTGTTTCTAGATAGTCTCCTTGTGGAAGTTTGAACGAGAGTTCCAGGAAATTTTCTTTTTTCTAAAACAAAATTCTAACTTCTGACGGAAAGTAAAATCTTGAAGATGAAAACTGAGAAAAAAATAATCTGAGTTAAAGTGAATTAAAAAATAAATGGATTATGGTTGGAAAAAGATAGAAAGAAGGAAAAGCAAGAGAAAACAAAATAAAAATCTTTGAAATTTTAAGTTATCATTGCATGGACAAAACTCCTCTTGGTTACAATTTAAAATGTATTATCAAATATCATTCCTCCTTTCATTCTCCCTTTGAATCTAAAACTTCCCTTTATTCTCCTTGAAGGATATTCACTTTTGGACTTTTGAATATCTGTAACTGTTGTACAAACGAATTGATGCACGTAGAAATATATATTATAATACTTTATTTTTTTCAATTGTCTTCTTCTTTCTTTTAAATCTCACCCATCAGTTCAAAAATGCGATTATTATTCTAGATTAGCTTTGTATTTGAATAGGTTGCATAACTTTATAAGAAATCTCTTAGTGCATTCTAATCCTATTTTCTCTTGAAAATTTAGGAATCATTCGATATTTTATTCCCATATGCGACAGTCATTGTGAATAGATCAATCATAAAGGCTAATAAATTACTAGACATCATTTGGCTTTCCATTAAGTAAAGTTGTTTGGAATTTAAAACTATACAGACACCTTATATCATCTCCATTTAGTTAATTAGTTACCTTTATAGTTTAATATTGTAATGGAAAAAAACAATGTGTTGTGCTTTGGTTGAATTACTATGAGAAAACTAATTTTTCTCTCACTACTTTTGCTTAAACTAGTACGTACAGAGTACTAGAATTAAAAGATAGGTAATTTTCTGGATATTTACGTAACCTACCTGAACCTTTGTAAACCTTAGCTAGGTAGCACTGCCATATTTTGATGCTTTATAGTTCCTTCTTATTATCAGCCTGTTTTTCTAAAATTTTGGATGTCCTAATATTTCACCTTTCCTAATATGATTAAATAAACTTTTACTGAACAACCCCACATGTTATTTTCTAGAAATTGAAGGATCACAATATAGCAAATAACTAAAATGATACTAAACACCTGCAATCAAATCTGAAAGCCGATTTCGATTACTTATGATTATATTTTTAGAAATATAATAATACCGAAATTATTCGGAGTTTACCTTGTCGTGTGACTTTGCCAATTATCGGTTAAATATTATTAACCTTATTTCACACATTTCTATAAGAAACTGGTTCAAAGCTGTATTTTCTCTTTTAGCTATGAAAAAACACATCGTCGCGTAGAATGTAATCCAACGGATACAGAAACCAGTCACAAGGAGGATTTTACAACCATTACAATATAAATGTGGCGCAATGACTTATATCAAGCTGAAATATTATCGCAACTCCGGTCAATGCCATATCAACCATCCGTAACTAGATTATTTTCAATCTTCCGATGGTTTATTGATCTGATAGTTTCTGATCATTCGCTTGTTATTTCTCCATTGACTTTTCTTATGCCCAACTATGATTATTGAGTAAAAAGTAACCAAGTATAAAATAACCTATGGTTGGAAAAAATAGATTACTTCTTCTCTGATTGATTAAAGCTAGCGAAAAGCCTCTTAGAAATGTCAGATGGCAAATA
This sequence comes from Ceratothoa steindachneri, assembly GCA_963969495.1. NCBI lineage: Eukaryota > Metazoa > Arthropoda > Malacostraca > Isopoda > Cymothoidae > Ceratothoa > Ceratothoa steindachneri. The sequence continues at coordinate 49,732,221 of OZ018336.1, forward strand.
TATGAATGCCCTGAATTCGTTTTTGTCTGTGGGAAAGATTAAATCATCATATTTTGGATTACTTCACAAAATATAACCTTAATAAATTAATTTCATTCGAAAAGCAAATTTAATAGCTTAATATAAAGTTAGCTGGAAAAAAATCGTTACTGTTAAGGAAAGTTTAATGAACGTAGACAATGGAAAATTGACTCGTAGTAGTTGCAGCCGTCCGCCATGGAGAGGAATGAAAACGATTGCAAAAACAAAAACAACAACGTCTGTTTAAATTGGCTATTGGTGCTACTGCAGATAATAGTAATCATTTAAAAGGTATTGCTTTAACTAACAATTATTAACATGAGCTTTTCCTTTTAACACTATTGTTAAGCAACTTAGGTTAGGTTAGTTTATGTTATTCGTAAAATTCCCTCGAAATCCTTCGTCAGTGGAATAAATGTCGATTCACAAGTATAAAAGGCTCGAATTTAAATAAAATCGAAAACTAAACTGGGGTTAATTAAACGTAAAATTAAATTTCTTTCCTTGCTTCCCTATTTATTTTAATTTACAATTATCGCTTGAAAGACCAGTTTCTAGAGACGTCTAAAATTGCTACGTCTTGATTGGTTTTACATATTATTAGAAGAAATTACAACGAAATACACAAATTGCGTAGTACTAGTATTTCTAGTATTTTTAGTTATCCGAGATTCCTGTAGATCTTTCCTGCAATTATGTATAGGTTTTCTTGCATTACCTGAAACTAGTAGTTGATAGCTTATTTCACGAAATGGACAATCAAACTTCAAATTAAATGACCAATTACTTAAACTGAAAAATATCTCCTTGCCTTCAGTTATTATTTTGTCTATTTGTATTACGTATTTTATTAGTCTAGTCACTGAAAATGCTTAAATAAATAAACAATCCAAAAATAAAGATGAATATATCAAGCAGAATCAGAGCTATAATCATCATAGGATAATATGGAAAGCGTTATCCATTTGTAAAATTTAGTAAACATTTTTGATTGACCTGTGGCTGTGACATGCCCTTTTAAATAGACTTTCTTCTCATTTGCTGCTGGAAAGCTTGGTCTAGCAAATACTCTTACATTGGGACCTAGGACATCTTAGTCTATCACAAACAGTTTACATTCTCGCGACCTCTCGAATGCTTGCTTTATAAAATGAAACTTCTGAAGATAGTCCATTCCAAGATGAAGAACCACTAACAGAAAAGATAGTATAAAAATATCCGATTAGAGCATCTAAAAGAAAATAATTGGCTCTGAGGAAACGTAAAAATAATTATTATTTCAAAAGATCGAGAAATGCCAAGACAGGAGAGGAATTGATTTGTCAAGAAGAAAAATTCTCCTCAAACGACCAATAGTACCCTGACCTAAAATCGAAATCGGCTGAAGAAAATAGATGGAGCAATTGGGAAGAATAAATGTGTAGAGAAGTTCCGATGATTGTCATCAGAAATACGTGATCGAGTGTCAGACCTAGAGTAGTCTCGAACTAGATTAATTGCGTGGTAGAAATTTGCATTTAACCAGGGTGCAACCGCGCCGCAAGTTATTTCAGATTAAAAATAATTGAGATTGGAATGGGAACTTGATATTCCAGCAAAAATGTTTACGGAATTAAAATGAATTCAGAGGAGCTACAAGGAGAAGAAGTACTCTAGGAGACCTTACGGTCCATTAAAAGAGGGTATCTTTGGGCTAACAGTTGTGCAGGCACAGTTCTGCACAACGACTTAAGTGCCCAAACCGCGGCTCTTCAAGACTTTGTCCAGTTTTGACTTGAACTGATCAACATAATTGCTGTTGAAAAGTTCGACTGGAAGTGCGTTCCAGCTACCGCACATGCTGTATGTGAAATATTTACCAAACAGATCACGGTTGTAACGCTTCAGTTCAAGTTTGTTGCCGTAATTTCTCGTTCTGCCCTAACTAAGTTGGAAAATATCCATGTAGTCTACATGATCGAAGTCTAGAAGTATTTTAAACACTTCGATAAGCTGACCACGCAGTTTCTGGGTTTCCAATCAGAACAGATATATTTCCCTTAATCTATAATCGTAACTTTTGTGTCTGATAGAGGAAATCAGTTTGGTTGCCCTAGCTTGCACCCGTTCCAATCTCGCAATATCCTTTCGAAACGAAGGACTCCAAAATTGTACAGCATACTGCAGGTGCGGTCGGACAAGTGAGTTGGTCAAACAGAGTACCCTCTCTTTGTTTGGATATCTAAACTGGAGCTTTATGTAGCATAGCATCCTTTGGGCCTTTTTCTCCGCCTCAATGCACTGTTTCGAAAACTTGAGCTCACTAGTGATTGTTACAGCCAAGTCCTTCTCAGTGCCGGTGGATTCAATAGCAGTGCTCTTAAGGATATACTGAGATTGGGGGTTTTGGTGACTAATATGCATCACTTTGCATTTTCTCACGTTAAATAGCATTTGACAGTTGTCTGATCACTCCCCAATCTTCCGAAGATCATCTTGAAGGCGGCCAGTATTTGCCTCGTTTGCGTCGTTCATCCTAAGCTTGGTATCATCGGCAAATTTAGAAATCTTCACAACCATTACACCGTCCATGCGTTGACGTAGATGATGAATAGTAGTGATCCCAGGACAGAAAATTGAGGAACATCGCTATTAACGGGCACCCACTCAAAAGCTTGTCTTTTCAACACTACCCAATGCCGTCTGCCGTTTAGCCAGTTCTCTATCTAACTTGCTACACTTCCGTCTACGCCCAGCGTATGCACTTTCGAAGGAGGAGGCAGTGTGGTACCTTATCAAAGGCTTTTTAAAAGTCTAAGTAGATAATATCCACCTCCTTATCCCCGTTGTGCTCACTAAAAACGAAGTAGAATAATTCCATAAGATTCGTTAGGCATGACTGGTGCCTTCGAAACCCATCTAGCTGGGAACTCCTCAATCGCAAGTTGGACTCTAAATATGATGTCATTTTGTTCACCAAGATGCTTTCTATGATTTTACTAACTATTAAGGGTAAGCTAATAGGTCGGTAGTTTGACGGCTGCGTAAGGTATCCCTTTTCGAAGATATGAGTTAGCTCCGCTTCACCGTAGTCTCTAGGAACGCATCTGGTCCGGATAGACATGTTGAAGATTGTGCTCAAATATCGTGACCCTTCCTCGCGCACTTTTTTCAATACTTTAGGTAAAAAACCTGTCCGGGCCAGGGGACTCATTTGTCTTTAGATCAGTGATCTTTTTTTTCTATTTCTCCTTTGGTGAAGTCTATTTCCTCCAGCTTTTCACCTAAGTAGGAATCTGTGGGCTGCAGAATTGGAGAACTCTCTTCAGTAAACATTAAAAAAAAGTAGTTGTTCAGGAGGTTAGCATTTTTTGCATCTGAGTGCTTTAATGCCTCCTTCTCATTCAATAGAGGGCCAAGCGTGTGATGGATTGGTTTACGGCTATGTACATAACCAAAGAACTCCTTGTGATTCTCATTGCGGAGTCTTGCCACTGGGAGCTTCTCGGCACGCTTTGCCGCCCTTATGCTGGACTTCACTCTCCTAGCCAGCCTATGGTACTCGTCAAAGTCACCAGAGATCTTTGAATGCCAGTACACCGTTCTTTTCTCCCTCAGCAGATGACCAATTTCTCGATTAAACCACTTTGGTTAAACGGAAGACCGACGAAGGCTTCTCAAATGGATGAATCGGATTGAAGACTCAGTTTTGAATCTATTCCACGAATCTTTAACATCCTCACACACATCTAGCCTCGCATAAGTCAATCAAGCACGAAGATCTGCAAAATCTGCTATTCTCAAATCAAGTTTCATCGATTTACCAGTCGCAGACTCTACTTTGGGGACGTTTTCTATAAATCCGACTAGTCGGTAATCACTGCTACCGAGCTCTTCGCCTACAGAGAGATCTTCAACGATGTCATCCTCAGAGGTAAAAACCAAGTCGAGAGTATTATTGCCTCTAGTCGACTTTCTCACCCATTGAGTCAGGAACTCGTTGTTCGCGAACTCCAGGAATAGTGCGTTCTCTCCACAGAGTTTTTTTGTTTCCCAGTCAACTTGGATATTCAAATCACCCATAGCGATACAAAGACTCTCTTGAACAAGTTCACCCAGTAGCCGGTACAGATCTCTGTCCTTTTCAACGAGTTGGGCAGAGGGTCTGTAAATCACCAAGGTCATGTATCTGGCAGGACCTATATCTAGGTCAACTCTTAGTAGCTCGCGGTCGGATGCAATGTTGCAGTTCGTCGATTTGAGTGTATCCTTGACATACATAATCACACCGCTACCCTCTCTCTCTGGCCAATCTTCTTGGAAGAGTTGGTAACTGAGAATCGTGAATTCACCTTCAAATCTAGGTTTGAGGTTTTTATTCACGACTCTGTTATGTCTACCATTTCAGGTTCTTCCGTCGTTACGAGGCTACGAAGTTCAAGAAACTTGTTCCTGATCGACCTCGCATAAAACAGAAGAACTTACAGGCAGCCCCGGAATGTAGGACTCCTTACGTACGCGTTTCCGTTTTCCGGCTTATTTGTTGGCTAGGAGGCCCCCCTCCTTGCAATCTCTGAGAAGGTCGTTCCAGGAGTGACACGGGCGTACTGGCGTACGTTCGTCCTTACTCTGGGCCAGATACTCCTTTGGGTCCTCTCTACGACATCCTGGATCATGTTCAACAGAAAGGCCTTTCCTTTAAAGGAAAGATGTACCCCATCCCTTTGGTAGACATCTTTCCTAACATAAAAGGTGCCATACGGGTCCATAAAAAAGAGACCCTCTTTTGTGCACAAATCTGCCAGGCGCCGATTCATAGAGAGCGTTTCGTGTTGGACCTCTCCTGGGAGCATCCGACCACATCCTACGGTACTCGTCAAAGTCACCAGAGATCTTTGACTATTGGAACACTGTTTTTTTCCCTCAGTAGTTGACCAATTCCTCGATTAAGCCACTTTGGTTGAACAGAATACCGACGAGAAGTGGAAGAAGAAACTGGAACAAAAGAAACTGAAAGGGCAAAGAAAGAATATTCCAATCTTCAGACCTGACATACTCAACTTATTTGAATGTAAGAACAGGTAAATGTGAGAGTAGATATGAATTTGAACGAGACCCCTTGTAGACCGTACATGGAAGCCCAATGAAGGAATATGAATATAATCAATTAAAATTGTAAGATTCAAAAATAATAAAAAATGTATTTAAATAGAGATGATTATGAATAATTCAGGTATGTATGATGAACGTGAATTTATTTGGGAGAGAATAGATAATAAATATGTTATGAATTCCCATAAAATAAATCAATTAACACTATATAATTCTGTAAATCTTATATATAATATATCTTGTATCAGGGGGTTCTCTTCCATCCAAGATAGGCTTCTGTTGCAAACAATGAACACCAGTGATAACATTTGCAGACCACTTGGATTAATTATACCACCGCCTTGCTGTAACAATATTAATCAACTCAAAGTCTTTAGCAATTACACTTGTCAGTGTTAAGTGTAAATTAACCCTTACTACCTTTTTGCTGGCTATAATGCCAGAGACGAGAATTTAGTGGAAATTAAAAATTCTTAGCTGAAATGAAGTGGGAATTGAGTGCCTTACAAATAGTCTATGAGTTTTACTCCCTTTAATAAGTGAACCATACAGATACCAACAGCTAATTCATCTTCACAATAACCCACCTGGGGAAACTGATTCCCAGAGCTATCGACATATACGCTCGAGTCATTATGAGTGGACTGACTCTTCCAGTTGGGATCGCAATATCAGTCAAATAACAATAGTAATTAATACAATGCAAGTATCAACAAAGAGGTTGACAGCAAGAGTAGAAACAGGAAAACAGAAACATGTAAGAACAATTACCGTTGATTAATCACGTCCAGTCCCAAAAATAGAAAGTAAATATTGCTTCTCTAAGATATATTGTGTAGACATTCTTAAAAGTGTGGCAGGTATTAATAATTTTAAATGAATAAAACAAGGGAAGGGTTGGAAAAATATATTAACTTGAATACTTTGTCTTCAGAATGACGGAATGAAAAATAGATACAATAAAAGTTAAGGAGTGGCCAAATTATTCGCAAATCGAATAATATTAAGTGTGACATCTTATTTATGGGATGGTTTAAATCGAAAGCCAACACTTAGGTAATTTAAAACAAGAAAAGTCATAAAAAAGCCATATTTGCGTTCGCTTTAGGTAAATATTGGATAAGTCCATTTCTGATGAATGTCGATGACGTCTTCCCGAATTTAAGTCTAAACAGGAATCATAATTTAGCTGTCCAGCGTAGGGTTCATAGTACACGTCATTATTATTTCGTCCTCTGCCAGATAACACGTCTCCGGAGTAGAATTTCATGATACTCACGTAGCTTTCATCCATGAATAATCCTCTTCGAAGAATCCGTTATGATCCCTTGGAAAGACGTTAAAAGACGAATGTTGCTTTCAGCTAGAGCTACTGCTTTGTCTCGAATGGATTAATGGATTTTGACTTTAAGTAAAGAGTCAACGGAATCTTAGCGCAGAAATATCCTATCAAGCATTCATAAAAACTAGAATAGAAAATTTCAAAGTTAAGTGTTGTGGGAGCAGACTCTCTGGTCATCGTAAGAGCCGGCATAAACCAGATAAATGTCTTTAACAAACCCTCTGATACGAAGACTTGGAGAGACATCACATTCGTCGAAGGCCTTTTTCTCTTCCAAATAATTCAGTTTCCCCTAAAATTATCTTTGGAGCCATGGCTCTACAAATAATATTCAGTCATTGAAAATCAGGTCTATAGATTTCCTTCTAGGAACATAATGAATAAATTTGGAATTGATATAATTGAATGACGTCAAAATCTTGCAAACATTTCATCACTTTATTTAAGGAGTATTCGAAAAGTGTAAATGAATCAATAATGCTTTAATCGTTTTATTTATTATTGCATTGGAGAAGAGTGGCTTAACAGTATATAAATAATTTTCTAAAATACTTCTTCTTATCTGTTATTTTATAGCCCCTAAATGTCTATATGTCCCAAATGCACTTAATTTCTTCATTGGAATCATTCAATCTAACATTTTTATGAGTAAGGTAATGAATTATTCCCATAAATTTAAGACATGGGATTTATCATAGCATAAATGAAAAAAGTGACTAGCTGACAAGTGTTACAATGTTCTTTGAATTTAAGTATTTTCTGCTGAGTAAGAGCAAATTCAGATTTAAGGCCTCTCTTTATTAACTTTTTCTGTTAGGATGCATTTTTCATTTCTAGGGTTTAGAAGCTATTCGGACTCACTATCTATTTCATTTGAATTATTTGTCCGGTGTGAAACATTCTTGTAATTTTTTTTAAATTGCCATCACAATCTTCTTTACTTATATCATAATAAGATATATATCTAGTGAGGTTATTACCTATCGAAACTTGAAGATCAAAAGAAATAAGGAAGCAGTAGGTAGACTGATGTCTTCTGCTAAAGCTAACGTTGGTGAAAATCATATCACTTTGAGAATTCTTTTTGTACTACATACGAGCCTAAATGTTCATTCCAAGCAACGTTTCCTTAGTTTTATTTACTGAAACTACTTATTTATTACGCTTCATGAAAAACTGGTACAGCCGAGTTAACAAATCCCCCCAAAAAATAAATAATATATTTTATAATTATTCTCTTTATACACTCTTTCTTTTGGACTGCATTTCTGATTCCTTTTGTTAAGAGACTATTCAGACTCACTATCCATTTCATTGTACCTATTAATCTGGTGTGAAACACCATTGACAAACCAGTACAGCCGATTTGACAAAACAAAACGAAAATGAACTAATAAATTTTATAATTACTCAAACACGAGAAAATAGTCAGTTCAGTGAACAAAACTTTGATCCTTCGGTAAATGATAAGTATCAAATATTTGCCCAATTTTCTCCCTACATTTTTCTTGATTGGTCTTTTCCGTCCTACCGCCGACTTATCACCTTGTATGTACATAAATTTCATAGGAATATAATTCAAATACCTGGGATCAATCTGTAGAGCCAACAATCACAGACATACCTGGAGACATCCAAATGTCTCCCTCTCTCCTTCCTACACATTAAACTTCTTTTAACTTGGTCGGTGCCAAAGCTCATCAACCAAATTTATTAAGAAAGAAGAACCTCATTAAGAGAAAAAAGACGTATTTTTTTACTCAGTAGAATAAGAAAAAGAATAGATACAGTAAAAAATAGGCTAAAACACAAAGAACCGGAATAAAAAGGAATATAAGTGAGACAAAGCTGATTAACAATCTAAGTGTATAAGAAAACCTGCTTAAACAAGCTTTTTACATAAGACCAAGACGCATAAATGTACAAATTAATCCTCTTTTAAGGCTCTAAAAATAAGAAAACGAGCCATGTTTGGGGTAAATAGATATGCCATAATGACTATGAGCATCCAAAAAGCCGCGTGACACCAATGTTGCTAGAAATCGTTTAGAAAAAAGAAAAATATATTTGTTAAATTCATTAAGCTTACTTAAACCTCTCCAATGAGAAAGACAAAGAATTTGGAATGTGTTCGACATAATTGTACGAGGGGAGCCAAAAACTGAGTGGAAAAACGAATTAACATAAGAACTATCTATAAAATATCAATCCTTAGTAAGAAGATGACAATATTTTTGTGTACCCAAAGGTGCAAAGTACGGGCAAGAAATAGAAAATGGGATCCCGTCCTAATATAGCTACAACCTTGGCCAATTATGGGAGTTGGTATGAAAAAGTGAGGTATATGATTGAAACTCCTTTATTTCATAATTGACATAATACAACTCAACATTTGTGCCTATATTCTATCAATAATTGATATTTGATGTGTCCTCTTTTTGCTTTTATACCGGCTTTAATGCGTTTTTGCATTTTGTGCATAAGTGGTTGGGGAAACCTTTTGCCATTCAATGTGTGATACTAATGTTTATTCCTATTTTTTCAGTGATTATCTTATTATTAACTTACTAGTGGTAATTCTTTGTTAAAAATTTCTCCGAAGAAACAGATCCCGGAATCTCAAAGAGCTCAAATCATTGCATTGTCCAAAGAGTGATTATCTCTAGTCAAAATTGCAAGAAAATTGAAATGCTCGAGAAATGTGTTCAAACAGCCATTAACAGGTACAATGAGATCAACTCTTTCAAAAGCCGTGATAGTCAAAGCAGCAAAATGTGTGCAACTCCGAGGGAAAAGAGGATTCTGAAAACAAAGTAATTCCAGGCCTAACCTTACGAGGGCCTTGATAATTATATTATTCAAATTAGAATGTAAAACAACATAACGGGTTTTAGATTTTGTTAGAATCGGCCTAATAGTTATGATGCTATTGACAAATAATTACCCGGCTTAACTTAGAAGGACTTTTACAACTATATTATTCGAAAGAGAATGTAAAACAACATAAGGGTTTTAAATTTCGTTAGAATCAGTTGAATATTTACAATGTTATTACCAAGATAAAAAAAGCAAAACCTGGCCAACTGACCGTCATGATCCCGGATTGAATGTTTAAAATGAATTCGGCTTCAAATAGTCAAGTAATTCTTATCTGGGAGGGGATAATCGATCTGATGACGCGATTGAACCTGAAATCCCCAATCAAACAATTAAAATCTGGAAGGAATCAATTTAAGCATCATCAACTACTTACCGGTTGAGCCAGTCATTCGAAGTAGAATTAAGGTTTGCTTTTTCCCAATTGACGCTATAGTTTATTGGTACACATGTGTTTAAATAAATCATTAGACTCGCTGCTACTATTAATAATTATTACCATAACATTAAATAAATAAATTAGAGAAAGTAATATAATTTAGATTACCCATTTCTATTTACTTTTATCTTCGCTTCTCTCTTTTTGTTTGTAGTTGGGACTGCATCGAGGGGGTCTCAATGTCTTTGCCCTAAAGTCTGATTTTTTTCATTTTGGTCCCCAGGAAAACCTGTCCTATGTAGATGTATCCTTTAATTTGATCATCAAATGAAATAGCTTCAACATTTTTCAAAGTATTGTCCATTAAGTGAATTCGGTCTTTAAAAAGTTTATAATAGTATAAATAAAATTTTTATAAAACTCTTTAATAATTAGAATTCGAAATTTTTCACTCCATCCGTTGAAGAAATTTTATAATTGATTTACAGGAAATAAGTCAATTGTAGGTATGAATTAGTGATAGTTTTTGGCGAAGTATTTCCTTTATGTATGTTCATGTATAAATTATTTAATACAGATCCATTAAGTTTAAAAATATGATTATATTTGCATCACATGTCACACTTTCTATTGTCTCGCATGATAGTATTTACGGTATTGTTTGGAGATTAGGAACGATTCAAAGATGTCTTTGAATCATTCCTAATCTCCAGCACAGAAACAAATTTAGTATTGGTAGTTTGTTTTCCGTAGATCCACTCCTATCTTTCTTTCTCAAATGAGACTTATCAGAGACTATGAAAAGAATCTGACCTCATAGAGAAAAACATTGTTTTGTATAAATACTGTGTGTCTCTATTTTATAAACCATTGTGAGTTTGAAAATTTTAAGACAACGAAAGTACAAACTCCAATCAATCCTTCTTTTACCCTACGTGGTATACACAAATATATATATATATATATATATATATAGATATATATATATATATATATATATAAATATATATATATATATATATATATATATATATATATATATATATATATATATAAATATATATATATATATATATATATATATATATATATATATATATATATATATATATGAAATCTAAAAATGAAAAATGAGTGCGTAAATTATATTTAGAGCGTTCAAAATCAACCAATAGGCGCTCGTATGACCGAACTTTAAATTCAATTTCATGGTTCAACAAATAATCCAGAGAAGATTTGTAAAATTCGAAATTAAATAGGGATTACCAATATAGCTTGAAATAAACAAAACTGGGATACACATTCCCATTGCAACAAATCTCAAGGAAAGTACAGTCAAGAGAAGATTTCCTAAGTCCTCTCAATAACCTGGAAAAAGTAGGTAGTACTTTAATCCTTCAGGTCCATATTTCTTGTAAATATGGTCATATGAGTTGCTGCTGACCAGTTTTATCCTCAATTTCGCGGTGAAGATAAGGACACATACGAGGCTGAAGTACATGTGATTTATTTATGCAACAACGTTTTGGGCGTATGACCCATCTTCACGTTCTAAAATCCTAAATTAATCTAATATAGTTAAAGAATATTAAAAATAATCAGGTTAAGACTATGTAGGTAAAGCAAAAATTAAAAAATGGTAATATGTATCCCAGTTTTATGTATATATATATATATATATATATATATATATATATATATATATATAGAGAGAGAGAGAGAGAGAGAGAGAGAGATTTTATTGATCACCGTTTGAAAATCCAAAGATAACAAACCAGCATTAAAGTTTGCATCTTTTCCCTCGTTTGGAAATGATTTCAAATGAGATTTAAACATAGTCTAATCAATTCGTACTAATAGAAAAATTCATCGTTCATTGGATTGGTGATCCATGTGCAGGCAGTGAGAGATTTTGGATTTGGATTAGGTTAGTTATATTATTCTTATCACTCTGGGAAGGGGGTGATACTGGCCTAAAGGTAATTTAACTAAACACATCGTCCAGCATTTCAGTGCAGAAATTTGATTGGCTTTACTTTTAACAACTAAAGTCCTTCCCCACTCATTAGTGGAATAAAGATGCTACCTGGGGATGGAAGTTACTTAAAATACAGAAAGTTAAACTACCTCAAGTAAAATATTAAAAACTCTAATAAAGTTTTGGTAGTACAAGTACATATTTTATGATAAAATGTGTTTTAAAAGTGATGACGAACTTACATGCCTGGTCTCAATGTTAAATTGTCAGTAATAGGTAAAGCAAGATAAGATTAACCAAACTTAAAACTATGAATTTCGAAATACCTCCGTGTGTTTTAAGAGATATGCTATAATTTGTTTTTCTGGGTTCCAAATTCCAGCTTACATTTGGGTATTTTATGAATCTTTGCTCCTTTACATGTCAATTCAAATTCAAAAATTTCAAGTTTGAAATATAAGTTCGTGTGCCGTTGCTCTGACCTGTTTCCATTTGAATCAAACACAAATTTACCCTTAGATTCATTATTAATTTAATTTATTTCATTTAATCATTTCCTTGAATTTATCTTAATGATTTAATTTAAGTTATTTAATTATATAAAAAACCTCCTTTGTTCCAGCTCCAATCTATCAAGATGCTTTCCTCGTACCATTACCTATCATTGGAACCAATTTCAAATCACGATCCACGTTTTCCATTTTCTTCCATTGCATACAAATCAAGAAGAATTTTTCTTTGATTTTGTAATATTCTCCAATATTTATTTTTTTATTTTATATAGAAATATTTTATTCAAGAGATAGTTAAAGACGTATATAGGAAGAGATTGAATTTAATTTGTAGTTTTCAATGGTACAAACAGAAATCCTGAGAACTCGGTGCTTGAACAGTTTAAAACCAGAGTCTTGGTTCTTTGTAAAATGAGCGTAGGATAAAAAGTATGTACGCTACCCTCTTCACTAGCGCATGAAAAAAATCTCCTAATTTTTATACACCCTTAAGCAATTTACTCTCTATATATTTTCCCCTTTCCATAACTTGAGTAAATTCTCTATAACATCGTTTCCAAAGCTTTACTGTCCTTATCTCAATAGGTAAAAAATATACGTATAAAGGATGAAAATACATTTTGCATACAAATATACGATATTGACATGCTAAAAATGCTTGTCAACAATACCAGTTCGTGAGTAATTTGACTTAAATTGGAAATAAAGGAGAATAATCTTTAACAGGCCATGCTGACACTATTGATATATTATTTTTGTATTAATTAGCGATAGTTTCCATCTTTCGTTTTCGTCTTACTAAGAAAATCTGAAGGGTCTATAGTCAATTACATGTCAATATCATACAAAGCAAGCAAAATTTTCTTTTCAAATCTGCAGGAGTTTTTTGCCTTTTTACAGAAACCAAAGCACAAAAGTGTTGCTCCAGTAATTTAAACCTCAAGTCAAGTCCCTAGGCAAAAATATATCTATCTAAAGATTCTATATAATAAAAACAATCAAATGATAACGTCTACAAACATCACAGAAATCATGATGGAAGTAAAAACCTAAGTGACATTCGATAGTTACACAATCTCTAAATTGTGGTTAAATATTATATGCAAATATTGTAAATAGCCAAAGGTTTCTTAAAACAGCTGCATTTTGTGTATTTTTCTACATAGAGTTAAAATAACCATGATCAGAAAATATAATGTAAATATATGTAATCTAAATGCCATAGGAGAAAAAAATAAAAAAAATTATTGTAAAATTAATTATTTTATTGTCAAGAGATATTTTTTAATTAGTTTGGTGATATATAGTTTTCAACCTATAACTATTTTTTCGGAGTTGCTATTTTTTTTTTTATTCTACGCTTGCGTGTTTCCTGGCTAAGGTTCTCACATCTTCAGATCGTAATAGACTCAGTTTTGTATCTTTTTATTAAGGAAGAAATAAGGATAAATTCAATCCCAACCCAATTTCTAAAGGGTAAGCTGTGCTGCTTCAGATTCACGCTAAGGGCCTTATTGCAAAGATCTGCTAGTGATGGTGCCAATCCGAGAATGGTGAAGAGGATCGGGAAAGAATTGGATTATTCAAGCTTTCAATGCAAGGGGAGGGAGTCTAGAAAACCTAACTCTAAACGTTCTTATATGAACAGAACCTCCGAATCTTTCGCAACGATTCAAGCTATCATTAAAAACGGTCCAGGAAAGTCAATTAGGTCCATAACCTGAGAAAGGGTATCCTCAGTCTTTCATCACGCATTTAAGAAGTTTTGACGACATCCGCTCCTAGTCATACAAGTTGAAAAGGTCCAAATTCTGTCACATAAGATGAAGGACAAGAAGAAGGATCGTGGGGCAAGCTTGTGAACAAACTGAACTATCCCCTCAAGCCTGGCATGATTTGGTTGTTCTCAGATGCAGATAATTTTTGCTAAATCCTACTGATTACTCGCTAAACAACTACTGGCTTGCAGTGTCCCACAAAGACTGCAGCGCAATGGAATCTTATATGTTGTTCGTGGTTGAAAGAAAGAGAGACCGACAAGACCCAATGTAGCACCAAGGTGAAGCTTTGGTCAAGGATCACCACAGAATTTAGCTAGTTAAACAGTTAGATAGTTGAGAATACCTGCAGAAGGTTCCGACTCAGCCTTGATGCTCTGCTTGAGGCCGACGGCAATTCCATTGAATCAAATAAATAGTACAATTCTATAAGTCTTTACGATGTACCTTTGGTAAATATATTTGTATAAAGGAAATGTGTTGTTTCTTTTATATTGATTTATGCGACAAAATACCCATCAATCCATGTGTGTATGTAAATTAATCATAGATTAACAGAAGATAACACATTTAAGCAGCGTATATGATGTAAGTGTAAGAAATATAACGAAGGAAAATTAGATAAAACATAAATTTATATAAAAACCGTTCGATTGGTATGGGACAACTTTGTTTTCATTAGAGGTCCTCATTTGGCACCAGCCTCTAGGGATATAGTCACCAAAAAGTAATTTATCTGATTATTTATGCTATAGTAATAATAGAAAACAAAAGAAATAGTAAAATAGAAAAAAAGAAACATAAAAAATAAGTAAAGGCATGTTCATGAGTAAAGGGAGGCCTCCTCCTTCAAAAACAGATAAAAACCATTCCGTATTACACAACCACGTCCCAAATACAAAGGACAAACGGTAGCAACTCTCTCCTCCAGGTACCGGGACAGGTAACGTACGCAAAGTTTTCCAAGACGATGCCATTCCACAAAAATATGCCAAACAGTCTGTCTGAGACAATGCAGTCGTCGCACTTAGGTGCCTGGGAACATTCCCCAAACCAGGAAGGGTGGAAATTCTAATGCATCAAGAGAAATCACGAGTTTTGTGAGTCGCTAAAACACGACTTGTTATCATAACTTGGCACAAAGCGTTATTTCCCTTACCAAGCAGTGTATTCCAACCAACTCAGTCTTTAAGATAGGTTAAGAAGCATCTGCTAGAAACCAACTGACTTAAAAACAACAGGGAACAAAGCAATGAAGCTGAAACCCTCTTACAACACCTGTACAATGGGAGCCATTATCGATGGAGACAGATCTCGGACTCGCGTACAAGTCCAAAATGTACTGTGCAGGGCTAATAGCTAGAAACAATTTGCATTCGGCTGCGGGCCTGTAAATTTCGCATCCGTAATCTAGCTCAGAACGAATAAATGAATATCAAACCGGTACCCCTAGTAGCACATGAAGTACTGAACGTAACAAACCGAAGGATATCAATAGCGAAGGTGAAATATACCCTAAGACTGCGGATATGGTTCTCCCAAGAGAACCATCGCTCGAAACTAAGATCAAGTAAACGGTGAGAATCTATCACATCCAGCCCAACTCCATGTAGGAAAAAGGGCGGTTCTGGGTGGAACCGTGAATGGTGGCAGTAGTGTACTACCTTAATTTTGGACAAAGAAAACCAAAACATTTCCTTTTTATCATAACTTCAGTTTAAATCTGGGTTATAGCATAGAAGATCAAATGTTCGTCTAAATAGAGTAAATAGAGAACATCTTCTGGCTGCCATTTGGCCATGAGAGGGTGTTTCCATCAGTAAACGAAATCGACGCTCACGCAAAAACCAGGATATGAAGATTAGAAGGATTTCACTTCCCTCCATAAGTAGCGAGTCTCCATGATACTGTATTGTTATACGGTATTATAAACCTTCATCAGATTAAAAAAAATGTCCCGAAGTGGTCTCTACGAAGAGAAGCCCTACACCTAGCATTTTCAACCTTGAGAAGAGCATCAAACCATGAGCGAAACTTGCGAAATTCGTTCAATGCAGAGAATGGTTGTCTTCCGGTCTTTGGCACAACGGCAAATTAAATATTTACCAATTTCCTCACAAACTTACATACAGAGCAGTTTAGAAAAAGATTGACAGAAACCGACCAGGAGTGATCTTCCCGCGGTTTACAAAAAGGGATCACGTAGGTGTAAGAGCATAGCATTCTAAACATCTTCCTACATGAAGTTGTGTCCGCACATATAACGAGAGCAGACGCAACTTCATTAGTGTGAACAAAAGTTTTAAGGCTTTTTCGCCTCAATTAGCAGGTAGATTCCATTCGATGGCCAACAGAAATATAATGACGAGAAATGAATCTCAAATGAGAAGCACCTTGGCTAAAAAGTGTGGAAAAAATGGTTGCGAATGAATCTAGCACAGATATTAGATTTGAGATTGAGGTCCCATTTTCCTTGAGGACAGGATGTGAGTCATCAGAGAACTTTCCATGAATTATTTTGACTCGCTTCCGTACATCTGCAATTGGGGCTTTCCTTTAAATGATCTCACGTATGCCCTCCAAAATAGAGTCAGGTGTGGTTTGAAATATATCAAAACTTAATACTAGTTCGACGAAATTTGGACGTAAAATCGTTCTGGTGTTACTTGTAGAACATGTAGGCATATTACATCTCTATGAGAGCGATCTAACACTCGACCGAACACAAAGCAAGCGGAATATGTAAAAAAGGATCATACATTCTAATAATGGTAGTAACGTTTATGGCGATGAAATATTTAGAGATGACCTCAACAGTCTCATCAAGCAACCTAAAGTCAGTTCCTAAAATGCAAACCATTGGGCTTACTCAAAACACCACCGACGATGCTTTCCAAGCGGCAGCGGCACAAAAAATTATAATTGAATAAAATGTAGTCACTAACCTGAAGGTCATCGACCACCTCATAACCCTAACTTAGGCTGTGCATCCGGAGAAGAGAGGGACAGATCAGGCCTATAAAAGGAAGCGGTTCTTTGGAGGTATTGAGTAAACTAATCCATAGTAAGGCAGACCTACATATCTCGAGCTCTGAGATCAGATCATAAAGGACATGCTCCCTGGGATTGTTTGAGTAGTTACACAAGAGAGGGTGCCTAAGAGGAGAAAGGGAGTCGGAAACCATACTATGACACGGCGTAAATCCTCGAATGGTAGTCACCTACTTTCTATCCAGGTGTTGCCGAACAACCAAAAGAAAAAACGTTTTCAAAGCAAGTCGATTTACGCAGGCTTCATGGTTGATGTAAATCTTGTCTCCTCCAACACGGCTACCATCCCTTTTTGGTGGATTCACAAAACCGTTATACTCTGGAAAGGTGTGAACCTGGGTACGCGCCTAACCCTGGTCTCCTCGAGACAGATATCTAAGAAACATCGGGAGGATACTGGCCTCCATAGCCCCTCCATGTTACCCCTGAGGCCACAAAAATGACTTTCAATACAAATATCCTCCAGGCCTAGCTCGAATAAGATGGAAGAGCCATTTTTATATGTAGCCCCTCCTCGAGACCGAGCTCCGAGACATATTGGCCATAGAGGGACTTACTACGGGATAGCCATGTGAGTCTTCTCCTCCCTCTCTCGATTAAACTTCCGCAGGCGAGAATGCTTTAGGGAAGGAAGGTGAACCGTATCCTAGTTTTCCTTTTCCTTTTGTTTTTCTTTTAGTATAGGAGGGGTCCCCAAGACCAAACGAGCCCTCTTCTGATTTCTTGTCAGAAATTGGAAATAATTTGGCTATGAAATAAGTCTGATCTATGTGAGAAGGTCCCTCCTCTCCTTATGAATGCTTATGGGTCTGTGCCAACTCAGGAAGGTCTTTGGCTGGGTGGTTTACTTCCGATTATTCGTTCTCTCCCACCTAACCCATCTAGGTGTTTCGAACTTTTCAGGTCTCCAACCCAGGGTGCATTAAATAGTAATGTTCCCCCTACCATAAAACGGCAAACCCTGAATAGGAGATGCTCGGTGGCTTGTCATTCTTTATATGCCACAGCTCTCACCTGATCAGCTAAAGAAACATTCAAACCGAAAAGCCGTACTTATCCTCTAGGTTTAATTTGTACCAGGTGTGGTAGCCCCAGTTACATCATCCATCTTCCTCCTGGTATATTAAAGTGAGTGCATATAGTGTCAAGTGGAAGCACACTAGATTCTCCAGCCATCGTCATAGAGTTCAAGTAAACCCAATGGGCCTGGCTCTCTCAATTTGCCATCTTGCCCATAGAACACTATTCTCCCCAAGGTTCAATATGTAACAGAGTACAAAGAGTCTATACCATGATTGAGTAAGATAAGAGTATTTTTGATTTTAGACAATTTTAGAGAACTGAGAGGCTTTGTTAGTAGAACTTGCCTGCATAAAAGCGAGCGAAATCATCCTAACTGGCTATTACTTAAACTGAAATACTGTAGAAACCTTTTTTCCAGGAACTCACAGTACACCTTCTACTCCATCTGAGGCCACCATCCACTTTGAAAGATCTTGCTATTTTGGATCCAATAATTTATACCAAATAATAAATACTTCTCCTCTTGGATGTGACTTCGTGAATGCTTCTCCTGTCTTCGTTTGAGGACCCAGGCTATTACTTGCATAACCATCTGGTGCCACTCCGAAAGACATTTTATTCGTATGTGATGATAACTTTGCTAAAGTCAATTATTACTTATGGGTAGAGTAACAACAGCCATTTTTTATGGTCTTTTAGTTCGCAGTGGCTCTTTGGTCTTATTCCCAACGGTACCACTTTTTCTGAAAGCGCTACACCTAGATTCGCTCAAGAAGTAAAGTTCTGCAACAGCTTAAAAGATTATTTTGATTTTAATCTTAAGTATTTAGAGACTTCTATTTTTATTTGAGAAAGATCTCTCAGGGTAAGAGGTCAAAACATTGGTTGGTGTCTTTTATTTATTGGATGAATTCCATTCTATACATTTTCTTCACATTCCAATTTTCTCTCTTCAAATCTTAAAATATTGTAGATAACAGTTACCTTTAACTAATTCCTACTCGATAAAATACTTCTCTTCTTGGGACATAGATTATAAACTAGGTAATAAGTGACCTAAATAGTGTTGTGATTTTCTGAAAAATGAAGACATTTTATGTGCAAATATATACTTTTTAAATCCATTTTAAATTATTTTCAACTCCTGAAAAAATATAATTGGTAAGAAAATTTTTGCACCATTTTATATTTTAATGCATTAATTTACAATTATTTATTAGATTACTGAATGATAAATAAATAAAAGGGTGGATGCTAATTACTCTATTCCTTCTTGTTTTTTTTACATATCCCTTAAACCTAACGACCTACTCATATATGTATATATATGGAAAGGATTATAAAACAAATTGGTACGGTTAAAGTAGCGCAATATTAGAAAAAAAGACTCTACTTAAGGTCTAGAGGGGCACCCTAGGGTTCGATCTGGAATGTAATATTCAAAGAGTCCTACTAATGCACACAAAAAGTTACATTTCAAAAGACCCCCTCTATGCTATTCTCGTTTAACTTCGTAGAAAACTTAATATTTTTTAAATATTTTAGCGTTATCTGATATTGCAAAACATTAACCGTACAATATATATATATATATATATATATATATATATATATATATATATATATATATATATATATATATATATATGTATATATATACACAAAAATTCATGAGAAAATTAATACCGAAAGAGGGCAGGAAACTACTCACTAAATAAAACATAATTGTATTACCATGACGCGTTTAAATAGACACATGTATCATTCTCAAAGGAAAACAATCGTAAATAGAAAATAGGAAAAAGGGCTTTATATATGATTAGCTATTTGGTAAGAGACATATAAACATACCTATATAGATCGGAATTTCTAATACAAAGGATGGTACATTAAAATGAGTATCGGGTCTTGTTTCAAACTGTTAATCTATAACAGTCCCAGGATTAAGATGGCTCGAATTATTATTCCGCCAGTCGGCAGTGCCGCGGTTTGTAGAATTTGCTCATAATGTTCTTTGTGTAGGTTTTAATCGTTTCATTAGGCTTTGTAATTTCCTGTTATTTGTTAGGTAAAGTAAACATTTAAACTTACTAAGCCATGTGTGCTTTGTTAATCCTGTCACACAACTTATCCAATCTTCACCCAGCATCAAATAAAGAAACTCTCAAATGTTTTTGTGTGTTTTTATCTAAAAAATCCAATTCATTGTACAGAATTTGATTGGGATGAAAAATATGCTGATGCCAGAAATTATAAAAACCATCAATGTAATTACCCAATTACATTGGAAATTTGTGCAGATAATATTAGTCATTTCCTTAACTATGTACAATCCTTTAATGAGGTAGACCAAAAAATTCCAAATTTTAAAGCAAAAACATAGATAACAATTATAATTATGCATTCCTGGGTTAAATAAGGAGTGTTAAATTATATGCACTCTTCTAGGGAGAAGACTTAAATATGACCTATAATTTAAATGATAATATCAGAGGATTTATATTTAATGTGGCTTTGCATTTGGCTCTCAGATTTTATATTTGGTCCAAATTTTGCGTCAGCAAATTGCAAACTTTATATGTCGGGCTAATCTCCAAATCATTTATATATATATATATATATATATATATATATATATATTAATATAGGGTGTCCTCCCCTAAAATGTATACACAATTTGAATAATTGTAAAGTAGGTGTTTATAAAGTGTGTATACATTTTGGGGGGATACCTTTTTATATATATATATATATATATATATATATATATATATATATATATATATATATATATATATATATATATATATTTATATAATATTTATATGTAAATGCGTAAGTATGATTATCAATTTATTTGTTAACTATAGACGCCCACATTTTTGGATCAATTTAGTTAAAATCTGGCACAGAGATAAAGCAATTGTTATATGCTATTTGATTTGGGTTCCGCCCCATCATATACTTTGTTTCTTCCCAGAACTAAAAAACCTTTTAAGTTCTGATGTCACAAGCTCTTCGGTTGAAATCTGTGGACAGGAATTCTAAATTTTCCATAAAGTCCAAATTCGTAGAGCTTGCATAAAAATAGAGCCACTGGATAAAGACACATCTTGTTTAAGCCACTATTGGGTGAATAAACGTCTGTTGAGAGAATGCTGGTACATTGTTCGGTGTTTAATTACTCGCTGTTAGTAAATACAAATTTTTCTCAATCCTTTTACTGGCATCAGTTCTATTATGTTGCTATCTTAATAGAATCAAATGTGCCTGTTCTGTGAAGGAAGCAATATCATGACTAAATTCAATCATGCTAAAATTTGGAAAGGCAAGCTGAAATGGTTGGGATTCCTGCCGTGCGCTCTATGTGAAGATATCCGAGTGATTATGTGTCAATAAATCTAGAGAGGATTCAGAGGATAAGGAAAGAGTTGGACGAGTTAGGCTGTGGTTACAAAGGTACAGCGGCTTGGAATCCTCACTCTATGCATTTTAATAGAAAAGAACCTCCGAATTTGCCGCGAAAATACAGGCTATCATGCACAACGATCAAGGCTATACTCATTCAAAAAAGGCAAGAACGGGATCAGCTTCTGTCGCAAAAGATGAAGGAAAGCGGCGGGAACTATATACTAAGCGTAAGGAAACAGAATTTTCCCATCAGGTTGGTATGCTTTGGTTCTTCTGCGATGATAAGAAGTTCTATCAGGGCCAAGTAATGAACTCGCAAAACAACCGCTTTCTCTATATGTCACTTAAAGATTTACCATGATTCATGAAGACCAAGTTTCCGGTTCATATAATTGTATTTGGGTTGCTCAATGGTAGGGTCACGCTATGCCCCTTTTATCTTTCTGAAGGCCTAGATTAAGTACCTGGAGATGTTATTTTTTCCTTACATTTAGGCGGGTGCTGTTGAAAGGCCTCATGTGGCATCAGGAATCTGCACCGTACTAAAACGCAGCAGGACTCACTCATGGCTGTCAGGCAATTTCTTTGACCACATAACTCCAAACATCTTGCTTCCAATCTCATTAAGTAATACTCCATTGACTATTATCTATAGGAAGTGATGAGGAGAGAGCGGTCGAGAAAGAGAGAGTATTCATCTTGGTAATTAGAGGACCCACAATACCTTTAATCTGTGTGCTATTAATTTTAAAAATATGTTATTATTAGAATCTGTATCAAAGGCTAAAGAAATGTTAAGAAAAATCAAATATTCAATGTTACCTCTATCTAAGTGCACAGCAATGCATCATACAATTATATCAAGTTCTCCGTAAATGATTCGCATTCCGTAAGCCATGTTGATTATCTTTACTTAGTATGTTTTCCTCAAAGTTATGTTAATCATCTTCATAATGATGTTTTCTAAAACAATGTAAACAACTGGTGGGTCTATAGATTTTATGATGACTTCACTTCGAAACCTGACAACATATGGATTTTCCTGGTATCTGGGGACATTACCAAATTTATGACTGGGTGAATATTATTTTCAATAAAAGAAAATAGAATATTATGTACCTTTAACTAAGTTAAGGTATAAATCAATTATTAATAGTTAACAATTACAGCATTATAAAATGGGACATTTTTGGTTGTTACCCCGTATGACACAGATTTATTAGTGTTTTTTTCCATACTTGGAATTAGTTTAAATTCTACTTTGATAAATACTGAGCAAAAGCATTTGTTTACTTCTTCATCAGTTTTGCAGTATTTTAGTAAATCAAATTAATATTTTAATTGCATCAATCCTTTTAGTACTTTTCCTGGAATTAAATAATTGACAGAACTCCTTTGGGACTTTATTAACAATAAAAGCAAGAGTTTTTTCCTTTCATGTATTTAATTACATTGTTTACCTTCCACAAAAGGTTCATTTATTTTAATATGCATATATTATAAGCGAGAGTTGTTTTTTTAGGTTAATAAATTCCGCCATTCCTCTACGACTAGATAATAAAATTCTTTTAGAGATCAGAATAACAATCGGTAATGGGTCTAAGGCAACAGGAGCAATTTTTTTGAAGGTTGGAGGAAGTTTACACGGAATATTTTGAATCTTTTCAAACAATTAGCCTTCCTATAGCCTTCACCCCCTCAATGTGGGTACATACACTTCCTTGCCCTAGAATATGAGTAAAAACTAATACACGTCTATGGATCAGAGAAGAGAGCTGATATGTTTTGAGGTGAAGAAGGGTAGTTTAATAATAGCGGTGTTATGATGTGAAATGTGTTAATGTGATGTGAAGGAACTACCGATGCATGTAGATCATAGGTTAAGCGCTTCCGCCCATTAGAGGGTAAGTCTATCGCATGCACGCTTTGACGTCAGAAATCTGGTGATGTCAGAATGGTGATAGCTCTATACAGCTCTTTGTTTTTTAAACTTCTTAAAATCTGTTTTTCTCGGTTATTTTCTTTTTTTTAATTATGAATCTTTCTTTCTTTTAGCTCTGATTTTTCCATTTTGGAAAATATTTGTTTAATATATTTATTGTTATGCCTCAGAATTTTTCCCAAAGAAAATATAGATTATTCTATGCCGAGATTTATTATGTCCGTTTAAGATTCTCTCAGAGAATGAAATTATTGATATCCTGTTATCCATGATTATGCCTAGTAGGTAAAACAAATATGTATTATTTTGTTCATCAATAGTTTCGCCATTAATGAGTCTATAGTTTAAATCCTCTATGATAATAATATCCTATTCATTAGAGATTATTATGATTTCCTCACAAATTTTCTCTTATAGGAATGTTTGCCTCACTTACATTGGAAGCTTCCCAAGTTGATTTTACCTAAATGTCCGCCATTATTGTTAATATTATCTGATCTTTATCTATCTAACTTTATTCACATCCATCAATTCATTGATCTTGAAATTTCTTTATCAATTTGATTCGATATTGAATTTGTATAGATGAATGCACTACTACGTTTATTCAATATACGTTGATCATGGAAGTTCATTACGTTCTATTTCATATATGTTTCCTAATGATTTTTTTGCCGGACTAGACATTAATCATGATATATGGATTTTAAGATTGAACTGAAAAATTTGAATTCATTCGATTTTTATTAAATTTTAGGGGCATTAGTTATCAAAGAAAAGTTTGTATTGTTGCAAATGTATACGTTATTTACTGTTTTATTAAATTAAAAACCATCATTTGTTTATTTGCAACTATATACCATTATTTAATGAAATAGAAAAAGTGAAGATAATTATTTAACAGTTCTTTCCTGTTATAAATTTCGTTCAAATTAGTTGGCATATCTTAAATTTCACTTAGTGCATAAAGAGTTAGAGATTTAGTAGTTATGAGAAATTAGTTATAACCTTATTCTAAGCACAAGCCCGAGGAATGCCACACAATAATTAATATTATTATCAGGTTAGAATGGAAGTTATGTCCCATTTTCTAGAATAAAGATTTACATTGTATTTATTTAATTAGTGCCTCTTGTTATCACTTGAGAATGCTACAATTAGTAATTTATACCTTTTTCTTTAATATTATAAAAATATTGTTCGTAATCTTCGGTATTTACACCTACGTCCTCCTATCTAAATATCATATTAGAAATATTTTACTCCATGTGTTTCATAGAGGGGTCACTGCAAGTAGAGCAGCAAAATACATTCTAAACAATTAAATGTGTGGATGTTTCAGGGGGTTGTTTTTTCGTTTCCGAAGTGGGAACTTGAGTCTTGAAGACGAATATAGAAGCTCATAAAAAAAAAATGTTTGGCAAAGGTTAAAAACCGGTGTCACGGCAAATCCTCCTAAAACTTATTGGGAACTCGGAGGACAATTTAACCTTACTCATACAACTCTCCTACGCCAACTGAAAATGAATGGAAAGGTTCCAGTAATTAGATATTGGGTCCTGAGAATCTGCAACAGCGTGATGATTGCTGGGAGTCGGTTTTAACCAGACTTTCAGTCACCAATTTTGGGCAGGTTTGTTACAAGTAATGAAAAGTATAAAAATAACGTTAAACGCCGCCGTTTGTGGATCATTCGAGGAAGCAGAATCTCGTAACAAACGAGAGGAGGACGTCATCTAAAAATGATGATGTTGAGTGTTTGGTGGAATATAAAAGGAATTGTCAATTACGAATTGTTGCACATTAATCAAACAATCTATTCTAATCTCTACTGTAATCAACTTCTTCATTTGAGAGCCGCATTGGGCCAAAGACGACCGTCCTTAGTCAACAGAAGGGGAGGCAGCCTCCATCACTAAAATCCTCAAAGGTCCCCTGACCTCTTTCATTCTGATTGTCACTTGTTTAGTCGATTACAGAACCATTTGGATAGTATTAGAGTAACATCAAGAGAAGAGACTGAAAACGAGCTTTATTTATATTTTGCCTTTATAATCTTCTTGACAGATGCAACGAGCTTCTACAAGGTGTCCCAGAAAAAAGTTAATCGTACTTTGAATTATTGTAATTGAAAACCTATTAACGATTTTTGAGTCCTAAAAAGAAAACAAATTTACAAAATATTTATCTGTCGATTTCGAAAATTTTATTAAATTTGCTTTAATGATGTTGATACACTAATGGGTTTAGTGGAGGCAATCAACATTATGTTTGCGCAAAGAAGTAAAATATGAAACTTCGAGCTTTAAAATCAACAAATATATTTAAATCCATTTTTAACAAAAAGACCTTTTCATATGGGTAATACAAATTCATTTTTTTAATTTTCTAAGAACAGTTTCCTTACACATGTCCTCCATTTCTTTTCAAACACAGTTGAGCCTTTGATCGCATTGATTGAACAACTTTTTTAATTAACTTGTAATTTTCCTTAAGTATATTGACTTTACGTGTGATACTATCTCTTAACTGGTTGATGCTTTGTGGTGGAGTAGAATACACTTTATTCTTTAGCTATCCCCCTAAAAAATAATCGCACGGTGTTGAGTCAGGCGATCTTAGGGGCCATTCAATTGCATGTTTTAGCGCGACAATGCGGTTGTCAAACGTTTCTCTTAGTTTTGTTCTTACAGCAAGCTGTCTATGAGCTGGTGCGCCCTCCGGAATTCACCGAAGTCTATTGAATTAATTGCCGTAAATCTGGTGGAGTTCTAGGAAGATCCTTCGTTGATCATGCTCAGGTAGGCAGCACCATTCAAGTTATTCTCGTAAAATAATGGGCCAACAAGATAGCCATTCCCGCATATTTCGATCCACAAAGACACTTTCTGTTGACAAATACGTATGTTAAAGTTGAATGCTGGGGCTGGTTCAGCGGCGCATATTGCCGAATGTTATGGCTATTTACCTTTGCATTCATAAAAAAGGCTGCCTCATCACTAATCACAATGTTTTTCAAGAAACAAGCAGGTTTATGGAGAAGCCATTCGACAAATTGTCTACGACGAGGAAAATCAGTTTCAAGAAGCTGGTGTCTTGCATGCATCTTATCGGGATGCCATTTAAAGTCATGTTTAATAATGCTGTTAAATCATGACTTTGACAATTGTAACCCATTCTTTCTGAATGATACATGTGGATTTTGAAGAAGTGTCATCTGAACATTTCGATATTTTCTGTTGTTCTTATGGTTCTCATACGACCCGAACGACCTTTATTTAGATTTAAGCATATTTCTTCATGTTGGTATTTGCAAACATTTTTCCAAATTGTGGGCTTGCTTGGTGGGTGCCTACCTGGAAAAGAAAACGTTATTAAAATGAATCGTGTACTTGTTTAATACTGCCAGTCTTAATAAAGCTTGTGACTACATGATTAAAAAGGTTCTCTGGAAGTAAACCTTTACACAGAAACGCTTTGATTTGCTTAGTAAGCAATACTAACGAAACCATACCACAGCGTGGCTGAAAAACCACTGCAAAATGGCCTAGGCTTTGCTTGAAGAATCGCACAGTCACCTAGGCTACCTAGGCTCCTTAAGTTCTTTTGAAAGTGCACGGTGGCCTAGCCTTCCTAGGCTTCGTTTCATTATTTTACTTCCTTGCGCAAACATATTTTTGATAGCCTCCACTAAACCAATTAGTGTATCAATATCATAAAAGGTCATATAATGAAATTTCCAGAATCGACAGATAAATAGTTGTTAAATTAGACACTTTTTGCATGACTCCAAAATCTTCAATAGTCTTTGAGTTATACTAATTCACATTACGGTTAAATTTTTTCTACGACAGTCGGTATAGAGCAATGGAGGTTATGTTTATGATTAAATATTCCCATAATCCTTAGTTTTTAAATTTTTAATACGAGTATATACCATAAAATCGGACCTTACTTTCGTTCTAAACTGAGAGTTCCTCTATTACAGTCGTTCACTCTCGATAATTCGCTCTTAGATATTCATACTTTGAATTTAAAAATGGTGTTAGCATTCAAATGACTTCAAATTTAATCATTTGGAGTTGGGCATCTTTAATAATAAAATTTTAAATTTGATCTATTCATATGATAGTGCCAAAGTTAGCAGAATAACCATTACTGGAATGGCACCTATGTATATTCCGATTGTTTTTTTACCTGTATTGTTGGTCTATGTTATTCCTTGTGACACCATATGACATCTTACGGTGAATCTGTGTACTGTGTGTAAGTACTCTCCTATGTCACGAGAGTCCAAAATGTAATTCATATCATTTTTCTCTCACTATTTTGCTGCATGTTTTTGTTTCCATTCATTAAAATTTTTCCTCACTATTTTTACCTCGTTTATATTCTTGAGTGAGTAAGGAAACAATGTGGAAACGGACATAAAAAAGATAAAAGGTAGCTAAAGCACAGTTTAAAAGGTAAAAAGAAATATGGGCAAATTACTTGATTAGCAAACTTTGCCATACAGTTCAAACCTTACGCATGTAAGACTTATTATCTCATGAACTAGTTTTTACAAAGAACAAAAACCCTTACTGAATTTCTTTATGAGTAGGTGATAAAAAACTTTGCTTTTTATCAGGGAAGGAGAAATTCTGCCGAGGAGAGATAATGAGCACGCAAAACAACCGCTAGCTTGCTGCGTTCCCCAAAATGTTCCGAGAGTTATAAAGACCAATTCTTCGTACTACATCATAGTATTTTGGGTGCTAAGTATCGAGTGCTACGTAATGGCCCTGTCTTTCTTCTAGGATGGCCTCAGACTAAATAAAGGGGGTTCTATTAAGTGCGTGGAGGAGTTGGCGTTGCCCTGGACACGGTAAGTAGCCACTGGATTACCATGAGTGAGGAAGCAGGACTCTGCCCCATGCCACACAAGCAGAAGGACCCAGCCAGGGCGGTTAGAAAATTTATTTAATAACAACACTACAAAAATCTGTCCTCAAATCTCCCCATACTTCAACTCCCTGGACTATTTATTACTTGTGGGGAAGAGAGGTTACAAAACCAAGGTACAGATTAGATCTAGGATCACCACAGTTTTCACTCTTTTAACCAGGAGGAACCTGTAGAATGTCTGTAGTAGGTTCCGACGCTAATTGGAGACCATGGTTGAGGCCTAAAGTGATTTCATTTAATAAAATCATTACTACAATCCTTTGAGTCTTTAACATATAAGATTAATAAGTATATCTGTATAAATAAACTACTCGTATATGTGTTATTTTTTTATATGGAAGTTACTTGACAAATTATCCACTTTACATTTGCATATAATTTTTCATTGATTTATAAACTGAATTACTATCTGTATTACTATCCTGTTCCTATTTTAGAACTTCCTGAGGCAGCGAATGCTATCCACTAAATAAGAAAATAGCAATAAATGAACTTAGTCTAACACGTGTAAAGAATTTGTTGCTCTTTGATAAAATAATTAACTGAATCAAATAAAATTGATGAAAGATTTGTATTTGACTTCAGAAAACCTATATGAGTGAAATTATCTTTTCTACCCCTATCAGGTTGAGAATAACACCGAGTGCACCTTCCCACTGAGGTGGCGAAACCATTATGAAACACCTTATTTGGTGTAAATGTTGATTCTTTTGTTGTTGATTCAATTATTTTTGGTCTAGTTTCCTCATCAGCTAATATGCCTGGATGCATTCCAAAATTTTTAGTTATTTTATAAGTTGAAATTAAATGTATTACGCAAATCTTTTTTTTCAATTCTTCTTCTCCAATCTGCATTGAAGGAATGAAGCCATCTAAAGCGTCAGTTTCTTTTTCATTAATATCTTCAATGCAGAAACCTATTTCAAGTTTAGGACAAAAATGTGGTAATCATTACCCTAAAATAGCAATAGAATATACCATAATTCCCTGAAATTATATCAATAATAAAATGTAATACAAACAAAATTGAAGTATAAAAATTATGTAATGCATATGAATTCTAGAACTATCATAATATTTATGCAATATGCTCTATATCAAATATGCCTTGTACTAATTTTAATCAGAAAAGCAATATTAGGAAAAGAGCTACCAATACTCTTTGAAGTTGGATGGATATAAAAATAAAAAATCATCTTCCTTAAATATTATTTGTTTTATTCACTGAATTTAATAACAGGAATAAAAATCGAATCACATCCTCACACTCACAAGTTTCTCACTTGCACTTACGAGGTTATCCTAAATAATTAAACCCCCCTCTATGATATCAATTGTTACCCCTCATAATCAGTAAAGTTCGGAAATTTCAACAAAGTTACAAATTTATATATTTATATTGTTTATTTATTTCTAGACCTCAAAAAGGCAAATAAAACAATACTAATTTTAAAATCAGTCTCAAACATAATCAACTTTAAGAAAGAAATCATCCTATAAGTGTGATGATAGTAGTTAATCGGCTAAAGTCGAGAAAATACTGACTGACGGGAAATAACCTATTTAATGGTATACTCATAAACAAAATAAAGGAATCCTATTTCCTAGAATAAATGACATAGCCACCATTGGTCAGTATGAATTGCACGAGTTAAGAGAAGGGTTCTGTTGATCACTCAGAAAACAAGTTGTGAATCGCACACAGAATTTGAACTATAAACTAGAACAGCGTTCTAAGATTAAACGAGTTAATAGATAAAAAAATATACCTACGATCTTAGTTTAGCAACAATTTAAATTCAATTTATGGCTATAAGTTCGTGTGTTGTTTTCAATCCATTCAAAAAGTTAATTGGCCTTTATATTTTTGTACTCTTTCGGAATCTTGAAAACGTCTATAAGTTAGCATCGAGAAGGCGCCTATCTTCAAATAAGTGGAACTTCATTTACTTAAATCTATTTAATAGGATTTGATAGCAGCTACGGAATCAGTTTTTTCGCCTTTCGCCTTATTTTTTCCCATGTAGCAATATATTTATCAGATGAGGAGATAAAAACAGAGCTGCATATTCAGGTTGAGGACCCAAGACATGTATGATCATTATATTTACTATTTATCTACTCTTAGATTCAAAATAAATCCTTTGGTTCTATTTGGTTTTTACCTATTTGAGTGCACTCAAGATCTCCTTAGTTAGTTAGTTGACGCCAATTCTTACTTCATCTATGAGGATCGCCGAACGGATAATGAAATCTACATAAAGGTCAGTATGACAACCGCTGGTCGGCCCGAGGGCACCAAGGGCTGGTCCTCTTCTGGGCAGAGATGCCAGGAGGTATTATGCTTTGAAACCAAACATCGTAAAGGTGGAACTTTTCGTCGCCCCAAATCAGAGGGTCCTTTTCCGCGTGAAGGGTATTGGGATATAGATACCCATCGGCAGGATTCCTTGGAACAGACAGAGAGTGTGTGTTTCTGTGTTTTATGCAGTGAAGACTGGAGAGGAAAGAAAGCAGTGTTGTGATTGGCTATGTGTGAGGTGAGAGGTGTAAGATCTACCCACCCGAAAACGGGGTGAGCACAGCGCGTCCAGCAATCGGTAGCCAGATCTCTACGTGCGCTGACGTTTGTGTCCGCTCATGCCGGAATTCGGAATCGAAACCGGTACCGTAACGTTGGGAGACCAACGCCGTATCCACTCGGCTAGCATGAGTTCTTGAGATCACTTTCTCCTTACGCTTCTTCTAATCGAGGAACGCCTAAAATATAATCGAAATTTGCAGTTTGAAGTCCGCTGTGAATAGTTCCGACGAATTTATACCGGATTTCACTATCTGACTTAGTTTGCCATCGTATGCAAAATTGTAAATCGTACTCAGTAATTTTGAATCTAAGTCATTTACAAAGATAAGAAATAAATAAGAACCCAAAACTGCCCCCTGAGGCAAGCTCCAATTGATTTGAAATACAAAAATAATCCTTGATCGATAAATTTTCGTGCATGAATAATTAGTTCAGTTATTAATGAAAAATCCTATTACAACATTTTCTTTTGCAACATAACATTTACTACAGAGGCGTGAACATTTTAATGTCAGTCAGCCTCTTTTGTCGGTCTATAGAACTGCAAGAAATTTTCATTTTCCAAATAAAACTGATGCATTTTGTAATCAAATAAATTTTCAATAACTTTACCACTTACTTTGTTTAGTAATGCCATTTCTTTGTTCTTTTTGCAAGAATACTCTTGTTGGGTTTTACTTTATTGCGTAAAAATATTTAACAATACTCTGTGTTCCTAAGTCCCATTTAATTTGAAATACTTTGCAAATCTACTTTATCACGTAAAAATATTTAACAATGCTCAGTTTTCCTCTCTCCTTTAATTTGAAATACTCCAGTTGCAAATTTCAAATACATTATAAAAAGATTTAACAATACTCTGTTTTCCTAAGTCTTATTTTATTTGAAATACTCCAATTGCAACTTTCAAATACATCATAAATGTATCTTATTATGTACAAGTTCTGAGTTGCCACGCGAGTTGTACCACAATAAAAATACTGTGAGAAAAGATGTTCTTTGAGTTCATAAATTTGAGTGAGTTAATAGGGTAATAAAGTATTTATTCCATAAACGTCGTTATCCAATCCACCGTCAAATTTGCGGAAAATAACACTCGGGAAAACATATTTGATTGAATGATATCTGACACTTGATTGTAAGTAATTTGTGTGAGCTTAAAACGAATTTCGCCTCAATTTAGCTAAATCAGGTCATGATTCTTATAAGCAGCCCATGCGCCATTTTACAATTTTTTTCAAAATTAGGACTAAAAATGAATTCATGCGTTAACATTTATTTCCAATTTTCATGACTACATGCAGTTCAAACTATTGTAAAGTTACATTATAACGATATAAATGACATAAAATAAAACAAAACAAAGAGATATGAAACTTCCACTCTAGTAAAAATTTCTAATTATAAGACTTTCTAGAGTATTTGGTTGTTGACGGCAAGTCTCTTTTCAAGCACCAGCAATAATCAGCCATCATGTGACAATCCCAGCGTCCTTGATAAAGTTCCTCCATAATTTTAATATCTTGGTAAAATATCTCCCGTTGTTTTTCACTTACAGCACCTAAAGTACCTGGAAAGAGGGTCAAGATGACTATTCCAAAAATGCATTTTTATGCTCATATTGCAACCTAGCTATTTGTAGTCCCTTAAAAGTGTTGTTACTTCTTCTTCGTAGTTTTCTGCCCTATAATTTCCTAAATAGCTTTTTATCAAGTCCCCTAATGAGAACAAGACATTGCTTTGGCTTTCATTCATGTCATTTGGAAAACTGCTGTCATTAATTAATGTTCTTATTTGTGGACCGTCGAAAATTCTAGCTTTGATTTTTTCATAACTTAAACTGGGGAATTTTGAAATTATTTGTTGGAAACACTCGTCGTTTGCATCTGCAGCTTTTACATATTGTTTTATGAGACTTAGCTTGCTATGCAGAGAAGGAAATAGGATTTTATCTCTGCTCACTAAAGGTGGATTAATTACATTGCTTTCTCCAACACTAAGTGATGCTCATGCTGGCCAGATTTGTTTGAAATAATGTTCTTTCTTCTCTCTAAATTTGATAAGTTTCAAAACAGTTTCCATATGCTCATACTTTTATTTTGATGGTGTTGAGTGCCCAATCAGTATCGAGCTGTATAAATTGCCATTATGCAGCAACACGCACTTAAGAGTTCTTTTGGAACTGTCTAAAAACAAGCTCCAATCACTTCGATTGTAAACCTGAACCCACATCTCCTTTAACAAACTATTATTGTACTAAAATATTTAAGAAGTTCTTTTTCTCTGTTTCTGTAAAATGAAATGTATGTGTTTTAACTAAGCATGTTTTTCTCTTTAAGTCTTAAAGTTAAAATTTCCGCAACCCTTTTTGGTACAACATCATTCAACATTTGCTGATCACTTTCACTTACAACTACGCTGAGATCGAATTCGGTGTCTGCCTCCTCAGAGTGCATAACGTTATTTTCAGAAACATCTTCAACTATTTCCTGAGATGGTCCTGAAAGTCATATTGTGGTGTCGAAATTTGGGTACTCGATACAATATTTATTTTTCTTAGTGAGGCCCGAAGTCTTGACAAGCAGAAGTAGCAATCCGTCTCATGGTTTGTAGGCTCTCACCAGAGCTAAAATGGAAAATAAATTGTGAAGCATTAACAAAGGTGAACTTTATCAAAAGTTGTTTATTTACCTACGTAAGTTACAATTATATTTAGGTAATTTACAGGACACAAATGACTAAGTTCCGTAGTTTTATGAAATCATAAACTTACCATCGTAACTCCAAAAAGGTATTTTTGACTCCGAACCCTTCGTCCAATGTTGCAGTCTTTCAATGCATACTGTAAGGATAACCTACCACGTGCTTTACGACCCATTTGTAACTTACGTCGTAACTTCTCGGACGCGGTTAGTTAACTTAATATATAGTTTACGCCGTAGCAACTGGAGCGCTGGTCTACGGGTATAGATACGGACCCCGACTCTAAGAAGTAGAGCCGATCAGGAGTTCATACAGCGAGGATCTGCTGATATTTACAGACACCTGTCAGCATCTGCCGCTGAACAGATTTACTCGTCTTTCTCACTCTTACCAGAAAGCCGGAACACGCTTGGGCTGGTACGACTCTCCCCGTTCCCAGGACAACCGCCATCCGTGTATTGCTTCGCTACTTCTGTGACAGGTATTCGGAATATTTATTTTCATCTTACGCCCCATTCTTAGGTTCTCGTTATCTAGACCTACAGTTATTTATTTAGAACGTAAGATGGGGTCGAATATTCCGTTCCTGTGCCGATTGTCAGGAGTAGCAGTGCTTATTTTGTAACGATGTGTTGTCGTTGATGGTTTAATCTTGTGATATATTTAATTCGCTTGTTTGTGCACTGTATTTATTTGATATTCTTACATTGTATTTAATATGATACTTTTGCGCACTGTATTTATTTAATACACTTGAATCATTCATTGTATTATTATACCCTCGCAGATATCTTACCACCTTCCTGTGGACCTATTTATTTCTTGTTTTGGGGCCGAGAGAACTTAGTTCCTCGTTTATCCTCTACAAATACAGTGCAGGCTTTATGCGGAACCCATGATTTATCTTTATCCCCCAGTTTTAGGCCAAAATAAGCAAAGTAATCTCTTTTCACAAAGTCCCCTATATTTCCTCGTTGATGTGAAAGTGTAAAATTTCCACATATGTAGCAAAATAAATTAGGAGAGTTTTAGGGCATGAACTTTCTAGTGCTTGAGGACATATTACTTGATTGTTATGTCAATTTGTAAAGGTATTTTAATTCCTTATTTTCAAAATCTGAAATAGAAAAACAACCATTAGTTTAAAAAAGTACTAAGAGACAATTATAATGTGCAACTGCTAAAAGACTTAGCAAGTATTGAAAAAATATACTTTTTATGAATATGGTGGAAGAAGAAGTGTGTTGAACAAAATCAGGACCTGATAGAGCAAAACGGGGTAGAAATTCGTGCTCAGCGAACCAAAGTTACGTATAATCAACTGTCAAATCTAAGTCAATAAACAAAAAGTTGAAATTTGTTCCCTAGTGTAATTTAAGAACTTTTCAGCCCGTGTGCTGGAATAAATTGGACCGATAAAATACGTGTTCTTTTGGGGATTATGTTTAATTCTAGCCGCATTCCATTTGGTTTCATGTAAATATTAGCCGAATTTTGCATTCCGGCCCCTATCTTTTTTCCGATGAATATAGATGTGTATAAACATCACAGTTAACTGGTTGGAGCGTACCTACAGAAATAATAGGTAGGAGAAAAAGTTTTCGCACAACTTTTATTGACAACGACTTTTATAACGAAACAATGCAGCTAAAGAAACATAACGAAGAATAAAATCAACGTTATATTTGAACACCTGATCCCAACGATGAAGTAGATTATGGATGCCTTTGTTGTAAACTTCAACTGGTTTGCTATAAAAGAATTCTTTAACTGCAGTTTTTAGTTCTTCGTTATTTGTCAGCGTTTTGCAATTTAAAAAGTTCTGAAATGGCCGAAATAGACCGAAGTGGTGGTGAAGGGTTATCATGAAGAAAAATCACATTAATCAATTCCGGTCGTTTCTGTGCAATTGCATCTGTCACCTGTTGCAGTTGCTGAATGTATAATTAGAATTGAGCGGTAATAGACTGATTACGTTCTAAAATCTAGTAAATTCCTCGTTCTCATCCCACCAGACACTACTCATAAGCTTCTTTTCATTTTGGTTGACCTTTGCCTGTAGTTGTGCTGCTGTATCTTAGTCTGCCCAGCTTATTTTGCGTGCCATGTTCGAATATAGACACAATTTCTCATCAGCAGTAAATACTATGTCCAGGCAATAAAAACGACGTTTCTTGGACACTAGTGTCATGCAGGTGTCTAAGAAGTCCTGACATTCGAAGTCGGTCAGTTCACATGGAATCCATACTTCTACTTTTATGACTTTGCCCATTTCCTTTAACTGATACAAAATGGCATATGGGCTGACTGAAGCTAAAGTTTTCAGCTAGCTCGCGTGAGGTGAGATGTGGCTCAGCATTGACTATGGCGCACAAACGGCAATTTTCAATAAGTGGTGGTAGACCATTTCTTGAATAATCTTGGAGATCAAATTGGACAGGTTGAAATTTATTAAACCAATCGTAGGCTGCGCAACCAACGACTTAATGTGTCTTCTTTAAATGCTTGGTTGATACGACGTTGCGAGGCCTAGGAACGACTAGACCAATACACAATAGCTAATAGTAAACTTTGTATAAATTTATGAATAAATAAGTTTTAAAATAAATTTATAAATATAAATATGCAAATAAATAAACTTTATAAAATTTGCGTAATTTGTTCCCAACCTAATAATACTGCTAACAGTTACAAATGGACGTGGCATAAATTGAATAATGTTCTGGATGTAGACGACATCGTATATCAAAGAAGTGTGAATTCCTACATATTACATGATGTCGTCCTTGACGTTAGAAATTTTGATCGACGTAGATCCAGAGATTTAGGATGGAGTTCAATACCTTCAATTTTGCGGGACAATCGAGATGTGTGATTGTTTCTTAATATTTATCATGCCAGTCAGTCAAAGTTATTTCCCCAGTTTTCATCCTAAAAACAGAGATTGGAGTGTTACCAGAGGCCTTACGATGAAGAGAAAACGGAAAAACCTGGTCCTCTAGTAGCTCATACCTCAGTAGATCGCAGACTCTGTTCCAGCTTGTACCACAGACACCACGAGGTATAACTTGAAGACCTCATGAGGTCTAAGATGAACACGGCGCCGTGTATCATTAACATAGAGGCATAACCGTCATTCGTCTAAGCAGATAAAGCACTTCTACTCCCTTCCTCCACCCAATTCATTCTTTGTATCTTCTCGCTCAAATGTAGCCTGGTAACTTTGACGTCAGGTGCGAGCAAAGGACCGTTACTTGTTACTCTGCTCCATATGTTTCTGATAGGCAGTTCTCTTCGGAGTATTTTTGTAGTAATGGATGCCGAAGGACCTGTGTTAACGTCTTTCAGCAATTTATGCCCTGAAGCGAAGCCATTAAAATTTTAAGTGGTTCCAGCCGTTTAGTTTCGTATTTCGCTCACAATTCTGGAATTTCCTCAAGACCTGGATTTTTGCCATTGAAGATAGATCCGTATGAACTTACGCGAAGATACACTTTCAAATTCCGATACCTTTCACAGGGCCCCTTTGTCGCGCTCAAATACACTTGCTCTTTTTTGCCACTCAGTAACATATGTTCTGTGAACTATTTTCCATAAAGTGTTCAAGAGAGGCAAAGCTAACTAACTACTATTACATTTACAAAATCTAGGAATCCGCTATCTGATATATTTTAAATTATTTTAAACACGCCATATATATATATATATATATATATATATATATATATATATATATATATATATATATATATATACAGCCTTGGCCAAAATTATAGGACAGGTATGAAAACATGAACGATATGATTAAAACTCATTTATTTCATATTTGACTAAATACAGATAAACATTATTGCGTATATTCTATCAATACGAATATATATTATGTCCTCCTTTTACTTTTATAACTGCTTTTATGCATTTTTGCATCCCCGAGACTAACTTGGCACAGGTGGTTAGCGCACTTTTCTGCCACTCTTCATAAATTTCAGCTGTTAATTCACCCGTTGAGGAACATTTGTACACCCTCACACTTATGCCCAAGTGTGACCACAATTTTTTAATGGGATTACGGTCGTGAAGATTGAAGAGGCAATTATATCAACGTCAGCCCTTTCTTTGCAAACCAACCCTTTGATACTATAGATGTGTAGCATGGAGCATTGTCTTGTTGGATGAGTACACCATCTGGTATGTCATCATTGAAAATTTTACTTAAGGAAGGTTGATAAACCTCGTCTAACTTGCTGGTATAAGTCTTATAATTTATTCTACCCTCCCAATTAAACCACTATCCTGGACCTCAAGATGACACGCAGCCCCAAAACATTACACTGCCCCGTCCAAATTTGACTGTTAGGACAACACATCTCCGATCATAAGCTTTCCAAACTATTTGACGAACATAAACAGCTCCAGGGGTTCCAAAGATGCGAGGAGAAAAGCAAATTTTACTGATCATTTTTGGTATGCAATAAAAATGTGTACACGCGTAATAAATTGGTAGAACCTAAAATGGAGAACCAACCTCAAAGTTGCTTTCATCATACCAAGCAACTTTAGCCCAGTCATCATCAGTCCAATCTTCATACTCGTTTGCCCACGACAATCACTTCTTTTTCTTCACCTGAGACAGCGATGGTTTCTTTATAGCTTTACCTATATAGTGAGGTAACAAGTATTTTTCTACCTAAATATTCAATATTTCTGAAATATTTCGTCTAGTTATTATTCTTAAAAATCATAGGCACTTCCTTATGCCCTCTAAACATGACGAGTATCATTATTTTGGCAGAAAAGTTATATTTTATTTTCAACTGGCCATAAAACATCGTTCCATAATTCACTTTAAACTGTTCGTTACAAGCCTTTTTATTAAGAACTACAGTTATGAGGAGAGTGAGAGAACAAAGATCATTATGATGGAGCTCGTTCACTTTAGTCCTGACATTTTCAGAACGCTCTTTATATCTTTCATATTAATCATTGTATTGTTCTTTAGCTTTCGAAATATTTAAGGTTGAGACCGATTGTTAATTTTGCGAGGATTACCAGCTCTTGGCAATTTGGAGGTGATTCCATACCCGCGATACTTTCGAATTATAGAACTTAAAGTGGCAAAAGACACTTCAACTCGCTCCAGAAATTGTGCTATAGGATAATCTATCTGAATGTTTTTTAATTATTTGCTATCAAATTGGTTGAGGAATTTCTTTGACCTTTCCTAACCAGTACTGGGCATGTAAGTGTGTTTTCTTAGTCACCATGCTAACCGATCTCAGATCTCCGTCCAGTTTAAACTTAGCTGCTACTCCTTCTTCTGCTAACATCTACTTTCTGCCTTTCTGTTTGCCACGTTTCCTTAACTCCTCACTTCTTTCTGGCCTAGATGCAAATTAGGGAAATCCCGTCATTGTGTTGAATTGACATCTTTGAAGGGGAAGTGGCAAATTGTAGTGCTTCCATCTCGTTTCTTCTCAGTATTACCTTTTTCCTACCACTATTCCCTCAACAGTCTGTCTCGGCTTGAAACCCAACCATCTACCTAATAAACAACGCTGTTTAATGCGCAGTAGCTCGCAGGAAACCAGCACTTGTGTGTTCCTGATCGTTCTGGCGTGAAAAAGAGAAAGATCGGTTTGGCTACTATAAACAATAGGTTTCTTTCTGCGGCCGTTCTCGGGTACATAAGGGTGCACTGATAGTGGCGGGCGAGCTTTATTGTCTCAATGGCTGCCACACAAAATACATTTCATGGATCCCATCTCTGGTTTCACTACTACAATAGATTTTCAGATCTTGGGAGTCCTGTTGAATGTCGGTACGTCCTATTTGGGGAGGCACCTGCCACTAAGCAACTTCTGGTCGGTCACAGTCGCCGCACAGTTTACCAACACAGCTATTAACGCCCCTAGGGTAACGAAGTTCCGGACTTCACCACCCGCGGGCAGCTCTATATCTGTGACGTAGGTGCACCTACCCAGTACTTTCTCAGGGGAACAGATTATTGGTTCTCCTCCTTCCTGCCTTTTGAAAAGTTGCCTCCAAATGACTCTTTACTTGCGGCTGATCTCCATTTGTCTTCTTTAGTGTCGTCTTAAACAAGGCAAGACAGAGGAGGCACCAACTCAATCCCTTGCTCTCCTTTCGGCCTCAGGCGATCTTTCATAACCCCCCTAGATGCGTAAAATGTGAGAACGTTTCATGGCCTTTGCCACGACACTTTGTATACCCGAAGTTCATGACCTTGGTGGGAGTCAGTATGCCTGCTCCCAGTGGTGACGTAACGTCCATATTTCCTATGAGTCCTGATTGTGATACCCAAGATATTAGGAGAATGGCTAGTTAGAGTCCTTTCCTACGGTGAAAATGATCCCGAAAGTTTCGCCGCTGCAGATGGTAGTGTATACCCTGGAGGCGAATCTGGGTTAGGTGCCAGAAACCGATCCTCGATCAGCCACTGTTCAAGCTTCTATTCCTCATACTACATGGGGCCCCAAGGACTCACAAAGAGAGAAGAGATACCCATCTACTTCCTAGTAGCCACTTAAAGAACAAGTTCTTCTCTATCTCGGCAAAACATCTTGCGGAGGCTGGTCCGTAGGCTTTGGGATCCCTTCTGGAAGGAGAGAACCAAATATACTCTGGGCGTTCCTCTCCAAAAATGAAAAAAATCTACTAAGAAATTTAAGTGAACTATGGGTTTCTATCTCCACAGGTCTGTGATGACGGACGTGTGCGCTGCCGTTTTGGCAAGCAATGGGGACTAGACTAGTCTGTCCGGTAAGTTAAGCCCCGATGCGCCATCGGACGGAAAGGCTGAGACGAAGACCAAATTCATAACTGTGGTGAACAGATCCTCGATTACGTTGGGGTCCCTCATTCCGAAACTACCTGCCGTTTATAGGCCCGTTGGCTTCAAAACATTTTCAGTTATTCGTTAAACTGATGGCAGCAAGTTGACTAAAGACCATATATCCCATCAATGGGTAGCATTAGGTAGGTTTACTTGTAGGGAGCCAAATGTGACCCATTGCTATGGACGGTAGCCTTCTAGGCAAATCCGTGACTGTTTCCTGAAAAGCGAAAAGGCGTGCGTATTTTCCCTGTCATTGGATTTTTAGGCAGCAAGCCCTTCGAAGTTGATCGTTAGACGGTCTTCTAGGACTCCTAAAGCCTTTCCTAAAATGCAAGACAGTATAAAGGAGCTTTGGTTACCAGAAACCGACTCAAGGCTGGACTGGGAGATCTGGGATGCTTTAGACGCAAAATATGTCCCTTGGTCTAAGGAACTACACCGTCTTCTAAAGTTTTCGATGTGGAGGGAGCCCAACCTTCTCCTATGAGACCTAAAAAGCGACAGCCAATTCAGTCCCTTTTGCGGATAACAGTTCCGGGAGTTGTGACTCCAGAGAGCGTAGTGCATTCATGGTATGGCTTTTCCCCTCCAAAAGTGCCCTCGCACTCCTCCGAGCTGTCTGATGGGTATTTGTATTCTTCTAATTGAATTACTGTGGATTCCGGAAAAAGGGGAGGAGCTGCAGTGTCTTTTCTACTTCCGTTCTACATTAGGTATCTTTTTTGTTGGAGCCATGTTTTGTACGGGCCCCTGCCCACTTTCCCGGGGTATAAAGGTTTGGTAAACCCACAGCCAAAAGATGTTGGTCGCACACGAGGTTGATGCTCCGTGTGCCTATTTGCTATAAATGCTTTATTTACACCAGCCGCAGTGTAGCTACGCATGAATAAGAGGTATATTGTAGTCTTTGAGTACATTCGAACTTCCGCCGACTTAGTTGCTGGTAACCTCTGACGTACCGTGGCATGGTTGCCGAGTCTCTTTCTCCTCATCGTGGATTTAAACGTTGGACAAGCAATTAGTTCTTGCTGACCAGGTAATAAAAAAATTCATTAAACCGCAAGCAAAGTAACCTAGCGGATAAAGGAAACTCTTACAAGTTACCCTTACCTAATCGCAAAAAATTAGATGGGTGAAGAGCCACGTGAACATTTGATCTTTGCTCGTTTAGGAACTCCAGCAGAATTTTCAAGCGGATTAATAAATTCTTACTATTACCTTTACTTAAACACATATATATATATATAAACATATATATATATATATATATATATATATATATATATATATATATATATATATATATATATATGTTGAACATGGGAGATATAATTTTTGAAGTTTTGCATTTAGGAAGCAATCAATCTCCATGGCTAACTCAATCCAGTTTAAATAGGAGCAGTTATTATCAAGTTTGTTCACTAATATGTTAGGACTCATTAAATCAAAATTGAACAAGTTTAATTGAGAAGCATTCAAGAAATCAATGACCAAAATAGGAGCGCCATAAATGAAAATAATATGAAAAGTTAAACTTAGAATTTTCTTGAATGACATCATGGAATATAGCCATCATTCTACGAGGGTATGACAGCTATCGTTATTTGAGGGCATGAGAATGAGAGGAAACCTGAATAAAGAGATCTACAAGAGCTTATGGGACTTTGTCTTTTCAGGAAGATGGGGAAAAATATTAAGTAATTTCAAACTTCTTGAAAAGGTCGGGCGTGAAATAAGACTCAAAGATAGTTTGAAGGGATTTTTCGCTCAGGGACTGATGAGTTGGAACGTCATTTGTGGGTTTGTCTGCAATGAATCCCCTCAAACGTGTAAAATATAACTTATATAGTAAAATGCAAGGACTTTTCTCGTTTTGTGTTTTACTAAAGGTCTGAAACTCCACGCTCCTATATCTGTCATTTTTCCTTTAATAGCAACATTAGATAGAACCTCTTTCTTTAAACTAGCCTTTTCTCGGTACTAAAGAGGCGATCAGTGAAAAAACCCACTCTTTTGTAGTTCACTTAACGAATGCGTTATTAATATTATTCTGTAATTATTTCTTAAGATTGGTTGCTCAACCAGTCTCATCAGGCATTTTAGGGCTTAAATCATCGGAGAAATTTGGGCAAAATAGAAAGGTTACTTTTAAATTAGAAAAAAGAGGAAATTCGACGGGGGAATCTTCACTAGAAAAAGTTAGTAGAGTGCGTTTCGTAAATTGAGAGCTAGTTATGTTGTGTAGAATTTATCAACTCCGAGTCAACTAGGAGGAAAGTAATCGCCTGGCAAACGCCCGAAAGTTGGCGAGACTCTCCAAGCCAAGGGTGGAAAATGGTGAAGAGAAAAGGCTGAAGGCCAAAACTTAAGCAATAAAAGAAAATTCACACCATCTTAATTTAATTGCCTCTTCTCTGGGTCAAGACTGTGAAACCTGAAGAATCAAATGTTTCTCAAGCTAGCTGTTTCTTCAAGAACGTACACAGGGTGGGTTTTCCGTAAAATTAAGATGGATGAATTACCATGACACTTTACTACCCAAATCATGGCAGACTTTCTCATCCAATCTCCCCTTAACTCTTCTTCTCCTCTATCGGCTTAGATAGCCACGCGTGAGCATGCACAGATGTGGGTAGAACCTTTCCTAAATCTTTGTTCCTCTAAGCCAAGCTTTATAATAAATCTTTGCTGTATATTTTGTGTATTTACTTGAATTTTTAACATAAACGGTGAGGACTTCATCTATCAGTCCTCAGTGATTGTTTTCACTTATGGAAATTTGTAGAAATTCCAGCTGTCCTTCAATGGCCCAAGAGACATAGTTTCTCTCTTTACCCTCTGAGGTTGTATTCTCTGGATGAGAGGTAACAAATTTTTCCTAATTTTGCTCATCCCCATACTTTCATTTGAAAATGTCGTCATGCAGTACAAGCACAAAGCAAAATGTATTTTTTAGCGTTAGGCTGACCTTACGATAAGTATACCACAGAACACTTTTGTGGTTCACGGAACTCTGAAAAAGTTATTTCTGAAAATCAATAATATTAACATGAAAAACTCCATACAATGAAAATCAAGAGTGATGGAAGTGAGTTTTAGGAACTCGGGATTGGAAAGGAAACTGTTTTAGTCGCTATGTTAGATAAAATCACCATGATACAAAAATAGTTCCGGTGGTAAATTGACAGCCACCCATTTTATTTCTAAAATCTGACTTTAATATATCATTAATTCCTAAAATAATATAATTATAATTCAAAACGAATTACATATTAAAAATAAGATGAAACAGACTCATACTCGTATCTCCAATATAAATACTTAAATACATGTAAGCGCTTATAAAAATAAAAAAAACGATTCATTTTTAAATAAGATCCTAGCATATTTTTCAAACAATTCATTTCAGAGTAAACTCCACTCTTATTCACTAATGAAAAGAGAAAGCAAAATGCCTCAAAAAGATCCAAAGCCAAATGCAAAAACAACTTCAAGCAATAAAATTTTATTTTTACAA
The DNA here is from genome assembly GCA_963969495.1 of Ceratothoa steindachneri. NCBI lineage: Eukaryota > Metazoa > Arthropoda > Malacostraca > Isopoda > Cymothoidae > Ceratothoa > Ceratothoa steindachneri. Next base: position 49,776,233 of record OZ018336.1, read on the forward strand.
TGAAGAAAGACCTATTACACAAATAACAAATTTAGACTGTAAACTAAAAGCCGAGATATGAATGGTAAAATTATTAAATGCTTCCTTACTTTGAAAACATTTTTAAGAGGTAATTTACCCTCTAAAAGATAAAATACTTACAAAAATTAGATCATACAAATAATTCCCATATCAGAAGGAATTATGGATAATACGAAATCGAACGAGGGCAGCAGCTGAACGGCATGGGAGGAAATAAAACTATCACAATGGTGAAAGATGAAAGTTAAGGGTTAATAAAACCTACAAATCAACAGAAACCTTAATAAATGGTTTGATGAATCGATTCCCTAAAGATAAGTCTGTGCGTTGATAATTTTTTTTCCTTTGCGAAGGTCTAATTCCAACAATTAAAGAGTTTATTTCTAAATAAAAACATTTAAACAGGACACTTTGAGGCCCGTAATAAAGCCATTTCGGCTAAAATTCTAATATTTTTCAGTCTGTGACCCCTTTCAAATTTGTCATGGCTCCCTAGTGGCCCATACGACCTCCGTTGAGAATTGCTATTCGAAAATTCAACAAAAACTCAAAAGTTTCCTTAAACACTAAAGAAAAGACACCATTTTGAGAAAACAAAGGAGACTTTTAGTTCTAGTGAGACAATTCATTTTTTGTGAATATGATATTATGATAGGTCTAGGACCTAAGAGCCAAAAATAAAAATGAAATAGAAATTTCGTAAAAAAGATGAAAAAGTATTAGTTAACTGTCAGAGAGAGAAGGTTACACTTCCACCCTCCCGCTTCCCTATAACCCATGGCGCGTGAGAAAGATGAACCTGCACGCTTAGACAGTCCCAAGGGATCACGACTACTTGGGGCGCGCCAATCGGTTCTCCCTTTTTAAGTGCACCATAGATTGTGCTTACTTCACTGGCTGGGCAGAACTAGTATCAGCCCCTAATAAATTATGCTTCGTCCTCATTGGCCAATCCTAACAAGTCTTTACCAGGTCCGTGGTTCAACTCGTGGTTTCCCGTTCGCAATTGGTAAAAGATTCGAAGATTCTCTCGCCCCTAGAAACCGCACATTCTTCAGAATTCAAGGAGGTCATGACTGAAGGCTTCGCAAGGAACCAGAAGAACAGCAATTCCCTCCGACCCCTGTGGGCTAAGGTCCAGACAAAAGGGCAAGAAGCCATCCGATGAAACAAGGTGATCTCCTACCAAATTACGAACGGCTTTCTTTACTGTGCTTGCTTAGAAAACGGTAAACCCCAGAGGCGAGTATCGTGTGTTCCGCGTTCTCACCTTGGTCACATTTTAAACACTGCCCATGACAGCCTATTTTAAGGCCATTTTAGCTACATGAAGATCACCTAGAGGATCTTTAAATATTTTTAGTTGACCAGGCACCCATGAAGAAATCCTTCGCTACTGCAGGTCTTGTGATATTTGCCAAAAGACTGCCGTCAAAAAGCAAGTTAAGCCCGCACCGTTAGAGAGAGGACCCATAATCTCCGAGCCGTTTGATGTGTCGCAATTGATCTCATCGGTCCGATACAACCCCCGTCAAGTGAAGGTCACAGTCACGTGCTAACTTTAGTGGATTTTGCCACCCAGTTTCCCGAGGCCGTGCCGTTGAAGAATATAGACAGCATCTTCTGCGCGGAAGCACTAATTTCCATCTTCTCCCGTGTCGGATTATCCAAGGAAATCCTGTCTGTTCGTGGCCGCAAATTCAGGTCACAACTTATGGAGTACGTCTACAAGCTCCTGATGATAAAACCCCTTTTACCACTCACTTTTACCTAGCTGGTAACTAGATGTGTGAAAGGCTCAACGGCTGCCTCAAATTCATCCTCAAGAAACTGTGCGCTGAACAACCCCGTGAATGTCACCGTTTCTTGCCGGTAGCCGATTTTGCATACCGGGAAATTTCCCATCGCACCTTAGGTTTTGCCGCATTTGAGGCTTCTGTATGAACGTAGTGCTAGAGGGACCCTCAGCATTCTAAACGAGCTCTTCTACAATTCTAAATTCGACTAGGAGATTCAATTATCCTACTTTTACCTCCTAGACCTGAGGCAAAGGTTATAAAAGTGCGCAGAGATCGCGCATCCGAACGCCGAGTCAAACTTCTGCAAGTATAAAACCTACTTTGACTGTAACTCCCAAGAACGAAAATTTAAACCTAGTGACGAAGTCCTTTTACTACTCCCCGCGGAGAACTACAAACTTTTGAGCCAGTGGAAGGGCCCCTCCCCAGTGATCGTGAGACGTGGCCTAGTCGACTACTTGATCCAAACCACGTGTGGAACTAAGCTATCCAGGTGAGAATGCTTAAAATGTACCATCGACACGCTCGTGCTAACCATCTTTTGGCCCTCGAGGAAGAATCCGCCTTGGAGTCCAGCTACCCCTTTGTCGTCGTACAAGCCGCCTGCGAGAAATGAGACGCAGAATATCCTCTTCACGTCTTGCCAGATACCTCCGATTCCTGAACGACCCAGTTGATTATAAACCCTCAGCTTTTGATCCCACAGAAGATCCACTTACGAGCGAGACTTACCGAACTCACCAATATAATCTCAAATACCCCTGGTTGTACTGCCAAGTTCCAGCACAATATTCGGCTAACCACCCAGGAACCTGTCCTTTCGAAGCCGAACCCCCTCCCCATTCACTTAAGAAAAGCGTTCAATGAGGAGGTTGAGAAGCTATTGAAGATGGGTATTCCGATCCCCTTCATCGATCAAAATTTGCACATGTTCGAGACTGACCATAACCCCTCTCTTACCTAGAGAACGTTAAGAACAATAATGGTTGCCTCATGAGGTGGAGCTTCTCTCTCCAAGAATTCCAATTTAAAATTGTATACATTAAAGGTCCTGAGAATTGTCTGGTGGATATCTTAAGCAAAAATCCCCTGGATCTGTCTCCGTAGTAATTTCCTATTAATTACCTAATTGCAAAGTTAAATAGATTACTTTTGTAGGTATTAATGAATAATTCTTGTAGTTTTGTGTAATTTCTTATAAGAATATGTGCAATTATATCTTTTTTAGTGGGTATATATTTTTGATAAAGTCCCCTGTTCGTATGTACGTGAGTCTCCCCATCATTTGCACTCTCCTGCTTTTCCCTGGAATCAATCACCGTACATCGTCTCTCGGAATCTCGTTTCCGTTAAGTTATTTGTATCCCCCCCATCCCGTTTGGTACCCCGGGTCTCGTCTTATTTATTGTCATTTATTTATTTTTGCTAATAATATTTTTTTTGGTATATAGTAAAGAAATTTTTCTACAATCAGTTTCTCTAAACCCAGAACCTCTGAGAATTGATTATATAGTCCAACCGCACTTGATTTTGATTATTTATCCCTCGCACTGGGATCTATATCTCCCCACGCCAATTTCTGGCGTGCTCCCTTCACGCGTCACCGCAGAGTCAATCTTCCGCTAGCATTGACGTTCGACTCTACGACATTAACTTCATAATGTCTAAATTATGAAACTATGAAACTGAAGAGCGTATTATGATCATATATTACATTTTCGATGTATATTTTTGACTCTAAACTACGAATAAAATCAATTGATGAACACACGTAGATAATTAGAGTATATGAGCAATATTCCCCCTATGATAACAAAGAAAAGCGAGTCCTATTTGGATGACATTTTTTTACCGTCTCCCAAATGTGTCACTGTTATGTCCAATGTGATAACACCCTCACTTGTACTTTTCCTATTCTTGTATCTTTCTGTATCTTCCTCTTATATTTCTGCTTTCCAACAGGACAAAAAAGGCAGAGCCAAGTCTTGGCTCAATTTGGCATTCTCTATCTAATTGCATTTGAATGCTTTATTTAAAGAACCTAGACAAGTTACTTCTCCGCAAGTGACTCGTCTAATTACTAACATCAACTTGAAGCGGAAATGAGCAGGTTAGGTCTTTTTTCTGGAGGTTAGCAGCAGACGCGTGAAAGGAGGTAAATTTGATATGTCTTACTATTACTCGTCAGTAATTGATGTTTTAATCAAACTGAGAAATGAAGCAGGCAATTTGTATATATTGGTTAGGAGCGTTGTGGGTTTTCATAACGATAGGTATTCATCGAATTCTGAAAGCTTTTATTAGTTTACATGGTATGGATTTTACCAGTATATTCTTGTGATAGAATTATAACATTGAAGTGTGAATCCAAAGACTTAGAAGGATTTCTCCACGGGGATAGTAGTATATTTTCTGGAGCCTCTGTAATTCTTCCTTGCTCGCTTTTTTTGAGAAGAAATTTAAAATTTGGCTTGGCCCCAATGAAAAGAAGAATTAGGAAGGAGTTTGTATAACTTAAATAAGAATCTTGATAAGCATTTCTTTACTGCAGTAGTTAAATTTATTATATTATTTCAACGTTTCGGGGTGCAATTCTTAATGGTTTCTCTTATTATAGATTTTTCAATGTTATGTGTGCAATCATAAACATAGAGACAGTTCCCTAAAAACATGAGATTTTATCTTTGGCTTCAGGTGATCCTGCTAAACAACCCCAATAGAAGATAAGCCTATTCTTTGAACCTTACGTGTTCTCACTCATCTTCTCCCATCCTTCTATTTATCTTCTACTTTGCTGCTAATTTGCGATCAATGAAAAATTAAACAAAAACTGCTGTATAACTTATATAACGACAAAGACACTTTCACAATGAATACGTGTTCATAGAGTGTATATTATTTTGGGGGGCAAATACGAGACATTTATAAATTAGTAAAGGTAGAGAAGTGAAGATGTCTTCAAAATATATCGTCACCGAACTCTAAAATAGACTCAATGATACTTAGGATTGATACAAAGCACAACTCTTCAGAAACTGCCCGAAGTACAGAGTAAGGCAAGTTCCTTGGTGTTGGAGATGAGAGGGTCCGTAATCATCCAGGTATTAGCTGCAGTATGGTTAGCTATACTACAACAGTGAAAATCCTGTGTGGGCTCTCTCTCTCTCTCTCTCTCTCTCTCTCTCTCTCTCTCTATATATATATATATATATATATATATATATATATATATATATATATATATATATATATATATATATATATATATATATATATATATATATATATATAAATATATACTAAAGAATAGTAGCACATTAGAAGTGATGATATAGGCAGTAAAATAATGCCATGCCTTCAGCCTTGTTTTGGAATTTTGCAGACCTTTATAACAAAATCGCAAAAGGAGACGAGCTGGCATTTCAATTTAGACCACTTCTAAATGTCTCTCAATGTTAGACTGAGAAAATATTGTATGAGGAGCAAAGTTAGTAAAGAAAGAATCTAAATCGGCAAGAAATATTCCTATAGCGTTAAGTATTTTTTAGGAGAAAGTATTAAAAATTTCCCATAAAACTTACCTTGGACAAAATATCCTCCAAAATATGCACTCAAAATGCTCATAAACAGCTGTCATGATGTTTTAGCTTCAGCTAAATCCACTCACCTCGCTTCACACACCGCGTTGACCGTTTTAGAAACTACTTTATCTCTTCTGAAAGTTGCAGACGCTTAGACTTTCTGAGTATTAAACTAATATCACTTCTAATTTACATATAAATTTATAAAAGAAACATAAATATTAAAGTACTGTAGAAAGCAATCAAAAACCCTGAGCTCGCAAATAAATTCATTTGAAAATATTAAAAAAAAAATCATGTTTCTATTTTATGTCATTCCATTTAAATTTGATGCCGAATATATTCCAACGATATTGGCATTGAGAGCAATATTTCTGATGATAACGAACATGGGGGTCGCCGATAATCATTAAATATTCGCGCGTTTTTTATCGTTAAGTTCTAATGTTTTTTATTTCCTATTTCCGTTGCACTCTTTATTACTGGGTAAAATATCTTTATTTTCCTAGCAATATTCTGCGAGTTAATTCAGACACAAGCTGATAGAGTTTAAAACTTCATTATTCACTTTTTTCTTTCCCTACATATGGTAATTTAATTAAAAAAGCTCAACTCTAATAACATTCAATTAAAATTGATGCTTTATTAGGAAATTTCCATCTTTAAATGGAATAAGTTTTCCATTGAATTCTGTGCCCCCGGAAGCGGCAAAACTATTTTTAATGAACCTAAGCACTTAATCTAAAATTTAACACGGTTTTCTGGCAGGATACTTTTACAAATATGAACAATATTTTAGGTTTCTTGTTTAAATCGCGTTAAATTATTCCTAATAGGTAAAAGTCGAAAATAAAATGAAGTAAATGTGATTTAAGAGGGAGAGAGTTCATGTGTAATTCCAGCGTGTGAGACTCATTTGCATGGAGGCAGACCAATATCGCAAGCTAAATGGGAAGGATGATTTGGCGTTGGAATTAAGGTAGAATTCTAAAGCTCTCTGGAAAAAGAGAACGATAAAAGATACCTATGGGAAAGCCGGAACATGGCTTCTCCACCCAAATGAAACACACACAACAGGTCTATGTACCAAAAGAGAGTTTTGGCCTTTTCTTGGCTGTATGGGAGTTAAAGACAGAGGGTTCTCCAAATAAAGATCTTTCTCTCACTCTTCCTGTTTACGGCGGAAACCATTTTACCCTGAAATTACATTTCTCCCCAAGCAGCAATAACTCAAATTTCGCTTAATTCAAGAAGAATAAAACAAACACATCTAATGGAGATAATTCACTCCACTCAGTGTTTTTCCCATTCTCCAATCCTTTTTCTTCATGCACTGAGACGACTAGATATAATACTTACCTCGAATACTCTGTTAATTTTCCTCTTTTCAAACGAAAGGTCGCGCTCTCCACTATTCTATCCTCGCCGACAAGTAACACTGCTCGAACCTATTCCTTCATTAGTCATTGTCACTATCTCTAACATAATGTGTAAACATAGTTACCAGTTACTTTAATTATAGTTTTTTACTTCGCCGAATTTGAAATATATTCAGTAAATTATTCGTAAATTAAACCTTATTGTCAATTCTCGTTTAGGTGAATAATTCCGTTTTTCATATGTTATCATTTCCTCCTGATTATTAAATTAATATCGTTTCATTAATTTCTTACTGTCTATGTTAATATTCCTATCTTGATGGGGTTCATATGTGCGCACAGGAAACAAAACAAATTACATGATGCAGCAAAGAAGAATAAATAATAATAACAATGAAAAATAGAAAAGTAAGATATGAACAGTAAATGGTAAATACAATAAGCAATAAGTAGTGTGTATTCTATCAACCGTCATTTGCCCTTCTTTAACCTTCTTCACAGACAAACATATCTATCACCTCTCCATTAAGATTTACCTTCATATAAAACACATAAAATGAGATTTTTGTACTCTTCTGAACTGTACATATATATATAATTCTCAAATGCCCTCATTTATTCGTTCTAAAAGTATTTTGTTCGCATATCTTTCTCATTTACTTTCCAAATCTTAACGCTACTATAATATTCTTGTCCCCAAAATTCCAAATCAATGCTTCATTCAGATATTCACTAAATTTCGCTCAATGGGTCAAAACATCATAAACTTTGCAATTCGAAATTTTTCGATTTATCTGACTAGGGCTAAAAAAAATGTCTCAACAAACCAGAACCTTCATTACGGTGGACGTAAATTAGCAGCAGAAAATCTTTAAGCAACACACTTTGTGTAATTCTATATGAGTGTATAAAAGTATTAACTAATATCTTTAACTTGCTTGTATTTGTGTGTTTTTCTTCTCTCTTAGTGTGCGTGTATTTCTCTCATTACTTGGTGTATGTATGCGTTTTCTGCCATATTCGCTGTGCGAAATCTTTGGATTTTTGTCTCCATTGCAATTGACGCTGGTTTATTAAAATGCTTGTATTTTTAAAGAAAATACCACATGACACAATAGATTTTCATTAATCTATAAGGATTAAGGAAATATAATACACAAGCGATTTCATCTTTACAAATAGATTAAGAAAGTACGAGAGAAAATGTAAGTTACATATTTGGGATTATATAAAAAGCCATATGTATAATTTTTCAAAAAATGAGATGCAAATTTTCAATTGTTGTGTGGGGAGATGCATCAAATTAAAATGATCAAACAGGAGTATGTACTAACCACAGGATCTCCTGCATTTTATCCTATAGATTTAATGAGCTCGTGTAGTTAAGAGGAATGTAAAAGGAGATTTAATATTTGTTACCACATGATCATCCCACCCCCCCTCCAAGAGTCACCATTTGAACATTTTATCCTTCACAGTTTGCTAGAAATGGGGGCGGATGCAATCCTTCTACCTCGGTGAAGGACTAGGTATTTATGTGGGGGCGAGGGAGATTTATCTCCTACAACTCACCCACATCCAATCGCAACTATCCTCTCTCTACCCCTCTCCGTCTTCAGGCAAGAACCATACACCTTTCATTTGTCAAACATGTTGATTGGTTATCCGTTTTCACACACCCTTGACGTGGAACTAGTGGCCAACCCGCGTGGTTGAGAAGGGTATTCGACTAAAATGTTGAGATAAAAACAAATAAATAACTTCCTTTCCCACCGAGGATTAGCTCCCTGGTGCTCGTGTGCTCTTTTACATGCCAGCGATTGTCCTTTTCTTAAGGCAACTTTCATTAACCGGTCGAGATATGTCATAAACAAATGTAAAAGTATTGGGAAGTAATAATAATTCTGACTTATCTATTAGCTTTAAATGTTAATAATCCCTCCGGTTTTCTCAGTCAGAATCACAACCCAACTTTGTTCACTATAAATACCCCTTAACTATTCCTTTTTTCCACTATATATCTTTGAGGCGCCAAACAGCTCTCTTAACTTTCACATTTCTTTTGCCTTTATTCTTTTTCTTTTCATCTCTCTTCATATAGGGCTCTCGTATACAGTGGGGTTAAATCCATTCGCATTTAGCTCGGCATTGGAATTTCAAAGAAATCACAAAATCTAACTTAACCTAATCTAATCTGATCGAACAAGGATAAAAAGTTTATATTACAAATGTGCGAGTGATAATAGTAATTTCATGCTCCTTTCTATAAGGTAGCTTTTTATTTGAATGTCTCTTCTGTAAATCATTTAAGAAGGCTTCTGCTTTTATCTAAGGCCTAGTTATATTTATTTTTTTCAAGTAAAATAAATATTGACCTCTGATCTACCATAGAAACGTCTTATGGAAGATTAATCTCCAATGCCTACCCTCTTCTATCACATTCATTGGCCATTTCTTCGATAGGGATTCATTAGGATTCATATATGGTAATTGAACGGATTAAGGAATGGGCTGAATTCTGAAGTTCAATTTCAAATAACTACTTAAATACCCACTTTTTTCTATGGGAAAGGTCTATGAATCACCTTATCGCTAATAGGATCTGGATGAACCAAGCCCGATCAAAAGAACGTTGGTAACCAGACTTCATTTACGGTATCTACAGAGTCATCACGTACAACAAAGTTTACCTTAACAAATGTTTAAAACGAAGATGTTGTAGAATATTTTAATTATTTTTCAGCCATTTAATTTAGAACTCATGTAACGAATAAGAGTAATTTTGAACAAATATTAAATTAGATACTTAATTGAATAAAATGTAGACCAATTTGGGCATCGTTCCGAAATGTTTCGAAAGGGGGGCATAAAAAGGTGCAGACCTTTTAAAGATCAGCAGGCCCGAACTTATATTATTGAAATCCTCGAGCTCCAAAATAAGCAGATTAGAAAAACATTCGTAGAGATGTCTATTTAACGCTGAGAAATAGCAAGTATTTGTTCACAAAATTACTGCAATAGGAGAGGACTATTACAAAATAACTAACTTGATAAAATACACCTAACCACTCGAAAAGAAAAGTCCTCAAGCTATTCAAAATATGCTTCCCTCAGATACCTTTGGGATGATGATAAGGTAAAGAGAGGAGAAGAACACCTGTATGAAAACTGTATGCGCATAAAGGGTCCTCCGTCTCCTTGCAACCGGACTCTAAGTTTAAAGGAAGACATGAAACTATTTTTGAAACTATACCCTTGAAGTATCCCAAAGGTTAAGGAAGGTTCAAAGGTTCGGTTTTATTTTCCCGAAATAAACAATTACAGAACATAAATGTACGAATAAAATAATACATATAATGAACACACTCTCACATAAGCACAAGCAGATATAGGAACATTTACATTTCACAAACAAAGAATTAATAGATGTATAAGGGGCATAATGTTTGGTTTCACAAACTTAGGAGTCCTTTAGTAGAGGAACTGCAAGATCTTCATCTTCATACATTATTGTACCTTTTTATACATTATTTATTCACGTACATTTATTTAATATTCAAACATAAAGAAATAAATACAGTTCAGTTATGAACTTAATTGATTTTAACTTAATAAAGTATAACAATCTTCCTCTCTACAAAAAGAAAAGGCTAAAATACAATGAAATAGTAGATCAAGCGTCTAATGCGAGCATTTAGAGGATCCAGCAGTTTTTAATGTAACGTTCAACAGGCTTTCTGTGTCTAGTTGAGCGACGAAGAATATGATGTATCGTTTCCGATAGAGCAGTCAAGTTTTCTATATCTTGACATAGGATCTCGTTCAGTTTCAACCTGTATAGGAGCATCAAGAAACGGAATTTGGGATTTCTGACGTGTGTATATTATGGATTGGCTTCGATTAGTTTCACTTCGCGTACTAGGGTATCATTCTTATTCCGTACATCTCGTATTAACAGTATTTTACCAGGTGAAGCAAGCAAGCTAGGTATACTCATTCCCGTCGTGGTCTTTCAAGAGAATGAAAAAAACCCGTTTGTAAGGAATTGCATTCGTTGAAGTACATAACATTAAACGCAAAAAATGAAGAGCATCCGGAGGTACGTCTTCAAAATGGTTAATGCTCAGGTTTCTATATTTTAACGTGAAGTTAACAGTTTTCCATACAATTTCTACTAGCTCTCGTATTTTCCCTTCCTGGTAAGGTGTTTAACGACTCTTTGGAACCCCTTTCTTGTGCAAAAATTGTTTTATTTAGGCAGATGTGAAAGAAGTACCTGTATAAGAGTTGATGAAGAAATATCCTTACAAGGAAAAGCAAAGGGAAAACGCAAGTATTTGTCTACCAGAATTAATAAATACTTATTGGGAGAATAATATGATAGTGGCCCTTTAAAGTGCAGGCTGATTCGATCAAAAGGGCACAATGCACGGATAAACTCTTGCCTCTTTGGGCGATAATATCGAGGTTTTAACCTTTGACACGTTTTGCACCCTGACACTAGTCGTTAACGTCATCTACAGAATAAAGCAAGTTTCGTATTCGAATAAAATGGTGAAATCGTTTAATCTCCTAGATAACAGAGAGCTTTATGAAGCTGAACAAGATTATTGTGGCTCATGCTTGAGCATAAAGTGCGCGATAGGGCGTCAGCAGCTGTGTTGAGTGAACCACGACGATGTAGAACTTCTTAGCAAAAGGGCATCAATTCTAAAAGCCATCTATCAATCTTTTCGTGCTTTATTTTACTCGTATGTATGATACAGATTTTTTATCTGTAATTAAGGTAAACTTACGACCGTGAAGAAAATGAGGACACCTTTTGATCTCCTCAACAATAGGCCACTTTTTCAACAGAGAAGTGATTTCTCTCCGAGGAATTTAAGGATCTCGAGTGAAAGGCAACGGGTCGTCCATCCTGGTTCAGAGTGAACCCAATGGCGCTTTTCGAAGCATCAGTTTGCAGTAAAAATGGTTAATTTTCATCTATTTTTGCCCTACCAGCATTAATAATAGCTGATTTTAATTCGTCGATTGCATGTTTAGCTTGTTCAGAGACGGGAAACTGGCAATTCATTAAGGGAAGAATTCGTTTAGAGAATCTTGGAACCCACCGCGAATAATATGCAAGCAATCAGACTAATCTAGTTAATGATTCTTGATGGTTTGTAAGGGCATATCCTTGAGAGCAGCAAAGCGTGAAGGATCTAGGCGAAGTTCATTCTGGTGAACTAGATAACCTAGAATACATATAGTATTAGTTTAAAAGGTGCATCTGCTTTTGTTTAAGGTCATTTTATATTTCTCAGCAGCTTCTAGAAACTTGTTAGGATTTTATCATGTTGCGCTTGCGTGCGGCCTCAAATAGTAACATCATCTAGGTAAGCATACGTGTCCCCAAGATTATTTTTAGGAATGAAATCGTCCATAATTCTCTGGAAGCAGGCAACACCGTTAGTTAGACCAAAACTTAAGCGATCAAATTCAAAAAAGCTCCCATCGGCCTCAAAAGCAGTGTAAACTTTATCCTTGGAGCGAAGGAGAACACAAAGATAAGCACAACTTAGGTTGATAGTATTAAATATCTTATAAGTTGATATCTTATTAACCAATTCTTCAACACTGGGTAATGGATATGCATCCAAGTAAGTAAATTTGTTAGTCCTCTGAGAATAGTCAATTACTAACCTTTTCTTTGATTAATTCGACACAAAAGGGAACTTGAGCTTGCCCGAAAGAGGGGTTCGGTTCTATGATTTCTTCCTTGGGCATGCATGCTACTTCAGGACAAATAAATTCAGAGGATTCGTAATCGTTGAAGCCAGAGAGCAAACTTTGAGGTAAATTGAGGACCTCCGAAGTTTAGCTTAAATTAGGAAGGGGATTCCTAGGATAATATCAGCACAACATTCAAACCTAACGAAAGAAAAAAGTTAGTATGAACTTAATTAATTATAACTTAATAAATTATAACAACCCTTAATTGGGTCGGATTTTCCTATCAAACAGGCAAAGATTAATGGCAAATAACCGCAATTATGGTCTCTATTACTAATTGTATTCCACCCTTATGGTTACTGAGATCTAAATATCCAGTTCCACAGGTAAAGCATGGAGAAAACTACATGTCCCTGCATTTGTATCTCAAAGTTTAAATGAGGGTGTTTGCTAAAGCATTTAAGGTCATTTTAATTTTTAAATGAATTCTTAAGTTCCCTCTTAAATTTTTATTTCTTAAAATGATTCTCTCCCCACATATTCGTATTTCCTGGAGGAAAAATGACTCTTCGTTTAGGTCAGTTTCTTCGTTGCCTTAAATAAACAGACCATTTAGTCCTCTTCTTACTTATTACTCTATTTCAAGGGTCTCTCCCGTACTTAACGACTTAAATAGTCTCCCCTTAATACCATTCAGGCTGAGAAAGAGACACTCAAGGCAAGATGAGTTCATGGGGAAAATGAGTTGAAACACCAAAGTGGAATACAAATCGAGTAAAACCTCATTCTCATGAATTATCGCTACTTTCTCGTTTTTTTCGTCCAAATATACACTTCTTACGGATCAAGTAAAGATAATCCCTCCCATTTTACCAAGTAAAGATCATCCCTCCCAAAGTTACACTAGTAAAGCTAATCCCTCCCAAGGATAAAAAAGAAACTGTTAAAAGATTTATTTAGGAACATATTTGTTAGAAAGTTTACTTTAAACAGTTAAAATTTTAAACTTTGTAGAAGTCAAGAAATTAAATTTTAATAAATTAATTAATTCGGTATTGGCTGGCAATCGTATCGCAAAAATCATTGAAAACATTGTATTTATTTCTTTCAAGCCAGATAAATTCCTGGAGATAAGAGTTTAGCATTTCACTCTTACATCTTAGCATGCGTGTAATTCTTAGTTTATGCTTATTCCAGTAGCTTTAAAATGAGGATGTCATAGCCTGGTATACCTGTCATTTTTCCAAGAAAAGGACATCTCTCCCACAATTAACCAAGTAAAGTTAATCCCTCCTCTTTGTCTTAGGAGGGAATATCTTTACTTAATACCTTCTTATTCTTTATTTTGAACGGTTTCCTGATAAGTCACAAGACAACCTCGTTGTTTTTAAGTTTTGAGACTATAATAAGTTATAGGAAGCATTAAACTAAACGATTGTAATAAGAAAAAGATGAATAACGAGGAGGTGGGGAAATACTACTTACTATTTTAGTGGATCCCTCTCTCTCTCTCTCTCTCTCTCTCTCTCTCTCTCTCTCTCTCTCTATATATATATATATATATATATATATATATATATATATATATATATATATATATATATATCCATTTATACAAACATAAACACAATCCCGTATACGGTCTTTTCTCAGGCTGAAAGATTTCAACCGACCATTGAATTTGACTAATTTCCTTTTGATCAAACATCTTTCTTTCAAATCAGTCTGGCTCACAGGATATCGTTATGTATTATCTTGTTATTTTAGCTCCAAACATTTAAACTTGAACCTCGTAAACATTTTTTCCCAAATTGTTACTACTTTATTATCAATTCTTTTTAGCATTTATCTCTACTCCCCTAAATTCTTTTGTTTAAGAATTTGTGCTCTGCTCTCTCTCTCTCTCTCTCTCTCTCTCTCTCTCTCTCTCTCTATCTATCTATCTATCTAGCTGCCTCAAACATATATCAACGAACATTCACTTCAGGCAAAGCTACTGCTCCAAAACGCCCACTTTATGCTCACATAACTAATCCGACACTATATGACATTACACCAGTCGCAGAGTCGATCAAATCACTTCAAGAAGCACAAGTCTTTCCTTCTTCACCAACTCCAGTCATTCATTTTATTAAATGTCAAGTTCAAAATAAATTTTTATCAATTTGGTTCTAAATCCAAATACAAAATTATTTGCTGAACATCCGCAAACAAACTCGAATACCGTATTTGCATCCACAGCATGAGAAGCATCCTCCTCTCCTTCCTCGCTACATATATATATAATATATATATATATATATATATATATATATATATATATATATATATATATATATATATATATATATATATATATAAGCTTTGGGAGAATACAAATTTATAAGTTCATAACTACATCACCTCGTTTCGGAGCATCACGCTCCAACCTTCAGCTGTACAAAGACTGACTCAATACAAACAGAACACATTCATTTTATGCAAATGTGTCGAAGCAACAAGAGGTTCGATTGTGGCAAAACCGAATCCATATACATTTAATCAAATTAATTGGTTAAGCGACATGTGGTTGAATCACCGCTAATCGAATTCTCTTCAAAACTTTAATCTGTGCCTCCATGTTTTTTGTGTCTATTGTTCTTTCTCTCCTGTTTGAAGTTATTTTCTCGTCACTCTTTAAATCTGTATTAAAGGTAATATTTTGTGTATTTGTACTTCTGAAAGATGGAGCATGGTGCTCCGAAACAAGGTGATGTAAGGATGAACTAATAAATTCGTTCTCTCATAGCTTTTTTCTTTTAAATTATCCGAAATTAGGGTCATATCGTATTTGCCTTTGCTTTTGCCATAGGGGACGATTCAGAAATTTATGGGTAATTATGTAAAATAGTAATTATCGCGCTAACACAGGTGTACCTCTAATGGAATTAGATAAATGACTAAACCAACTGAATCAATTTCGGCATACAAACATACAATGTCTGGTTATTTTTGATACAATCTACCCAGAAATACAACCTCCACGATTGGTCGACATCATTAGTCAATTGCCTAGAAATAATCTATTTGAAGAGGCTAGTAGTGATCGAAGTATTCAGAGATAATACCGACTAGCTAGGACTCCCTAAATAAATGCGTTTACGAGGGGCGGTCAATAAGTTTTGCAATTCCGATATGAGGAAACGAGATATGAAGGAAAGTGTTTTATTATTTTTCAATCTAACTACCCTCGACTTCAATGCACTTGCGACACTTGTGTCTGAGGCTTTGAATTCTCGAAGACCAGAAATCTCCCGAGTGCTGGATGGCGAGCTGGACATCTTCATCGTCTCCATACCAGTGCCCACGCAGTGCAGCCTTGAGCTGGCGGAATAAAACGTAGTCGCTAGGGGACAGATCTGGACTGTAGGGGAAGTGGTTGAGCTTTTCGAATCCGCACTCGAGCAGGGCAGTTTGTGCAACTCTGGTCTCTCGGACTCTGACTACGTTGAAGTCGATCATGGGGCGTGAAGTTTCTAGGGATCCCACGGGCAGAGAGAGACCTTAGCCATGGCCAAATTGTCGTTGATGATGTTCATAACACTTCCATGTGATATTCCAAGTTCTCGCTCGATTTCTTCGACCTTCACTTGTCGATTTTTGAGGATCATCCTCTCCGAACGGGCCACATTGTCCTCGTTGGGCACGTTGACGGGCGTCCTGGACCGGGGTCATCTTCAAGGGAATTACGACGATAGCGGAACTTCCTATTTCAGCGAGCAATGGTTGCATAGGAAGGGGCGGTATCGGTGTACACTGCAACCATGCGTTCATGGATCTCTTTTGCATTCTTGCTTTCCCTGGTCAAAACTTTGATCAGTGCGCGGTGCTCAACCTTCTCCATTGTGGAAAGATTTGTGACTGACGATCTGCGATCAACTACTGCTTCTTAAATAGATGAGGCAGAAGCTTGCGGCTGCAGGTCCTAACTTGTCATAACTTGTCCTAAGGCCACCACAAAAAGTCATCCCCATTCCTCTGTTTTGCCCTACCGATTCGCAAAACTTATTGACCGCCCCTCGTGTATATATATTTATTAATATATATATATATATATATATATATATATATATATAATATATATATATATATATATACATATATATATATTTAAATTATATATATATATATATATATATATATATATATATATATATATATATATATATATATATATATATATATATAATAGTATATTCGTATACTAAAGTTTAAGTGATTATTTTAATTCAAGGGTTATTCGACTAGATTTCGAAGTAGAAATAATCATTGTGTTCGGTTTTCCTTGCACGAATGTTCTCTTTGACTTAATTTTCTTTCTTTAATCTTTCCTTTCTCCATTAATTGACTCATTAAAAACGAGGTCATTTTTTCCACAAAGTTAAGCAAAGTGCGTCCCACTTTTGTGGAATGCAGATTACACATCTAATATGGTGGAGAATAGGGAAGGCGTGAAAATTTGCCTTTGAGGCGATATAGTAGGACCTTTATATTTTTTCTATTTAGCGCTAATATGGAAACTGACTTCAGTAGGACCAAAAACTGGGAAATGCAATTAGGGGGGAAATCAGGAAAATAAACAAATCCACTTTCTGTATAAACCTTTTGAAAATATACACGTTTAAATTATGAGAATTTGAAGGGTGACACCAATGCTAACATGAATTTGAATGAGCTTAAGATTTAAACTCACTTTAATTCCAGGCTCCTTACCGCTCTTCTGTAAGAAAGGGTATTATGCTTCTTGAGAAGATTCAAAGGGTCCTAAGCTAAAGTCAGGATGGCTTTAAAAGAAGAAACCTTTTTCTTTACGAATATAATTTCACACTATTCTCTTCAAGATACCTTATTATTTTACATAATTAATTTATAAAAAGCGGAAAAATATAAAATAAAAAAGTCATATGTGAATTTATATCAATCATTAAATTTGATTTTTACTCTTATTTTTTTCTCTTCCATTCTTTTTCTTTATTGGGCTGGCCTCAAGTGATACTTAATATATTTGCCTTCTTTTAATCCTTTAAAGATATTTATCCTCGGGAAAATATTCAAAATATATTTTGTTTAGTCCGAAATCGCCACTCAAATCCTTTAACTTAGGTATTCAGAGATCTTCAAATCATTTTTAATACACAGGGAAGGAATACCTTAATATAATTTACAAACGAATATTTGAATCTGAATAACATGAAATTTAAAGATTACAACAGCCATTTTTGCATTTTAAAGTTAAAGTCATTCAGTACCCAACTCATTATACGCAACCACCAATTTCCTCTTTAATTTTCAACTACGTCAATATTTCGTCTTAAGGCCACAATAGATCAAGACTTTACAAAATGTTTTATCTGGCAAATACATTAGTTAGTATAATAATATCGAATAAACTATGGAGAAGGATACCCTTTTTCCCCTTCTTTGCAATGCTTAGCACGTTGCTGGAAGCCACATGGTTAGCCAGACAAAACGCGGCCGAGAGCCACAGGGCAATGCAAGCCCAGATGCTATCCCACCCCTCATCTTATTATCCAAGTAAACTGTGGAGGTCATCTCCTACGCTGTCGTAAATTCCAGCAGGTTCCCCCGCGGAGAAAGAGAGAGGGGGTAAAAGAGCTGTTTATTGGCGAAAATTGGCGCGTAAGCTGCCTATTAAGAATTCTCCAAAATGGTGGTTATTCCCCATCTCCCGCATGAGGAGACTCTCCATATTTAAACCCCTTAGCCGCCTTTAAACAGTAGTAAGAACAAGGCTCGCTCGCAAGAAGACATCCCTCGTCGCAAGTCGGTGTTTTTGTGTGTGTACCCAACAGAAGGCTTGACACTTTCTCCCCGGTAAGGCATCCACGGTCAAACGGAAGCCTCTGCCTTTGCAGTTATCTAAAGCAGCTGCGTGGGATTACTCCTTCGAGGCCTCGAATCATCCAGCCCCGTCGAAATTACCCTGAGGTAGCAGTAGCTCTTCCGAGAATCACCAAAGATTCCAGGTACCCCTGGAGCCCCAGCTAAGGTTAGAACTTACGCCTTCACAGCCACGGAAGTAAGGTGGCAAACATACCCTTCCTAACCAATCTTCTCCTGACGAAGATCCCTCCTTTGAGGACGCCGTCAGGGTCATCTCGCCGAGCCTGTACTTTCCCTCAAGCCTCATTGAATTCGCCGTCGCTCTCCGATTAGTTAGCCCCATTTAATCTTGTGAGCCCTTTTGGATCTCAACAGGTAGCTCAAAACTAATAAATATAAATTAGACTTTGCCACCGGTAACGATAAATCATTATCCAACCTTTAATTTTGCTCTATATTATTTTGATCATTTTTAATCATTTTGATAATTTTTTTATTTATCTTTAATTAATCAGAACGTCTCTTTCGGCCTCATTTTTCAAATCTCGCGTAGCTTAGACCAAATCTGATTCGTTAAGCGTAATGACCCCGTACCTCAACCTGATATTTCTAATCCGCGCATTAACGTAGCGTTCAGTCATTGGACAGTTCGCTTTAATAGCCTAAGCTCTTCCACTTCAAACTTATAATAGATATTATATTATAGAGTCAGCGATACCACGAGAAACTATTTGCACAAAGCTTACCATAGAGAAAAACTAAAAACCACTATAATCTTCTTTCCATATCCACGCGTCTAGCCTGTCATTGAAAATTTCAAATTTGGAATATTTCTGAATTGCCACAATTTATGAGATAATTTATTTAATTATTCTAGGTTTCTTCAAGATGAAACAACCGTTGCTTTCATACAATGGACGAGAAAGGAACCATTCAGGATGCCTACCATTCTATTGTGTATTTTTGCTATAACAGGTTCAGAAAAATCACCAATTCTATTTCTCTAGACGCAGTGGTTTCTCTTATTTGCTTAATTCTAGTTATTCCGTTTGGTGGCTTTTTAATAGCTCATCTTTTGAAAATTTAATCGTTTTTATGATTAAATTTTGTAAATATAAATATATATCTAGGTTCTTGGATAAATTTTTATATATATATATATATATATATATATATATATATATATATATATATATATATTTATATATATATTTATATATATATTTATATATATATATATATATATATATATATATATATATATATATATATATATATATATTTATATATATATTTATATATATATTTATATATATATATATATATATATATATATCTGTGTGTGTGCGTGTCATTTTATGATTCTATTGATCTCCTATCACAATTTTTTTCTTACTTTATGTCTGTGACCTATTACCTTATTTTCCAATCCTTTGCTCTTAGTATAATACTATTATGACCTTCCAACTCGAAGAAATTGCCATTATCTAATTTTATCTATTCGAATAATAATAAATATCTTAAACATTTTCTTTCAATTTTTAAGAATGTTTTATTTGCTCCGAATCTTGCAGGTTTGCATAAATCTGTTTAAAAGAATACTGTAGATGTGGCCAGATTTACTAAAAGACTTTGGGGTTACTAACTAATCTATGTTATATAAAATAAACATTTCAATTCTATTACATTTCTCTTAAATTCCTTTAAACAAAAATATATTTAGTATCTTTAGTCCCTGTAAAGCAGTTGACCTAGCTGCACTGGATAGAGCCATTTTTGCTGTCCCTATCTGGTAGGGTGGAGGGGCACCACTGGTCCTCATCCATCTTCTGAACCCTCGCGTGCTGGCTCCAAGCGTCACACCCCGGGAAAACCAGCTCAGCCGGCGGGCCAAACCACGTGAAGGGATGGTGTTTACACTGTACCCCCAAGCTAGGCGGAGGAACTGCCTTTAGCACCCAACGGCTAAGTGTATGGGAGTAAACCTTCCAAATCAAGAGTGCAGCGCCGAAAGAGGATAAGTGCGTTGTGCTCACTGACTCTGGCAGCTCCTGCCGCCAACCTGATGCCAAACGTACTTCACTGCATTCCTTAGGATGACTCAGGTGAGGCCTGGAGGGGAATCTTAACGACTGAACAACCCAGAATCTCCATACACTTCGCACAGGCCAGCGCCCCGGGGAGGTCACTCCAGTGCCGCTATCCTAGCGACAGAAACGATACATCGTGCTATTCAGTTACACCGGCACTGCTGTCCCACCACAGACTGACTTTCATCCTGCAATCTCTATTTTCTTCCTAGACAGAACGATTGCAACAAGATCTAAGACACAAATAGCGATGTCACGAGACAAGCCAAGTGCAGTCCTTGTCTGCTTTAATAGTGGTAACCTAGGGCATTCCTTTATTTGTATTTTTACATAACAAGTAAAGAACTTTAAATGAACTTCATATAGCTGTTAAAATAGTCTTCCCTATTTTCTCCTTTTCTAAATCTCCCATTTTCTTTCTTAAGCTTTTAAGGGTCAAGTAATACTTTCCTCAGTGTATTTCAGGTTTATGACACACTGCAAGAAAGAAAAATGGAATAATTATTTTCTTTGGAAATAATTAATTTCTACTTCGAAAAAATCCATACTAGGGTAAGATTCGAATCAAGCCTAATGAGGCAGCGAGCAACTAAATTGATCTCAATAAAAGTGAGCCTTTAACCGCTCGGCTACGCGTTAATAACTATTTCCAAAGAAAGAATTACTCCGTTTCCTCTTTTTTGTTGCGTGTTGGATTTATATATATATACATCTATATATATACTTCTACGCAGCATATATATATATATATATATATATATATATATATATATATATATATATGCTGCGTAGAAGTATATATATAGATGTATATATATATATATATATATATATATATATATATATAGTGACAAAGGAAATTGATAAAATCAAAAGTAGTAAAGCACCCGGTCTTGATGAGGTCTTTCCTAGAATTTTGAAAGAATGTAAGGATGTGTTAAGTGAGCCCCTAGCATGCATCTTTAGAAAATCATTGGAGAGTGGCATTGTGCCAGTGGCATGGAAGAAAGCCAATGTGATACCTATATTTAAGAAAGGGGATAAAACAAATATGTCTAATTACAAACCAGTAAGTTTGACATCAGTGGTAGGGAAAATGATGGAATCTATTATAGCAAGGAATATTAGAGACCACTTGGATAAGCGTAAGTTAATAAAAGAATCACAGCATGGCTTTAGTAAGGGTAAATCCTGTCTGACTAATTTGCTCTCTTTTTATAGTAAGGTGTATGAAGCAGCAGATAATGATGAAAACTATGATATTTTATACTTGGACTTTAGTAAGGCTTTTGATTGAATGTCACACTTACGGCTTCTGAGCAAAGTTAAAGCACATGGGATTGATGGCAGTATATTTAGGTGGATTCAGTCATGGCTTAGTGACAGACAGCAAAGAGTTAGTATAGATGGAGTTAAATCTGAGTATGGGTATGTTAGCAGTGGAGTTCCGCAAGGATCGGTTTTGGGTCCCTTGCTATTCTCAATTTCTATTAATGATCTTGACATAGGTATAAGTAGTGACCTGAGTAAATTTGCTGATGATACTAAGCTAGGTAGGGCCATTACGGCTGATTCTGATGCTGTTGTAATGCAGGAGGAATTGACCATTTTGTCCAATTGGGCCGAGAAATGGCAAATGAAGTTTAACATAGACAAATGTAGTGTACTTAGTATAGGTAGAAATAATCCATTGAATAGTTATAAATTAAATGGGAGAATTTTAGGGAGGACTGATTGTGAGAGCGACTTGGGTATTTTGGTAAGTTCAGACCTTCGTCCTAGAAAGCAATGCCTAAATGTTAAGAATAAAATTAATAGGATATTAGGATTCATTAGAAGGAGTGTAAGCAATAAGAGTGCTGAAGTCATTCTAAAACTGTATCTGGCACTAGTTAGGCCTCATCTACACTATGCAGTACAATTTTGGTCATCATATTATAGGAAGGATATTGATTTGCTTGAGTCTGTGCAGAGAAAGATGACAAAAATGATTGGTGGGCTAAGGAACTTACCTTATGGTGAAAGGCTCAGAAAACTAAATCTACATACATTGGAAAGGAGAAGAGTCAGAGGGGAATTGATTGAACTCTTCAAATGGGAAAAAAGATATAATAAAGGGGATCTGGGCAAGGTTCTTATACTTAGTGAACATGACAGGACACGTAGCAATGGGTTTAAGCTTGATAAGTATAGGTTTAGGAAGGAGATTGGGAGGAATTGGTTTACAAATCGTGTAGGAGATGAATGGAATAGGCTTACTAGACATGTGATAGCAGCCTCCTCTCTGGCAAGTTTTAAGAATAGATTAGATAAATATATGGATGAAGCTGCTAGATGGGACTGACTTTTTTTTATGTACATATGTATATATTTTTCTAAGGAGTAGGGAGATTATATTTTGCGGTTGCATGAATGGACATAATCCTCTGGATGCATTTTATGTATATTGTAGATTAGATCTGACGAACTTCTGTAAAGGGTGACAATGTTGATGACTTTTCTCTGGTAAGAAATCTTTTGTGTGTTGACTTGGAACAGGAGCTGCGAAGTGTAGGCCATGAATGGTCTTCTGCAGTCTCCTTCTTTTCTAATGTTCTTATGTTTATATATATATATATATATATATATATATAATGTTTAACAGAAATCCCAAGGCGAGGAAAATAGCTGGTATCATCCTTTTTATTTACCGGCGACGTTTTGACCACAATACGGTCATCTTCTTAGGACTAAAATACAAATAAACGAAACAAAATATTTTGCACTGTTAAGAGAGCACACTGCTAAATGTACATCTAGAACTTTAATAGCTAGTATTAGCTTTGAATTGCAAATTTAGAGTTAAAGGGAATATTTTCGAAATGGGGCTCAAATTTACAATAGAGAGACTAGGGAATGATTTCAAATATTTAAATTAGTTAGCGAGTGTATAATTGATAAAATCTATTAAGGTAGGGAAGATTTGATTTATGAATCTAATGATTATATAAAACCGTTTTAAAATGAATTTTAAACGAATAATTGAAGGAAAAATTGGCAAAACCTAATATACAAAATCACAAACCTTGCCAACGATCGTGTTACGTGCTCTGGCTGACCCAAAAGCAGCAAAACTGCGCCCCGCTACCCACATACAAACGAATTCAGGTAACAAGGAGGGGAACTGACGAGAGATCATCATTTAAATTCGGGGAGAGCTGTTTTATATAGAGTGTTTCTAAGATTCGAAGGGTAATAGGGCATTTGTGCGAATTCAGAATTTCAAAGTTTTCTAAGGAGATATCACTTTTACACTTTATTCCGTGATCTCTTATCGCTGAATTTTCTTTGGTTTCAAGTATCTTACCGGTTCTATTACTATATGGGAAGAGAATCTTGCCTTCAGAGTTCTCACGGAGCTTCCGATATATTTGCCTTGGGAACACCCAGGACATTTAAATAAGTATATAATCGAACTCCGAAGACTCTTTGGAACCGGATCCTTTATTGTAAAGAAAGATTTTATATTTATTTTGTTGACAAAGGCAATTTGAAATTTTATTTGACAGAAGTATTTCCTTAGTAATATGTGTAATTTTCGGCTAAGGACTTTATTGTGAATACCCAGCTCTGGCATTATTAAATAATGTTTGTCTTTTGCCACTGTTATCTCAGAGTGGCTTGGTTGATACAATCCACTTAAAAATGTGCGGATTGACTCTTCTACAATAAAGGAATGGTTTTCCTTCTTTTATTGTAGAAGAGTCAATCCGCAAATTTCCTAATATTATAAGAGCAAACCTGGATCAAACAAAAGGAAGAGAGAGGTTGCAAATGGAATTTAATAAAATTAACCCCTTTTTTTCCTTTCATTAAGGATCAAATGGGTTTATATTATTTTATTCCGTTTGGAATCTCTTTTTCGCCTTTCTAAATCACTGTTTGGTCTTATAGAAAACGAAATTCCTTGTGTATCATTCTCTTCTTATTTTCCTATCGGTTATTGAACAGATCATTGTACTACTATTATGTAACGTGTGTAGTGTGCCATGCATTGTTTGACATTTTTCTTTTTCCTTCAATAATCTTTTGTAAAGCAGAAATTAAATATGGCGAAAGCCCTGTTGTAGTTCTTACTGCTCTCAGAAACTCCATTTGTTCTTTCTTTGTATCTGATATGGAAGGTGATGCTTTAAATTGTGAGCGAGTTGGAAATATTGTATAAATTCACTTGAAATTTCGCTGTTGCCGTGTAAGATGTTGTTTATAAGGTGACGCTTTCTGTAGCTTAATGATACACCAGCAGACCAGCAATTAGGAGATTCAGGTTCGATTCTTCGACCAGATGATTTGTTATTTTCCTTAATTTATTTTGTTTTCCTTTGCTGTGATTGATCTTTCTGTCTTGCAATGTGTCTTTCTCTTAGATTTAAGAAAATTCCGGTTTCGTGTCTCATGCGCTCATCATTCATGTCTGATTCCTTCCTCTTCTCTCTCTCTCTCTCTCTCTCTCTTAATATATATATATTGTCGTAGAATGACTCCCGACGATACCATATATATAACACTATTCGTTGAGGGAACTTCCTTAATTATCTTTAGAGTGCGTTACTGTCTGGCGGCCGATATTATGTATCTTCGATATGCTTAAGAAGTGGAACTGAGCTCAAGGATAATAATATTGCTATCATTAATAAAATAGAGTTTTATTAATAATAACTACAAACAATACACAAAACGGAAAATATTGACATAAACAGAATGGAAAGGGTCGTGGAGACTCGGGCTAATCCAAGGATTTAAGGGATTAAAAAAGGTAAAACAAATATAGAGTTAAAGAGATGGGATGGTTCGATAAACAATTTAAAGCACAGGATAGAATTGACAAAAGGGATCAATACTCAAAGGTAAAGTTTGGCTTACGTAACTTTGGCACTAGCGGTGCAGTGGAAGGTGGCGCAAAGGAGTTTCGGTCCGCTGGCGAGCTCCAGCCGAAGGGGGGGGGGATAAAAGGATCCTGACGAGGCGTCTTGGGAAGGAGAACCGTTTCTCGACGAACGGCTTGAAGAACAATGGCTGTTCTAGGTTGTTCTCTTCTGAACAAAGGGGGGATGAGAACCGTCTCTTGTCTACGGGCTCAAGAACAATGGCTGTTCTAATGTTGTTCTCCTTTGAACAACAGGGGGGGTGAGAACCGTTTCTTGGCGAAGGGCTCAAAACGAACAATGGCTGTTCTAGGTTGTTCTCTTCTGAACAAAGGGGGGGATGAGAACCGTCTCTTGTCTACGGGCTCAAAAACAATGGCTGTTCTAATGTTGTTCTTCTCTAAACAACAGGGGGGGGGGTGAGAACCGTTTCTTGGCGAAGGGCTCAAAACGAACAATGACTGTTCTAATGCTGTTCTCCTTGAACAACAGGGGGGGATGAGAACCGTTTCTTGGCGAAGGGCTCAAAACGAACAATGGCTGTTCTAATGCTGTTCTCCTTGAACAACAGGGTGGGGATGAGAACCGTTTCTTGGCGAAGGGCTCAAAACGAACAATAGCTGTTCTAATGCTGTTCTCCTTTGAACAACAGGGGGGGAAGCCTTGGGGATTTGGCGTCGGAAAGGCTCGAACCTTTGGCACTCAAGGAATATTGTCCTCCTTCTGGACAAGTGATGGTGAATCTCGAGGTCGAGGTCCCTTGGCGCACAAAGGGAGAGAGGGTCGTGGTGATGTTTCGCGACGAAAATCTGGATCTCTAATCTGATCTTAGTGGTAAAGTTTCCATATAAATAGCCAGGACATCTCCTTGGCGTGGGGGAAAATGGAGTGGAAGCTTGGAGGGAACGCACAGCCGGGCCGGGGAACAATGCCTTATCTGTTCATAAGCCTAACTCGATCTGGCGAGGTCGGCGTATGGGGGCGAACAGGGGGGACGATAACCTCCTTGTTTAAACATTGGCATCCGGTAGCTGAGATAAGACTCCAAGCCTCGATTCGAAGATGCACGTGGGCAGCATCGTGGTTTTAAATAATACGGGGTAGGAGTTGAAATTAAACGCAGCTTCAACACGTTCTATCACACCCCTCCATTCCAGGGGAAGTTGTCACTTCGAAAAAAAAAGAGAGAAGGGACAACGATAGAGCTCCGTTGTGGGGAACTCGTTTTCTTGTACCAACCGTACCTTCCTGCACCTACTAGTATTACCTTAATACATATGATCATTTTGATCTTTAGATTACAGAGGAAAATAACCTTTAATACAACTTAATCAGAGAGAAAAAAGAAAGGGCATGGAACAATGAAATGATATAAACTTAGTACATACGGGACAAAATAATTTATACGTAAATTAATAAGAACAAATATATATACATACAAAAATTAGACATTGAGCGTTACAAAATTCAGACATATACATTAATTAATTATATTACAAAAGAATCTTAAATTAAGTCGTACAAGACGGTATATACCTACATGGAGATACTAATCCTATGAATACAATTATTCTACGCTATTCGGTAACGCATTTCTACTGAGGGCGTCAGCGAACTGGTTATGGGAACCTTTTATCTAATTTATTTTGAACTGATACTCTTGCAAGAGTAAACTCCAGCGCATGATGCGGCCGTTTGAGTGTCTCACATTCCTAATATAGGCTAACGGACGGTGATCGGTTCCTATTTGAAATTCTTTACATATCAAGTACAGCTTGAATTTGTCTATGACCCAGATAATTGATAGAGCTTTCTTCTCTCTAGTGGCATATCTCTCTTCGCGTGGTAATAATTGACGACTAGCATATGCAACTGGATGACTCGTTCTGTCATCCACGTATTGAAGGAGTACACCTCCAATGCCCTCGTTGATCACGTCGGTCTTAACCCCAAAGGATTTTTCCGGGTTGGGCAACTTTAAAATGGGGGCAGAAATGAACTTACTTTTGAGCTGATTAAAATGGGCAACAGCGACATCATTCCAACGTAAACGATCGGGGAAATTCTTTTTTTGAAGTGGGCATAGGGGGGCCGAAATTGCAGCGAAATTCGGAACAAATCGCTGATAGGGAGAAGCTGATCCTAGGAACGATCTTAATGGCTTCTTTGTAATCGGGAGGGGCAGGTCGGCGATTGCCTTAATCTTGTTCTCTTGGGGACCTAACTTGCTTTGTCCTATTTTGAAACCCCAATATTTAATGGGTTCGTGGGCAAAATGGCATTTGCGGGGGCCAATGGTGAGGCCATTTTCGCGCAGTTGTTCGAAAAGAGCTAATAGGGTGGGTAAATGGTGATTCCATTTAATTAGTTCTTGTAGCTGACTCTTCTGACGTGGTGTCAGCTGCGCGTCACTATCCAGGTCAGAGGGTTCCAAAGACTCGCCTGGTAGGGAAGGAGGAGGGTAATCGGCATCAGGTTGGATGCGCACTGTCTGGATTACATTAAGTGACTCCGCGGGGCAATCCTCTTCAAGCGCCGATGCTTCGTCGTGTTCTACGAAGGTATCTCCATGGGCGCGTTGGGGGTTCTTTTTTCTTGGGGTCCAGGGACAGTCTCCGTGTCCTTGTCTGGGGCCTTATCACCTAAGGGTTTTAGTGATTCACACTCTTCTTTTGCCGTCCTAAAGTCCTGGTTAGGGGTCTCCGAGAAATCGGACGGTATCGAGGTTCTGATGGGGACGGGCTCCTGGGCTTCTTTCTTATCTCGGCCTTGAGGAAGGGCGGCCTGAAACACAGGGTCAAAACTTACTTAAGGACTCTGTCCTATAAGTACGGAACAGAATTTTATGGGTGCTACAATGACTTCAGCCCAGCCATTATAATATTGACACTGCAGGTAACATCTAGCGACGGGGAATCTGTTCGCCCGCCCAATGTAGTCATGTACCACCGCAAATTTTTCGTGGTTAGAGGCCACTGGGAGGAGTTCGTCGGACACGATGAGACACGTACATCCTGTGTCCCTGACGAGAGTCGTTACTCGGCAGCTGTCCACGCTGCCCTCCTCATATTTCAAAGTTCCCGATGAACTTTTACCAAAAACAAAATTTACCTGGTGGCCTGACGGAGGGGGAGAAGTTTCTGCTTGGGTCTGTACCACCGGGGGAGCCGGGGTTGCATTAATCTGGTGAACTTGGTGGGCTGGTCCGCTTTTAAGCCTAGAATTTTGGGGGCAATTCCAGCTCATGTGGTTTTCTACACCACAGGTGAAGCATATGGTTGGTCGCTTCGGGAAGAGAGATGGAGGAGAATTCTTAACGGGAGGTTTGGAGTCCCGTTGTTGGTTTTGGGGAAAGAAGTTTTGGGGTTTTACGGGGCTCGGAAACTTTGTCAGCTTTCCTGGGAAGGAGCGCGAGTCCGTCCTTCTTTCTTCTCGTTGGATTTCTTTTTCTCGTTCTTCTCGTTGTATTTTTCTTTCTCGTTCTTCTCGTTGTATTTCTCTTTCTCGTTCCTCTCGTTGTTTTTCTCTTTCTCGTTCTTCTCGTTGTATTTTTCTTTCTCGTTCTTCTCGTTGTATTTTTCTTTCTCGTTCCTCTGATTTTTTTCTCTTTCTCGTTCTTCTCGTTGTATTTTTCTTTCTCGTTCCTCTCGTTGTATTTCTCTTTCTCGTTCCTCTTGTCAAATTACTCTTTCTTTCCCTTTCGCTTTCTACCTTTTTTCTTTGATATTTTTCTTCAATCCGAGCTAGTTCAATCTGATGGTGAAGGTACACTTGTCTTATCCATTCCTCTCTTATGTACTTAATTAGTTCTTTTCCGGAAAGTCCCAAGGATTCTCCTTGCGCTTTAAAGATTTCAAACTGAGTAATCTTTGCACTTGGGGGCGCACTAGTCAACCAACTAAAATTCCTCGCAACAAGAATTATGCCTCTATAGAATTAGCCTACCTAAATATGGGCACTGACCTATTCGTACTTGGTTTCTCAATCTAAATAACCACTGACTAAAATCACAAAAAAAACACAAACAAATTATTATAACCGTTCCTTGAGCTACTCCAGCTTCTTAAGTTTAAAAAAAAGGGGGATAGCAATCGTTAAAACAAAAGGGAACTACTATATTCTATTATTATAACGAATAACACTATGCTTTACTCGACTGAGACTAGTGTTTGCAAAGATATAGCGTTAAACCTTACACACCTGATACCAAATTTAAATAGTAAATATATATATGTCGTAGAATGACTCCCGACGATACCATATATATAACACTATTCGTTGAGGGAACTTCCTTAATTATCTTTAGAGTGCGTTACTGTCTGGTGGCCGATATTATGTATCTTCGATATGCTTAAGAAGTGGAACTGAGCTCAAGGATAATAATATTGCTATCATTAATAAAATAGAGTTTTATTAATAATAACTACAAACAATACACAAAACGGAAAATATTGACATAAACAGAATGGCAAGGGTCGTGGAGACTCGGGCTAATCCAAGGATTTAAGGGATTAAAAAAGGTAAAACAAATATAGAGTTAAAGAGATGGGATGGTTCGATAAACAATTTAAAGCACAGGATAGAATTGACAAAAGGGATCAATACTCAAAGGTGAAGTTTGGCTTACGTAACTTTGGCACTAGCGGTGCAGTGGAAGTGGAAGGTGGCGCAAAGGAGTTTCGGTCCGCTGGCGAGCTCCAGCCGAAGGGGGGGGGGGATAAAAGGATCCTGACGAGGCGTCTTGGGAAGGAGAACCGTTTCTTCGACGAACGGCTTGAAGAACAATGGCTGTTCTAGGTTGTTCTCTTCTGAACAAAGGGGGAATGAGAACCGTCTCTTGTCTACGGGCTCAAGAACAATGGCTGTTCTAATGTGGTTCTCCTTTGAACAACAGGGGGGGGTGAGAACCGTTTCTTGGCGAAGGGCTCAAAACGAACAATGGCTGTTCTAGGTTGTTCTCTTCTGAACAAAGGGGGGGATGAGAACCGTCTCTTGTCTACGGGCTCAAGAACAATGGCTGTTCTAATGTTGTTCTCCTCTGAACAACAGGGGGGGGGGGGAGAACCGTTTCTTGGCGAAGGGCTCAAAACGAACAATGGCTGTTCTAATGCTGCTCTCCTTGAACAACAGGGGGGGGATGAGAACCGTTTCTTGGCGAAGGGCTCAAAACGAACAATGGCTGTTCTAATGCTGTTCTCCTTGAACAACAGGGTGGGGATGAGAACCGTTTCTTGGCGAAGGGCTCAAAACGAACAATGGCTGTTCTAATGCTGTTCTCCTTTGAACAACAGGGGGGAAAGCCTTGGGGACTTGGCGTCGGAAAGGCTCGAACCTTTGGCACTCAAGGAATATTGTCCTCCTTCTGGACAAGTGATGGTGAATCTCGAGGTCGAGGTCCCTTGGCGCACAAAGGGAGAGAGGGTCGTGGTGATGTTTCGCGACGAAAATCTGGATCTCCAATCTGATCTTAGTGGTAAAGTTTCCATATAAATAGCCAGGACATCTCCTTGGCGTGGGGGAAAATGGAGTGGAAGCTTGGAGGGAACGCACAGCCGGGCCGGGGAACAATGCCTTATCTGTTCATAAGCCTAACTCGATCTGGCGAGGTCGGCGTATGGGGGCGAACGGGGGGGACGATAACCTCCTTGTTTAAACATTGGCATCCGGTAGCTGAGATAAGACTCCAAGCCTCGAATCGAAGATGCACGTGGGCAGCATCGTGGTTTTAAATAATACGGGGTAGGAGTTGAAATTAAACGCAGCTTCAACACGTTCTATCACATATATATATATATATATATATATATATATATATATATATGTACTCGTGCGTACATGTGAAATTCTAGGAAAGTTTTACACGGATAAGAATGACCTATTTCTCTCGTCAATCGCATCCTTAAAAAAATGCTGGTCGGAGTCAAAACCGCAAACACTTTCTTGTGAGGAAACCACCCCGAATCTCATCGAGCGGCTGTTTGACGGATGCAACCCGAATTTCTACCATACACAAGTCATGTTCTGATGCTCACTCAAATTCACACATATATTGGCCACTCTTTCACCGCCTGACTAGTTTGATGACAATTACTACAGTATTTGGAGATCTATGATTTCATTATGTCTCCATTCCTCAAACCCAACCAAACGTTTCTACTTACTTTTAATGCCAATTCTTCGTGGTGTTTATTCTCCAACCGAATTTTACCTATTAATATTCATTTCATAGCCAACTTCTTCATGAGAGCTTTAATAAAAGCCTTATTTTTAATCCTCACATCTAAGTTCTTAATCCTCCTAGATTGATTAAACTTTACCTTCAATTCTGTTATTTCCAATTTAGTCCTTGTGTCTTATAGTGTCATGGTCGAATGATTTGAGACAAATATGTATATATTTTTTTGTTTATTTTTAAATTTTAATCATAGAAGTAATTTTTATAATACTCTTTCTTTAAATTAGTTCAGGTTTATTAAAAAGTCAGACTTTCAAATATAATAAAAAAGTAATGCATTCCTTCGCTTAATCTAAAATCGCCGCTTAATCGCCCCTTGTACTGTTCCTGTATGAGGTAATTTTCACATCTTGAAGCTTTGCTTTACGATCAAAAGGATAAAATTATGACGAGTATGGATTAAAGGAATTTTTTTTCAATTTCCAAAAGGATTCTTCACAAAGTAAAGCGTGCAACCATTGTTGGAAATTGAAAATTTTTAGAGAGAATTTGTATTATTAACCATTAATATTAGCGTATTAATACAAGTTCATTGTTCGCCAATTATCTGTAGCCTTTAATACCTTAGATTTAGAACCCCACAAATCGCTAGCTCACCAAAGGCAATTTCCGAACTTTTCTCATATTGGAAAATTTGAATTTAAATTGCTACTACAAGATACATGCCTTTCTCTATCTGCCATCTCATTTAAAGTAATACCAGGTCTAATATTAGAGTGTAATATTTCTTAGTATAGTGAGTAATCGATACAATCACGTACTTCAATCATAGCATAAATGAATTTACCACTATAATTATCGCTAAAAGAAGCAATTTCGCAATTGCTCGAAAATTATCAGGTATAAACTTTCTTGGAATTGCTATAGGAAAAGAGAATAATTTGGACCTGAAACTTTCAATCACTACTTGTTTTTTTTTAGTATCATGACCTCATATTTCGGCACTTTTTCCTTATTGTAGCAATAGAGGTTAATGATGAATAGTGTGAATTTTGCCAAATATATACTATTTAATTAATCTACGGTGACTAAATCGATCGAAAATAGTTTTATGCCAGAAGTCAAATGAGGAGTTTACTTTGTTAATTAGTCACATATGGGAAGAATTTTTAGTTTTAGGGTTTGCAATAATTTAGGATAATAGGTTTTTTCACTTCATTTTACATTGCGAACTAGAAAGGACTGATAGAGTACATACCTACACCAAAGCTATCGTAAAAATCCTAAAAGCGTGTCTAATACACACATCAGACGTGACTTTAAAACAACTCCGATGTGGTAGAGACGTGGTTCTGTTAGTGATTCCTTCCCTTTTATTTGTTTCTTTGATCTTCGAAACTTTAAGTCGCTAAGAGTCATTTCCAAACCCTAATCTGTGGAAATGACAAAAGAAGAATAAGGGTAATTTCCAGGTTCTATCCATCCTCTATTCTTTTCTCTATCTTATGACAGCGTCTGTGATGGCTTTTGTTGAAGAGTCTGGAAGATATAAAAGACAATGTGTGAATATAATTGTTCCTCTACCATCTGGTCGGATTTCGCAATAAAATGTCAGATCAATCGTCGATCATCTCTTTAACACGATATATTGGCAAAACTGTTGATTACCACCTAACAATACACCAATCGTCAGATTAAATTCGGTGGTAAAATGTATTCCAAAGAAGAGTAACGAGAGATTATAAGTTTGAATTCCATTCTGTGTAACTGTAATGTGTGGCCATGCGTAAATTACCAGGCACTATAGGGTGAGTATATCTAGATTGGAGTTTTATAATAAATTCAGAACTATAATTAACAGAAAAATTTAACTCCTATGAGATCACTGCTATGATTCTGTAATTGCAACGATATCCAAAACCTCATTCTACATTTTCAACAACCTTTAACCATTGTATGCCTTTTATAGGAATAAATTGTATAAAAGAATTAATGATACAAAAAAGCTATTAAATTGGGGTAAGTTGTGAATGGGGAGTACTCCGATTCGATGAAATGTAGTATATATGTTGCAATAAGACCCCTATGATCTATCTGTATATCAATTCTTTAGTAGGTAGATAAATTACGGCAACTAATGCCATTGAAGGCAGTCTCCAAATTGGCAATCTATGAATAAATAATAAAAAAGAATCTGAGTGGATCGTTTATTGCAGAAATCAAATTAAATAACTAATTACACAAAACCTATTGGTTGTGTATTCTGTGTATTGGTAATTTGGGTGATTCAAACCATCTTATTTACCAGGTTGGAGTGGTAATTTATGAAAGTAAAGAAAAATATTAGATTCGAACTAGCGCGATTTTAGTTGGGATGCGACCCAAGAAAAAGAAACAATGATACCTTAACGCAACCTTGCAAAAAGCAGGGGTAAATACCATAACCTTTTATGACAAATGATTAGTTAATTTCCACGATTAAACCCAATAATACCCTAACGAAACCTTGTAAAAGGCAATAATCTTCTAACCTACTCTAACAAACGAGTAGGTAATTTCCACAAATATTACCAATAGTACTCTAACCTACGATTTCCAAAACACAATAATACCCTAACACAACCTTGCACAAAGCAATAATAGTATAACCT
The DNA here is from genome assembly GCA_963969495.1 of Ceratothoa steindachneri. NCBI lineage: Eukaryota > Metazoa > Arthropoda > Malacostraca > Isopoda > Cymothoidae > Ceratothoa > Ceratothoa steindachneri. The sequence goes on from OZ018336.1 coordinate 49,810,434, forward strand.
TATCTAACTAATGAATATATAAAAAAATAATTCCTCAAACCATGAAAATAAAACAACTCAAACCATAACCAAACGTAACGTTACCTATGTTTAGTTAATTTCCACAAAACAATATATACCTCCCAAGGATTCATATACAGATCATATAAAACTTTTCTGTATAGAAATTTTCCACAAAATCAAAATAACCGGAATTACAGGATTAAAGTGTTTATATTTTTTCCAGAATATTCGATACATAGACACAATATAAATTGGTGATAGATTAATGCATTTTATGTGCTGAGCCATTGAAGAAATGTTGCGACACATCGTGTGCTGTGCCGCACCTGTTAAATCTGAAGGAACAATCTTGAAGATATCTGCTGGGGTTGACAATCAATTTACTATTTTTGAAGATGATTATATTTAGTATTATAAATTAGACAGCAAATATTGGTTTGAATTAAGGTCCAGTTAAATTAATAAGATAATCAGGCAATGGCTTCGCCACTGCCCCCTACGGGAGGAGTTGCGTTTCGCTACTAAGATTAAAATTTAAAATCTAAAAAAAAGCGGCCATGGTTAAATTTTTAGAAATTTTCTGAACTTCGCCAATTATAATAATTTTAAAAAAGAAATCTAAACTTAAATTTTCCCACTTTCAAAATATCACGTTGCTAAAATATAGTTATAGAAGAAGAAGATATATAAAAATAAATTTTCTGATCTTCACCATTTATAATTCCTTGGGTTTTAATAAATTCACAAAATTTTGATTCTTATATTTATTTTATTATAAAAGAATTATTAGAAATGACTTTGATAAAAACATAAGTCATAACCAAACTAAAATGAAATTATTATTCAAATACTCAAAAATGATAGAGTTAGTGATGATAAAAGAAAGAGAAAAGACTTCATTGTTACTTTCTTCCTTAAAACTCCGTCAGTCTTTGACTCCTGACCTCTCTTTCATTAGAATGGTTCTCATTAGAATATTTGGTAATGGACAAAGTTTGATAATCCAATTAAATTAATCAATCGGAAGTTATTTAGCAATTATTATCTTTTTATTATGTCTATGTCATGTTAAAATATTACTATAGTCATCATCCGTCACGAATAGCAATGAGTTTGAATAATTAATTCTTTTTGATGGCAACTTATGAGTTTATTCGTTAATTTGCATTGATGAAAATCATTTATTTAAATAATTTTACTTCTTACTCTCTGTTAGGGGCAAGCGGTATTTATGTAGGTACTAAATAAACTTTTCCCATTAATTTATAAAATTTGTATAAATGCAACTTTCAATATATTGTACGGACTTCCACCTGCTATAGAGGATTCTTTCCTTTTATTGTTACCCTTTTGATAAATACTTTTGTCATAGGATTTGTGAATGCTCGACCACTTAGGTAAGCCACAGACGCTATGATCGATGTGGCTTTATCAAGTCACAATTTATAGCCTCATAAGTCACGCATTGTTTATCAATAAGTTTTACATTACCACTTTTTGTTACAATTTTAATTACTGTAATTAATATTCGTATTAGTTATTTATTTTTATATACTGAAGTAATAGGCCTTTTTTTGCCGCTCTCTCTTTACAAACTATCCTCGTAATACGCGCGTTTCTATTGTAATTTAAATCCAGGACAACCAATCGTTTTATTTAATGTTGAATGAGGTATTTGCTAAGGTTTTGAGCCATACAACTTCAATTTTATGGAAAGTTTAACGCCATCTTTCACACTCACGTGGGTCTAGGCAGGCGTAAAAAAGAGAGTAAGAAATTTAAAAGAGGTAAAAGAATGACCTCTTAAGGGCTAATAATTAGGTTTACTGCCAAACCGGGCTCGAGGGTCGTTAAAGATGAGCGCCTTCTCTCTACTCAATAGTTTAGTGAGTAACTAATTTCCCCGTCGTTTGGTAGATCTGAACCAAAAGATCCTTCTGTAAATTCTCCAGTTTCAAGTTCTTTGAATTATTATATTGCTGAAAACCAATTCCTTTCCTCTATAGACTCTTTATCGAAGCTTCAATAAGAATATTTTATAAATAAAAATATTACAAATGACGAGAATGGATTAATTACAGACGTAAAAGAATTACAATAAATCCTTCTATTTTGCTTCTATGTGGGCAACAGTGATACTACAGATATTAATAAATATTATACAAACTTCACTATTTGAAGTTTAACTGAGATGCAATTCCTGCAATTTTCACTCTTTACGTTTGTAGCTACAATCTTCTCCACATTACCTTATTCCTCTACTCTTCCGATAGTAAACGAAGCCAACTTATGTATAATACGAAACTTTACTTTTCCCCTCCATAGTAAATTAAACTAATTAATGCTCTCAATCATGTTTTATCTTCTTCAAGTGATCGTAATACGCCAGGTTCAGGGAAGCCGCAGCCGATCCCGTTTAACCGGAGATTAAAAGGCCTCTGCCCCATTCTCTTGACCAAGTGACTTTTGTTAGAAAATTGTAATGAATAGTCATTAGTGGTATTGTCTAAGAATCGAGAGAAGGATATGATATCGATAACAGAGAGATTCTTGTAATACTAATTCATGAATTCTTCCTCTATTCTAATAAAAAGGACATATAGGGTCATATGAAGATCCTTCCCCCCCCAAGTAGGTTGGGGGAGAGGATCTTCGTATGATTTAGTCTGGTGGGGAGGATCTTCAAATGATGCATTTTTTATAAATATTCTGAACTTTACCACTAATAATAATAATAATAATAATAATAATAAAATAATAAGAATATCTTGATTTTAGAAACATGCAAAAACATAGCAATTTTATTCAAAGAATTCATATAAAGTTTGACAAAAAAAAATGGTCAAGTTCAGAAATAGATGAATATCGAATGATTTGAATTAAAAAAAAAAATAAAAATAACTAGATTTGTGTTGATATGCTGTAGCAGAATGAGAACAAATGGCTACCCCGTGCGGTTCTGAACTCAGGTGGGTTCGGAGATCACCGCATGGAGCTGTGAAAGCATCGATGAACCTGGGAAAGGAAGCGGCTGACGCCGTTGTCACACACCCCAGCTCTATTTGCTTAGGGACCGATCTCATCGCCCCCCCCCCCCATCACGGCCACCTCTCCGCTAGCACGTATATAACGCATCGAATAAGTTAAGGGGGCAGTAGTGTTAGACTTCCTTCTACTCCGCAAACGAGCTAAAGGACGCCCCCCCCTCCCCGCAGCGGCAATTTCGATTCAAGTTGAAGGCTATATCGATCCCTGAACTCTGCCTTAGTCAATCGGCAAGCTTCGACATCAGTGAACTCTGCCATATTCAATCGGCAAGTACTTGAAAAGGATTTCCGACTCCAAAGGCTAGACAAGTGCTCCCTCGTCTGAAGTAAATGGTAAATCGACTTCTTCCGTCGCATTTATCGTTCTCCAACTAGCCCCTTTTCGGCAACGAGCAGGTAAGGTAATCGTAACCGTTGCAGCCTGCCGATTGATCTTGAATCTGGCTTCCACAAATGCTCTATTATTTCTGTGAACGCCCCAGTTTAAAATCCCCCTTTAGATCACCAAACTGAATTTGACCTCTTTAATCCTTTAATTAATCTATCTGTATCTCGTGTGGACCTTTAACCCCGTGTGGGTGACCACTCCCTTTAAACCCAATTTTTGTGTAAATATAAATATCATTTTGTTGTTAGTAAAGATATATTTTCGTCATTGTCTTTCTTTGGCAACCTTAGCGCGTACCAGCTACCTGTTAATCTTTGGCCAACTTGCCCTCTGAAATATTTGTTGAAAAGGACCCCGCAAAGTTAATAATATACCATCCCCACTGGTCTCCTAACAATTTCCCCATTCACTAACCGTCTTCAACCAACTTCGGCCCCAAGCCCGAAAGTACCTTCGTATATATATATATATATATATATATATATAAAGAGAGAGAGAAAGAGAGAAAAAAAGTCTAGCCATACCACGACATATACTTATATATACCTTACTCTTTTATAAAATCCGGTGATCAGGTGTGTCAGGGTCTTTAAAGGATCTTTGGAGAGATTTTTTAAAGGCAACCCTTTTTCTTTATTGTAATTGTCAAAGCTGAATACCGTTGGAGTTGCAAAGAGAAAACAAAACAGGAAACAACCCTGCCATATTTATTTATCGCTTAGTGTTTTTATGTGTGTTTGGACCTCCAACCTTTAATAGGAAAATTTTGTTAGGCGACAGAATTTTCACACGGTCACTTTAGTCTCCCACGGATTAGTAGTCTGAGCCCCTCTCATCTCACGTAAACTCCATTATTTTATTCTTTTTATATTTTTTTTGATCATATATTATATTAGTGTTAGTATTTTGATAGCAAAGCTGTTGCGTTTAAACAAGCATATTTCTCTCTATGTCAGTAGTTTGTGAGCCAAGCCTCCTCCGTCCTACGACGCCCATTAAAACCTTTTCTTTCGGACAAACAAAATGTCGTCGTTCGAGAGATTTAAACTCCAAGGAGAATCCCTCGGTTTAAGTGTCAAAGATCTTATCACCTATGTACAGGAAGACGATAGAAAAGAGAGAGCTGAACAAAAAGATATTAGAGAAATATCTCAACAAAAAGAGATTAGAGAATTAACTGAACAAAATGAGATTAGAAAATTAGCTGTACAAAAAGAAAATTAGAGAGAGCGAAGAACACGAGAGAATTCGCCAATATGAACTGGAATTAAGTCGTGATCTGCTCGAAACCCTTTCAGTAAATTCCCGTGTAGGAACATCTCAATCCCCCTCCATTAAACTCCCCACGTTCAAATATAGAGAGGACTTCGGATCTTTTCTCACTCACTACGAGAAAATTTTGAAGTTAATCATTGGGACATAGAGACGGGCGGTGTCGATAAGCTTCTTCCTCTATTTAGCTCGCCGCTCCGAGACCTAGTCGTATCGCACCTCTAGGAAATTACGGTGGATTAATCCATCCTCAAATCCGAACTTCTCACGGCGTACAATATGACGCCTGATTTCTACCGCACTAAATTACGCCACACCCGTATCCAACCAAATATGACCTCCCGTCACTTTAGTTATACTCTTTCCTGTACTTTTAATTTTTGGTAGACGCATCAAAAGTCCCCCACGAATATGAGTCCCTGATAGATTTTGTTCTACGGGATCAGTTGCTGGCGTCGCTAACACCGGAGATCCGTTCCTTTGTGAAGGATCGTCTGTGCAACTCCTTCAAAGAGTGCATAGAAGAAAAAAATGTTTATGTGGCGAGTCGCAACTTATACCCGAAGGAAAATAAAAAGCATCACCCTTCATTCCCCAAGAATAAATTTAATAACCCGCGGTTTCCTCCTAAAAACTCCCCAGAATTCACCAAAGTTACAGGCTCATTTAAGTCATGAAGTTTCCCTCCATCAGAACCCCGTCACGTCAAGCCTCTCATAACTAATCCCCCAGCGTCAACTTTTCCCCGTAGGTCAATCATATGTATTGCGTGCGGTGTCGAAGTCCACACGCGCCCAAATTGCCTTAAAAATTCCTAAATCCGTGGATATCCCATTCACCAGGTCCACCAGGTGAATGCTGCTCCTGCTCCCCCTCCATCTCGCCAAGAATCCCCGGATCCAATCTCGACTCCTAGGGCCACAGGGTGCCATGTAAATTTCATCTTCGACAATAATTCCCTAGGAAGTCTTAAATTTGAAAACGGAAATGTTAATGGGTGCCGAGTATCCACCCTCATCCGCGATACCGGGTGCACTTGTATCATGGTATCGAATAAACCTCTTCCCGCGGTGGCTCCCAACCACAAAAAGTTTGTGGTGGTCCAGGATCACTTGAGACAGGCAAAACGCTTCCCAATTATAAACTCTTACCTCGAGTGTCAGTACTCTTCCCAGTCAGCTGAAGACGTATCCGCTCCTATCCAATTTTGTTCCTTTTTGATAGGACAGTGGCCACAAGTCTCGACTAACCATGTGGTTCAGCCCGTTATCACGAGAGACCAGGCAGAGAAAGAATCTCAGATGCCCGCTGCCCTTGAAACTCGCTTAGATTCCAATTTAAGCTGCGTTATAAGCGAAGAATTCGCTCAAAGACAGAAGGAGTGCCCAAATCTCCTTGACTTGTGGGAAAAAGTTCGGAGCTTCGAGCAGGATTCGGTCCACAGTAAGAATACAGCCTCTTATACCGTAAAAGAAGGCTTGCTATATCGCGCTTGCTCGGATGGCGTCAAGCCTGAGACTCATGCCTTGTGTGTTCCCCGTTTGGATGTCCCCCTAGTCCTAAAACTTGTCCACGATAGTGTGTTTTCTTGCCACTTCAGCCACGATAAAATTATTCAGAGGATTTTTCTGTATTTCTACTGACTTTCTGCTGCAGTTGACATTTTGGAATACTGCCAATCCTGTGACATCAGCCAGAAAACCAAGGCGAAAGGGCATGTTAAGCCGGCCCTCCTTCAAATGAGACGGTTCATATCGAAACCCATTCATTCAAGATCTTACCCACTTCCGATTCATCTAAGATATGCCTTTAATGCTGAGGTTAACAATCTGCTCAAACCCCATATCCTTGAACCCTCCATGTCAAATTATTGTTCCCCAATAGTCCTGGTACGGAAACCAAATAACTCTTACCGCCTGTATGTAGATTTTCGAAAATTAAATTCTGTGCTTGTTTTCGATGCTGAACCGAATCCTTTAATTGACCAACACCTTCACTTGTTTTAAAAATCATAATTTATTAGCGAGCTCTACACCATCTACATTTTAATTGTAATTGCTCCATATCGATTTGTTTACCTTGTAATTATTATATCCACCAGCTAGGGATTAGCTTATATTTAAGTATTTCGGTTTATGTCCTTATTTTTTTCAAAGTGTACGTCTATGAGGCACATCGCCCTTGTCTATATGAAATTAGTATTTAGAAGCCTGATCTGGATCCAAAATATCTGAATCTGTACCACAGTAATCGTTTTGACATTTATGTAAAATGTATATTTGAATATCCATTCCATTCTTCCTTTTTAACTTTGTATAGCTTAGTGTATAAAAATTATTTTTATTTTTTTTAATTACGTTCCTCCTTAATTATCTTATGGTCAGCAATAATTAATTTCCTTTTCCGTTCATAAGTACACGCAGTTGGGTAGAATTAGCTTGTACACCTGATTGACGACAGGTCAGGAATTCCTTTTTTTGAAGCTTACCCCGTGACCACTCATTCGTCCTAGGGAATGTCACCTTTCTCTCCCAACTGAGAAAGTGCCGTCTTTTTGGATGGGGGGATGTAGCAGAATGAGGTCAAATGGCGACCATGTACCTTTCTGCATCCAGGTGGGTCCAGAGATCACTGCATGGAGCTGTGAAAGCATAGATAAACCTGGGCAAAAAAGCGGCTGACGCCGTTGTCACACGCCCCAGCTGTATTTGCTTAGAGACCGATCTCATCTCCCCCCCCCCCCTTCCCACGGCCACCTATTCGCTAGCATTCTGGTTTTCCGTTCGAAGGATTGAAATCCGTTGGACATTCTAACAAACCTTATCACTATCCCCCCTTTCCTTAAAGAAGTCGCCGAATTTTCCCTAAATTCGCACCAGGCGTCTATATAACGCTTCGAGTGAGTTTAGAGAGCAGCACTGTTAGAGCTTTCACCTACTCTGGCAAACGAGCTAAATGACGCCCGTCCCCCTTCCCCCAGCAGCAATTTCCAATCGAGTTGAAGGCTAAATCGATCCCTGAACTCTGCCGTAGTCAATCGGCAAGTTTCAACATCAGTGAACTCTGCCATATTCAATCGGCAAGTACTTGATAAGAATTCTCGCCTCCGAAGGCTAGACAAGTGCTCCCTTCTCTGAAATAAGAGGTACACCCACTTCTTCCGTCACTCTTATCGTACCCCAACTGGCCCCTTTTCGGCAACGAGCACGTAAGGTAATGGTAACTGTTGTCGCCTGGAGATTAATATTAAATCTGGCTTACTTAATTGCTCCATTATTTCTGTGAACACCCAAGTTTAAAATCCCCCTTTAGATCACCAAACTGAATCTGACCTCTTTACTCCCTTAATTAACCTATCTGTATCTCGTGTGGACCTTTAACCCCGTGTGGGCGACCACTCCCTTTAAACCAAATTTTTTATGCAAATATAAATATCATTTTGTTGTTAGTAAAGATATATTTTCGTCATTGTCTTTCTTTTGCAACCCCAGCGCGTACCAGCTACCTGTTAATCTTTGGCCAACTTGCACTCTGAAATATTTGTTAAAAAGGACCCTGCAAAGTTAACAATATACCATCCCCACTGGACTTCTAACAATTTCCCCATTTACTATCGGTCTTCAACCAACTTCGGCTCCAAGCCCGAAAGTACTTACGTATATATATATTGTCGTGGTATAAGTAGGACCGAGTGATTGAAGGAGTTGTTACGTATGGGTTGTTTACGTACTATAAAAAAGACGCCTTGACTTACGTTTTACCTCTCTAAGAGTGCTATATATGTTTGATTATTATTATATTGATTATTGATGTCTTTAAACATTAAGGATTCTTTGTACAATACGTAGCAATTCGAGGATAGAATAAAAAAATTGTTATAACAAACTAAACTTTAATTAAAACACAAAAACAAAAATAAACCTGAACTACAGAAATATTAAGAATTTAAATACACAATAAGGACTTCAATAATTCTCAAGTAAGGCTTTCTAACTTGACCTACTTGACATCATAGTGATGGTTGATCCACCACTCACTTCAATTTAAAAAAAAACAAATGATAACGGCCTTTACCGGCCACAACTACTTCTGTTGTTACCCCTTGGAATTGGTTTGAGTCTGACCTTGAACTCAATGAGCTACTTTACCTCAGGAATGTTATTGCCTTGAAAACGCGTGCCGAGCGGCCAGATGGAGGTTGCGGGCGAATAACTTGAAAGCCACAAAGGACTTTGGCAAATGTGGCAGCTGGGGAGCCCCACGGGACTCGGAGGGGGCTTTTTCAAGGGCGAGGACTCTACTTGTGCTTTACGATGTACTAGGATCGGAGAAGTCTCTCTGACGAGAGTAAGTTGAACTTGGTTCTTAAACCAAGTTAACTTGCCATTCGGTGTGACCACCGGGAAACGCACTCGAGGAGAATCTTTTTCTTCTTACTTTTGGAATTCATTAAGGGCGAGGAAAATCTTGGTGCTTTCTACTACTCCGGGATAGGGGGGGGGAAATCTCTGACAAGACTAAGTTGAACTTGGACAAGTTAACTTAAAGTTCGGTTTGGTAATCAGGAACTAGCTCGAGGATGAGCTGCTTCTTAGTCCCTTCTCTTGGTAGCCCGGCCTCTCTTGCCGGGGACTTCGTAGCCTGGCTGACTCACGTATTCTACCCTGTTTTTCTCAAGTCTTTGGTATATATACCGTCACCCCACTGGGGTAGGGGTAGGAAAGGGAGGTTGGCTTGTGGACAGGCCGCAGGGGGGTTCTTACTCTAACGGTTTTTCTCAGGAAGTATTACCTCAGGACCTGCTGGGTCTTCGAGCTTGAGAGAAACGCATCTCCAATTTCGTACTTGAGGTGAAATTCAATACACACTCGTAGGGGAGATCTTACAGTTTTAACCGTTCTGCTTTTCATATCGAAAAAGGGCGAGGGGATGTGGTTACAAGATTGACCCAAGGTGCCTATACAGCCCGGATGTTTTGCGGTCAACGTCCCGTGTCTCAACTGAGAGAGGAGGGAGAGGGTCAATTCCCCTACATATATATATATTTTTATATATATATATATATATATATATATATATATATATATATATATATATATATATAGAGAGAGAGAGAGAGAGAGAGAGAGAGAAAGAGAGAGAGAGAGAGAGAGAGAGAGTGTCTGGCCATTTCACAACGTATATAGATATAGACACATTTTGCCCATATACTCAGTATCAAGAGCACTATGGGCCGTGATACTTTAAAGACTGTTGTGTTGCCCTTGCTAACTGAAGATTCTCTCTCAGTTATTAATTGGCTTAAGCAACGCAGAATGCTGAAAATTGAAATGAAATGTCCCTCTTGTGATAGTGAAATGAACTGGACTAAGTATGCCAAATCTAATGATGGCTATGCTTGGAAATGCCAGACCAAAGATTGTGCTAAGTATAAATATACAGTATCTATACGGACTGGATCGTTTTTTTTCCAACTCTAGATTAACGCTTCAGACCTGGGTTCATGCAATCTATATGTGGATGAACGTATTGGTTAATAAAGAGCAAGCCATCAAGTTGGTGTTTCTGAGAAAACCACGATCGACTGCTAAAGTTTTTTCCGAGAAGTGTGCAGTAGAAATCTTCAGGCTAACCCATTTAAACCTGGTGGTCCAGGAACAGTTGTGGATATCGATGAATCGTGTTTTTCTCGCAAACCAAACCATCATCGTGGCTGAGGACCTCACACTCTTTTGTGGGTGTTTTAAATGGTCGATACCAGCACTTCACTAGGAACAAGATAAATGGAAATTGTGGATAAAAGGGATATTGCCACACTTCTTCCTATAATACAAGCAGTAGTGCAACGATGATCGATAATCCACAAAGATGAGTGTAAGGCATACATTAATACAGAAGAAATTAGCTTCACACACAGGACAGTGAACCATTCACTCAATTTTGTGGATTCGCAAACTGGTGTCCACACTCAGGTCATAGAATCGTACTGGAACAAACATAAATCACATATCAGCATGATGCGAGGATGCAGGCGGGACTGCTTGAATTTTTATCTTCAAGAATTTCTGTAGCGTGACCGTTTCTTCAGGAATGCTTTTGATAACCTATGTAGTCATATTTCCTTACAATATTTAGTGTAATAATTCATTTTTTAAAAACCTATGTACACAAATTTCCGGCAATATTTAGTGTAACAAAAGAGTAATTTGTATAATGTTTTATTATTTATTCCTTATTTAGTTTATTTATATTAAAATGTTGGGGGGTGGATCTTCATATAAGCGCGATGGGGGGGGGGTCGGATCTTGATATGTGCGCGATGGGGGGTGGATCTTCAGTTGTGTACTTTGGGGGGAGAGAAAGATCTTCATATGATCCGACTTATACAGTAGCACAAAGTATTGGCCTACCAAAGGAGTAAGCAACGTAATAATCAAGCAAAGGATGGAATAAATCTAAATATGCGATGAGAAAATTAAATAGGGCTATTATTTTTAAGTCAAAAATTATCATATAATTTGATATTTATTAAAGTTATTGGATAGGATTTAATTAATTAGTCGCAGATATAAGGTGCCTTAAGTAGGAAGAATTTAAATTACCAAATCATCATAAACTCTGTCTGCATTAATGCATAGTAATTCTATTTTTTCGGGGCTACGTACTCATAATTTTTCTTCTATTTTTACCAGCCGTTTCTTAATGCTTTTAGAGGGGAACTAATTCGTTTAGTTTTAGTTAAAAAAATATATACAAAATCTCCCGGCCTTTGTATTATTTCTCATGCAGAATTGATTCATCAAATATATAGCCACCAGGCAATAGATTTTCTACTAAGAATAAAATTTAAAATCTTTAAAAAAGCAGCTATGGTTAAATTTTTATAAATTTTCTGAACTTCTCCAATTATAATAATTTTAAAAAGAAACTCTAAACTAAATTTCCCCCCTTTTAAAATATCACATTGCTAAAATATAGTTATAGATAAAATAAAAAAGCAGCCTTACTTAAATTTTAATAATTTTTTTAACTTCAGCAATTGTAATTGATTTTCTTTTAAAACATTATAAAGCATTGGATAATCATATTTATTTTTTAGGAACTAAACTATTTTGTTTTTTCAAACTCTCAAGAAATTCTAGAAATTACCTTGATAAAAATTTAAAATATGCTTAAGTCATAACCAAATCAAGAGGAAATAATTATTCAAATAATCCAGAAAATCCCGTTCTTAAATTATAGAGTTGGTGAAAATGATGACGATGAAAATAAAAGTTTGTATAGCTGAACGCAGCGGGAATAAAGTTATAGAGTTACCATCTGATTAAAGTATAGTTTTGTAGAAAATGTCAAGGATATTATGCTATTGAAACCTAAGGTAGAATATGATAATATGGTCACTTAAGTGAAGTGAGCGCATAAATTTTCACTCTTTTATTCATGAAACTATCCAAAAGATAGCTATAGTCATAATCAGGCAATGGGTTCGCCACTGCCCCTTACGGAAGAAGCTTGCGCTTCGCTACTAAGATTAAAATTAAAATCTAAAAAAAAGTAGCTATGGTTAAATTTTTATAAATTTTCTAAACTTCGCCAATTATAATAATTTAAAAAAGGAACTCTAAACTAAATATCAGCCCTTTAAAAATATCACGTTGCAAAAAAAAAGAGTTATATAAGATATATAAAAATAAATTTTCTGAACTTCATCATTTGTAATTCTTTGGTTTTTACAAAATTGACAAAATTTCGATGCTTATATTTATTTTTGAACTTCACCATTTTGTTTTTTGATATTATAAAAGAATTATTAGAAATAACTTTGATAAAAAAACATAAGTCATAACCAAACTAGGGTGAAATTATTATTCAAATACTCAAAAACATCCCCTTCTTAAATTATAGAGTTAGTGAAAACTTAAACTGTAAAACTTTATTTTAAATTTTAGGAGAAAAATCACGACGAAAGTTAGCAATAATATAAAAATTCAAAATAATAAATAATATACAATATACAATTCTTTATTTAGAACCCAAGTGGCTACTATCCTCAGTGTCATTATACCAGGTCAGGATCCAATGGAAAGAAGGAAAAGGAACAGATATTTGGATATTCTTACTTTCGAAGATTTCAAACAGCTATCCTCACCTCTAATGGTTCTAAGCGAGATTCATCGGTGCCTCTTGGAAAAGAAGACTTTTGAAGAGACTGCGACAGATTGAAAAGACGTAGACTTAACGCATTACAAGGACGGTCCTTCCCTCTCTGTCTACCCTATTGATGGCAAGTTGGCTAGTAAAGCTAAGTCTCCATAAGAACCTAATTGAGCAGGAGCCATATCTGAACCGAGCGGCTTGCTCAGCGCAGGCGGAAGCTTAGCCCAGGATAGGTTAGTACCCGTGTGTTCACCAGATAGTGAACCGAATTAAACAGCGCTCTAAATCACTATCTTCCTCTAGCCTCTTCTACCTTTTTTCCTCGTTTGCTTTCTTAGTAGTTGAAGATTGGCTAAATCATCGATGAACTCGACCAAACGGGTCCCTTTGCTTCTCCTTAAGGGTGCACACAAATCTAATCGTACCTCTGCATTCGAGATCATATACGAGGAACTCAGCGTAGTGCTATTTTGTCTACTGGACTATTCAAACTCGTATTTTTCCTTATGCCAGCACGACAAAGAAGTAGATGAATTACTTACAGAAATAGCCACAATCTTCTTAGTAGGTATCAGTTTGGAGGCAAACTCCCTGCAAAAGTGAAGCCCGGAAAACCGTTTACTGTCGCCAGATCGATCCGTGGATCGAAAAGCATTATTCTGACCAGATAAAAAAAGGAAATTGAGCGGACTCAGAATTCGGCCAGAGTAGAGTAGATAATAAAGTTCACTAATAGAAACAATGGTACACAATATTCTCACGCGTTAAAAGTTATTTTCCGGGATACCGAAATGGAAAGTAAAGCATGAGAGTTCGGGTTGCTAGCGTTCCATTTGAAAATAACCCCGAACAGATAAAAAGTGACGAGTTCATTAGCGTAAAAACATGTTTCAATTGTTTTACTCCCGAGAAACACTGCGAATGCCAACTAAAGGAAATCAAGTGGTGTTCCGAATGTAGTAGTAAGATACACACTTTGCGCGAGTGTGACTCTCCAGGAAAGAAGTGCTCAAACTGCAACGTCAGCCATCGAATCATGGCAATGGCCTGCCCTCCAATACGTGCGAAGGCGACAGTACGACAATTAAAACAACACCAAAATATAATAGAAGTTAAATAAGCTGAGTCACTTAACATTCTAGCATGCATTTTACATGCTCATGTACTAAATGTAAGCAAACCCGGGGACATACTCGAAAGAATTTAACCTGATGTTAAAAATAATGGATTCGATGAGTTGTAGTTTCCCCGGAAACCTCCGTCGGCAGATATCTTGAGCGTGCGATACAAACCTGAGGGTTCTGCCAAGTACAACAGCAGCAGGAAGCCGCCAGCAAGCCAGAAAGACAGCTTCCAAATGCAGCGGAATCAAGAGATCTTCGAATCAGAAAAAAACGCAACAGCGTACTATAGAAGCAATAGAGACAGAGGAAGCCCCAGTGGAAAGTAGTTGTAAGGAGATTAATCCTTCAGCCCAAGCAAAAACCCCAAATGTAGCGAGTGAAGCATCCACCGCAAAAACCAGCGAGGAAGACGGAGAGAAAAATCAAGGATTCTAATTGAGGTTCTTCGCGTCAGAAGAGAGATCCTTCCCGGAGAAAAAGAAGAATTAATTCAAGGGCTAAAGAAAGGATACGTGAAGTATTAATATAAAGGTCCGTACACAGACAGAGAAGTTTACAAACTCATTACTGGTGGCAATTTACTTATTCATCGTGAACTATGTCACATAATAACCCATGAAGAATTTAAGAAAAGGCAAAGCGAAACGGGTGAGCTAAATCGACCATCATTAGGGAATCCAGAAAAGCAGAAAAGAGATAAAGTTCGAAAGAAAAAACATCGAAATAACGGCTCAGCGAAGAAAATTGAAAATCATTAGTCACAATGTTGCGGGCTGAACGAAAAAAGACATTCACTAATCAACGCATATTTAAAAAAAGCCCCAGAAATTATAATATTAAATTAAATTATTACAAACCCAGAGATTTATAAAATCAGAATATTTATTTACACATTAATAGCCAAGAATAGAGACGATGTCAAGTTTGACGGCGTCGCAATTGCGAACGCATCTCTGGCAATAAAACTTCAGAGAGTTCAGAACTCCGCTGTATACATAAATACGGAGAGGAGAGATACCGAAAGGAAATTACCAGACCTACACCAGGAAATCAAACTTCTTGCTACTAATATATACCTACACAAAAGTGAATGTAAGGTATGGGATAACCTGAACGACATCCTAAATGAAGAAGACTTAAGATCTATGGAAATCCCGCAAATACATAGGATTAACAACAAAGGGAACTATAGGAGCGGAAAAGCGGACCCAAGAGGGGTACCGGCACCTGTCTACACATATAACTGAGGTTGAGGGGAAATGCCTAGAACAATATGAAAAGATTACATCTGCACTGAAAAGTAAAAGCAAGCTAAGTACAAACGAAGAGCAAAAGAAGCGTGAGAGCCTCCACACAACAGCAAAAGAAGATTGAAAATTCGGTTGAAGAAGGAAGAAATCAAGAGATGGCTGGTCACCCAGCAATTACAATCAACTCAACTTTTTTCCCTTTCTTACGAACTCTACAATCTCTATCCACTCATCTTCTACTATACACTTAATTTTTTCTTACTTTTTTAAGACTCTATAAACGTTATTCTTGTCCATGCAATGAATTGATACCTATTCAAATCGACGAAAGGGACAAATGGAAGTGTAATTGTGAAGATTTGTGGCTCCTGATTTGACCCGCGATCTTTGGGGCTACTTTTATAGCTACTTTCTTTTTGCCTCACTCACTTCATTGTTTCGACTCGTTATTTTAGGACGAGAATAAAAATTAAAATTTTTTTGGCAGATTCGATCTTGTTTTAACTGAGGGTTAATTCAAAATTCGTTTATCAACTTGTTTCTGAGACCAAGCGGGGAGGTATGGAGGGCGAAGCCCCTCATATAGAAACCCAGGTACGGCTCAAAACTCGCTTTCAGTAAGCAAACACATACCCGAATAAGCGAATACATATATCGGCTTCCAGTAACCAAACACACTTTCGCATAACCAAATACATAGCAAATGATGAAACACACCGATATCGTTCAATTTGGAAAAAAAAACTACAACCAAATACAGCTAATGTAAAACATTACCAACGCTTTTCATACTTCGTTTCGGTGAACACAATTCCTTGTTTAATAAAAACAAAGAAAACTATGTCAAAAGACAAAATAGTGGCAGGCATATATTATTTAGGCTAGATCAGTGATAAACTTACGAAAATAATAAAAAATACCCCCAAAAATGCTACGTTTTACCCGTCTCTATAAACATGAAGGGAAGCTGGGATAAATAAACAGTTAACGCATTTCATACTTAATTCGACGAACACAATTCCCTGACAAGAGGAACAAGTGATTTTATTTAATGAAAAAACAAGTAAACTACGTCAAAAGACAAAATAGTGGCCGGCATATATTATTTAGGAGAGATCGATAATAAACTTACGAAACAACATAAAAATACCAAAGTTGCAAAATACACGCTTCTGATTAGTAAATAACGGGGTATAATATAGGGCTCTAATTGGCCAGTGGGATAGTTGAAAAAAGAAAACAATAGGAAACTTGCTAAAAAAATAGGGCGGGAAATCAAGGGCCCTGAATCTTCACAATTACCAATGGAAAACTGTCAAGCGCCTATGACTACTGTGGAAGTTTAAGCAAACCTCTCAGAAAAGGGAATTAGTTCTCAAGAGTCTGCTAAAGGCACCATGACAGACGAAAACCTCGATAAAATAAAATAACTCTGCTGTTAAAAAGAGAAGAAGAGGAGTCCGTGCAGTCGAATGAAGAAAAGAAAGAGCTGTATAAAAAAAATGATAAAAAATATGATATTTGTATGCAGTTAAATAATGTCGAAAAACCCAAGAAGTCAGTTCGTGAGAATCCAGACATTTGTCTTCGAGGCACACGAAAAAAGGAAGCAAAAGATCAAAAAGCTGAAACTTGCCAGACTTGTTTAATAACAACCTCAATATTGCCCTCGATTAGTTAAAAATTTCTTCTAATAAAAAATAATCTAATGAAATTTGCGGATTTGGAAATGAAACTTGCGAAGGTTCCAACGATGTGTTACAGCATCATGAGATTAGCTCCATGTGCCCCTAAAAAAGAGTAAAGAAGCGTCGAACAAACAAAAGACTTGCTGACAGTCGTCTGAAGCAGATACACAAATCAAGGAGGAGAGTCCTTATACTCGTATCTGTGTTCCTTCTACAAGCGTCTCTAAACGTAATAGTACTGAAAGCTAGAAAACACGAGCCAAATTTGTCAGCCTAAGAGACAGCGGAGTAAAAGCAATACTTTTGATTGCCATCAAGATGAAGGCAGAAGAGGAGGGAAAGAGAGGCAAAACTTTCTCAATTGCAAATGGAAACAAGAAGCCTGGACAAAGAAATCACCAAATAGGTCGAAGAATTTCGGCTTCTGATTATTTCGAGATGAAAATAGAATGAGAGCGGAAAAAATATATTTTTATTAAGATAAAAAATATATTATCATAAATATCCATTCTTATTTGAATAAATACTAATTTTATATTTTTTAAAAGTGATATCAGGTGTTCAGGTGAAAGGATATACATAAGAACTTTATATTTCAAGGTGATTTGTAGTTTGCGTTTTGAGAAGAATCAAAATTCTTTAAATGTGTTTCCTAACTACCTGTATACTTTTCTAATGCCCGCAAGGTTGTAGAGGGTAGGGAAGGGGCAATACCCCTTCCACAGCTGAAATCTGGAGTAGTGGCTCGCCCTCCTGCCCCATTGTCCCAAGGGAACCTAGTGATGATCTTTTTCACCTTTTTTAAATCTCTCACTTTCTTCTCCGCGCCTGCTTAGGCCCAGCAAAGGGTAAAAGAGGGTATTAATCATTTATAAATAATACATATTTTGATAAAACTGAATATTAGGAGTTAGAGACAATCAATTCAGCAAAGAACGTGAGGAGCTGAAAGAAAAAGTTTAAATTACGTTAATTAACAGTGAATTTTATTGCGTTTATGACTAATTGCCTCTCCTAAAGAATATAAGAATTTTTCTTTAATTTTATGGAACTGAAATCAAGATAAGTTTCAAAGGAAAAGAATAATAATAACACAGGTCTACGTTTGAAAAAAAATTATGTTCCTCAGGATTTCTTTGTGGTTTCTTAATGTATCAAACCTCCTGAGCTAAAAAATGAATGTATTTTTGTTCAATCAGGGCAGATTTTCTCATTACAGCATACACCATTTTCATTGAGATTACCTCATTTTCATGAAAAGAAATTTTCAAAAACCTTTCTCTATCTAATAATGCATTATTATTGTTATATCATAGAAACAGGAATAAACGTATGTAAACTATAATCCGTTTAATAAAACAAAAATTAAAGAATGCAACATAATAAAGAAAAAAATTCTAATTTCCAAGAAAAGACGCCCTTGAGGATTTTTGTCCCATTTACCCTGGTACCAGGATTCCATTGTTTTTATGTTCTCGTGGAATCTTTCTCCCTATTCGTTACTGTTATCCCCGCAGTTGTCGGGAAAATAATCCAGATGGGACTGTAAAATGTGTATCTTTATAGACCTTCGAGCTCCCAAATATTTACGACTTGTTAGAAGCTGATTGACCAGGGCAACATATTCTGGGCTTCTTTTCTTACCTATAAAATTATTAACTAGAGCTTTGAAAACTTGCCAGGCATCTTTTTCTATGTCCGTCATTGATGTCTCAAATTGCTGATCTCTCATCAAGTTCCTGATCTGAGATCCATCAAAAATTTCCACATGGAGCTTAGCGTCACTGATTTGAAGAAAATTAAGGGTTTTGACAAAATTTTGATTATGCCAACCTTTATATGCAATATAGGAATCAGTATTTTGTGAGGAGGCACTAAAGGTTTAGCTATCATATTGTTTGATCCAATTCTAAATGTTTCTCATGGTGGTCAAACCTTCTTCTCATAGTGCATACTATCAGCACGACTGTCCCTTTAACATAGGAAACAGGGATGCTTCGTGTAGTCTGTTTGCGTTCCAAGTATAAGAGACACTACATGAAAAGAAATTTAGAAGGGTATGTAAATTCAAAGTGCAATATTTCTTAAAACAGATTCAAAGTAATATTTCTTAAAACAATAAGAATATGAATATGTACTGAAAATTTTTGTATGCCAATGCATTAAATCATTGTATTAGAACTAATTGGATTTACATATGTACATCTTAGTTTGAGTTTATTGAGTTATGTTGTATACCTTTTCAATTTGGATAAGTTCGCCATTAACCCCAAAAGATGCATTAACCTATAGGGACACACTCCAACAAAAAAATACAAGTAAAAAATGACATGAGTTCCAGATTTGCATTCATGTAAAATGTAAGCTGACCAAAAGGTGTATACAAGTATTAACAATTAAAAAGGAAAATGTCAATATCAAAGAGTTTAGAAATGTCAACTGTAAAATGATATTACCTTTAAGTTACCACATATCCTCCAATTGTGGGTAGAGTAATTTATTGCATCCAGCAATTTTTTCATATTTTCATATCTTTCAGCAAGTTGGATTGAATGGCCTATAGGAACGAAAGCTATCTTGTTACCAATATTCAATAACACAGCTTTTAAACTTCTACTGGAGGAATCCATGAAAAGTCTCTATTCTAATGGATTGTAGGGAATTCCAATGGCCTCAACAAGTCCTTTAATATTGGCGCAGTGTAATAAAAAGCTGGAAGAATGTTTTTAATAAATAGCTTCGAAACTCTTGTTCTCTATTTCCGTACCCAAGAAATGTTGTTTCTTTAGTGAGATGATTACTTTCACGAAGTCGAGAGAGAAGAAGATGTGCATTCTCATTTGAAAGCCCCAATCCCTGGTCAGGTCATTTAACTGAACTTGAGTAAATGGTCTTATGACCATATCTTGTGTGGAACCTGATAAGATTCAGATGTGTCATAATCTTGATCAACTTCGATATTAATCTCTTCATGGACCTCTATAAGTTCAGGGGGAGAAGGTATAGGAATTCATGGACCATGGGGCAGTTCAGGTATAGCGAAGCCTCGAATTTTCCCCGCTGATGATTGTTTTGATCGTGATTTTAATATTGTTCTCTTTCCCAATTGTCGTAGCATGGGGATCCGAAATATTTTGGCGGTGAGCAAAGAAAGAATGTCTATGGAGGAATTTGTTGGCGATTGTCTAAATCTTTGATTCATGGTCTGAGAGAGATGAATCATGTGTGGCGCCCTCAGTTTTCCTGGAGTTTTTCTTTATCTTAAACCAAATTGGTACGTAAATTGACATAATAAATCGCACAATTTCGTTTAACGTGCTGGAGGGTTCACTGGTTGAAACATGAAGGCGCAAATATCTATTTGCTGTTGTCAGCCACCTGGAATGTGCCATCTTACCTGGATTCGAGCAGTGAGAGCTGAAGAGCAGCTACCGGTAGTTCAACACTGCTCTGTAGATGTCTAAAAAATACTTCTCGTCAGTGCTCAACTCGTCATCATCTATGTCAAAGTTAGGAGATGGAATGGCATCAAATTCTGTAATTAGAAGTTTTGCACAGTCATACAGTTGTTTCCCACGTGGTCCAGTAAAACCCACTGGCCCAGTTGTTTTGCCATCCTAAGTCTTCAATGAGATTTCGACGTGATAATCATTACCGTGTAACAGGCATATGATCCACTGAACTAGCCTTTTTAGTATCATTTCAATCATACGAATGGCTCCACCCTTTCGACCCGTGTTCACTGCGATACCATCACGGCCCATAGCCACAATGTCGCCAGTGTTAATATTGTTAGTCTCTAGAAAGTTTGTGTTATTTCAGTGGCAGAACCTGACGCAGGAGTGAAATTTCCCATGTAATGGGATTCTGATTAGAAGTTTTGCGCAGTCATACAGTTGTTTCCAAAGTTTGCCAGTAAAACCCACTGGCCCAGTTGTTTTGCCGTCCAAGTCTTCAATGAGATGTCGACGTGATAATCATTACCGTGTAACAGGCATATGATCCACTGAACTAGCCTTTGTAGTATCATTTCAATCATACGAATGGCTCCACCCTTTCGACCCGTGTTCACTGCGATACCATCACGGCCCATAGCCACAATGTCGCCAGTGTTAATATTGTTAGTCTCTAGAAAGTTTGTGTTATTGCAGTGGCAGAACCTGACGCAGGAGTGAAATTTCCCATGTAATGGGATTCTGATTCTTGAACTAAAACTATATGCTATTCTACCACAGTTTATCTATGCTTCACGTGGTCTATTTCTTCTTGTGTCGTTGTTTTATCTTTTCGTCCGTCAAGAAAATGCCCTGTAACGGTAGCGTGATCTTGTCATCCTGCTGATGCTCAGATCGAACTACTTTTCTGGCTTTTCTATCTTATTTCGATAAATCACTTAACGGAGATCATCTTTTCGTATCGAGCCAGCATCTTCTAACATCGAAGAAGAAATAAATAGGGCAGCTTTGTCTGAGACGCCCGTACGATCACAAACATCAGCAAGTGCTTGGAGTTTAATTCTCGTTTTTTTCTTCATGTCATCTATGTATCCGTGTTAGTTCATACGATGACGATGATTCTGTAAATGTATCCTCGGTTTTACTAGAGGCTCTTGATGACGAAGAAAATTGTTCCTGAGAAGTTTCTTGTTGTTTACTAGTCGACGGTTTTTGATGTTCTGCTATTCTTTCTTGT
Source organism: Ceratothoa steindachneri (assembly GCA_963969495.1). Lineage (NCBI taxonomy): Eukaryota > Metazoa > Arthropoda > Malacostraca > Isopoda > Cymothoidae > Ceratothoa > Ceratothoa steindachneri. The sequence goes on from OZ018336.1 coordinate 49,832,055, forward strand.
TTCAATAGCGCCAATCTTCTTGCAAGAGTCTGCTTGCTTATATTTTTTGTTTTAGCATTCAAAGTACCTAGTGTCATTTTACGTTTACTTCTTTGGTCGAGCAAAAACTGTTTCTTTTCCAATAGTACTTGTCGTTTAGGAGGGCAGCTGCATTTTGTCAAATCAGGGCATTTACAAGCCGATATGTCAAATATGTCAAGGTTTTTCTCTAACGATTTGTTCTTCTATTTTGCGTTCAGTGATTTAATGATGTTAGCCATTTTATCACGATAGCTTCTCAACATTTTATTATCCGTACTGTCGAAACTGTTGGAATGGAAGCTAATTTCACAAGTATTCCAGTCTCTTAGTGACCACAGCGGCGATATCTTTGAATGTAGGTTCCTTCGTCGATGATCTCAACTCAGTTCTCAGAAGATGGTAGTATTGCATCACATCTTCATATGTGGGAAAACATCGCAAATTCAAATTATTCACAGCACCAAATATTGGACACGCAACCGACCTTTTAGTTTTAGCGGTAGCCGTCCTGTAGAGATTAAATACTAATGTATTTCTCTGTTAAACAATATAACCTAAAATAAAGTTATAAGAAAAACAAATAAAGATATGAGCAGAGATTGAATACGCTGAGGAGCCACACACACTGAGGACTCAAGGACCCAGTTGCAGAATACACACACAGTACACATATGCCTTCAATGCTGCCAAAAGGCAACTGAGGAAACTGCGCCGTGAGCACTACGTGTGACATTGTTGCCAGTGCCGGGGGTAAAGTATAAAATATACGGCAAAGCGCTTGGAAAAATAAACATGCGAGGAACTTTTCATCGATTTTATAGTTATTAGGAACAATTTTGATGCATATTGAAATATTTTGAAAATTACAAGAAAAATACGCTTTTGACTACTAATTATGATTTTCATTTTTTGCCCGGGGCAGAGGATGGTTACCTATTTAACTAAGATTTTGCAGAGGCTTTTTACCCATGCATGCGCAAGTCTTTGTCTCCATTATAATATGGAAATCGAAAAAAATGTAAAATGGATCCACCCTAATACATAACAATGACATTTTCAGGAGCCAGTATAATAGAGAAAGCTTAACTATTTGATACAATGCTCACCTTTAAGATTTATCATGCAAAAACAGCAGTCCGTAGTGTGGTCCTTGCCCTCTTTCTACACCAGGGTTGTTCAACCTTTTTTCCCAACGGGCCAAATTAGAAATTTAAGTATATTCACTAGGCCACAGAAGTACTTAAACATAAATTTTAAAAGTTCAAAGATATATATAATTGCAAACGAAGTATTGTATATTAACAGCCAAAAATTAAATTAGACATAAAATAAAACAAAATAAATGTGATTTGGGAAATTGCCTTCCTTTTATGATATTCTCAATATCTGGTTTTCAAAGTAAATGAAAATATACCTAAAAATAATGCTCCGTAAGAATAAAATCTGAGTAAGCAGCGGGCCGCATGAAAATATTAAGTGGGACGCAATGCGGACCGCGGGCGTGGGTTGGACGTCCCTGCTCTACACCATGGGAGCACCAAAAGAGAGAGACTTCTGTTTGCCTTGACTCCAGCGTCTTAAACATATGTAGCATCCTTTGCAGCAGATATGTGGTGCAGAACTTTTATCTTCATCTCATAGTCTTACTCCAAAATATGCAGGATACAAGGATTTAATTACAGGAGAGATTGTACATTGCTGCTCTGAAAAGTGACCGTGCTGCAAACATAACAAAATTTATCGGAGCTATTCTTACATTTTCTGTTCATTTTTAACTCAACGACTATTATTATTATAATGCTAAGCAAATTCTAACCTGTAAAAGTATAAACTTATTAAGATAATTACTTAAAATGTATACAAAATTTACTGCGAATACAGTACTGCAAAAACTATTGAAATTTTGATGTAATATAGGAGATGTATAAACTATAAAATTAATATCACCCCCTGTATGGCAAAGACTGGACCTGATAGAGAAAAACTGATGCCAGATTCAGATTTAGGATGTCAATTTTATTGAGAAACACTACAGAAAACAAGGTTCATTTTTGAAGCAGACCAGTGTAATATATACATCAAGAATAGTTCCTAAAAGAATGAGAATCACTTTACCCAGTCATAGCATGCGGTTAGTATAACAATGGATAACGACCTACACAATGCATCGGGTACACCTGGATGATGGTCTTCATTGCTATAGTAACAACATACCATCAAAATAATAATACTTTAAAGAAGGAGGAATATACAAAGAGATGAATTCGAATAGGTATTGAAATCCATGAAAATTATACTTAATTGTCTGAATGTCTTGAAATGTCTTTACTTTAATGAAGGTCTCTCCTAAAAGAAGCCTGAATGCAAAGAATATTCTGAAATGCAAAATACTATATTTGAAAGCTAACCTTCTTATGTCTGATGGATTGAGCACCTCTTCGTTCTTGTCGAAAATTCTTCTTCAATAATAACAAATTGCAGAAGCAGAAATCTCTCCAAAGAATGGTGTTCATAATTGCTGGGGGGCTAAATCACGTGAGGGGATGGTGTTTACACTGCACTATCAAGCTAGGTGGAGGAGCTGCCTCTAGCAGCCAACGGGTAGCCGCCGGGCGAGGAAAACCCCGACTAATCCAACGGCCAATTGTAGGGGAGTAAACCTTAGGAGGACCTTACCAATTATATTATTCCATAGAGAATGAAAAAAAACCAAAAGAGTTTTAAATGTCATTAGAATCGGCCAAATATTTATAATGTTATTACTAAAACAAAAAAAGCAAAACGGGGCCCGACGGACCGATGACCGACGGACCGACTGACCGACATAGTGAGATATAGAGTCGCACGCGACTAAAAACAGAAGTCTATAACTATTGTAGTATGAAGTAGTTTGAACCTAAAAGAAACATCATTAATTTATTGTGGAATTGAACTTGTTCTTTTATTATTTTTAAGACAAGTAAATTGGAGAAACTCTAAAATAAGAAAAGTAATATACCATAAAGGACCTATGATTTAGGTCTGATGTTTCACGTAAATATCGAGAGTATGGCAGAGAAGTCACTTATATACATAGAACAGGTTCCAGTTAAATATTATTGCGTACATAAAACTATATATAATGTTGCCACATTTAGTCATGTCACAGTTTACGCTGAATTTCATTCAGAGTGAAACAATTTAATATTATTATTTAATGAGAAATTGAGTGTATGGGTGATATTTATTTATAAATAAAAAAGCTAGGGGATTTACCAATAAGATAAATCAAGTTTAGTGATTTGGATGCATTATAATGGTATTTCAAGGAATACTGTCGAAATAATTAGATATTATTTTGTTTTTAAATAGTAATACCAATTGTAACGAAATTTAGCCTTTTTACAACCTATTTAGCTTTAAATATTTATTTATTTTTTACTCATGTTCTCACAATAACATTCACATTGATATTCGGTTCGTTTTATTTTCCATGAAGTCTGACAAATATACTCAATCATCATTGCGCCTATGATTTTCATTGAAAACACACTGCATCATATTTCCCACTAAAAATGACATGAATTTAGAGCTATGTAACTCAGTTTTAAGAAATATCGTAATATATTGATTCATAAAAATTTTTACTATTTTATGGTGAAGGCGCCATGGCCCAGCCTAAACCATTGTCCACATAAAAGTCTGACGCAAGTGGAAATGAGTATTGATTTAGAAAATCGAAAAGATAGACATGAAAGAAAATCTAGGTATTTCTGGAAGAGTAAAAGACCTATTGTTTGAGACATGACACATCGTAGTTATGGAGAAAACCATGAGAAGCTGAAGATTTCCAAAGTTGAGAAGGTGAAGAATTCCAAAAAAAATTAGAATGTATTGAGTTATACAGTTCAGGAGGCAAAAAAGTTCCAAAGTTGTGAAAGTGATAAGTTCCAAGGTTGTGAAAGTGAAAAGTTCCAAAGTGTAGAATGTAAAGATTTCCAAAGATGAGAAGGGAGAGATCTCAAAAGTTGGAAGGTAATGAGTTCTAAGGTTGAGAATCTCAAGAGTTCCAAAGTTGAAAAGGTAAGATGTTCCAAAGTTGTGAAAGTGAAGAGTTCTAAAGTTGTGAAAGTGAAAAGTTCCAAAGTTGAAAAGGTAAGGTGTTCCAAGGTTGTGAAAATAAAGAGTTCTAAAGTTAAGGAGGTAAAGTGTTCTAAAGTTGAGAAGGTAAAGACCGTCAATGTTTTGATGTAGGAAGAAAAAAGTAGGCATCAAAGACGGTCACCCTTGAGTTCCTTGTCGACACACAATAATCCTCACTTTCAGAAGCCTGTCAAGTATTGCAAAGTTGAAGCACCTACGAGATAGAAACAACAACATTTCTGTCAATGAAAGTTGCTATACAACGACAAAAGATTTTTTCGGATTAATAAATAGATTGGTAAATTCCGTATCCGTTCCTCAATCACTTATTTTTTGGTCTAGTGAAATGTAGTATCTATTATAAAACATTGCATTTTAGGAATTTTTAAATAATCTCATCGGATTTTTTGATATTCCAATCTCTCATTCACTGGAGAGAAAAGGCATACGACCAAGATAGAATTGTTTGGGGCAATAATTCCGCAAAGGCAAATAATCTAGATGTATGAGGATAAAACCAGATCGGTTTAACATCGTCTTTGTTTAATTTAGGCATTTTAACATCTTTTCCACAAATATTTGGTTATTGAATAGCCATAACTAATATAGCCATTTTAACTACCCACCCTTAAATTTGGGTAATTGAATAGAAGTCCCCAAAACTCTAGCAACAAAGTATAAAGTTAGTTTAGGTTAGCTAGGTTAGGTAAGACTAGGCTAGGTTAGGTTAGGTTAGGTTAGGCTTGGTTTGGTTTGGTGCCAAATTCTGCCTTGTATCAACGTCCTTTTAGAATAATCTTACTAAACTAGCCATATTTTGCATTCCTACCCTTAATTCTATGCAAATGATAACCCTCCAATCTTGAAAGAGAAAATTAAAGTGATCCGGAAAAAATACGATTTGAAGCTGGTCAATATTTTAATTGAGGCATTCAAGCCTAATTAAGAAAACTGATGCCAACTTATCTAAGTTTGTAGATTTCTAAATGGTTTCACTAATATATATTATAAATCAATATTTGAGTTAGATAAGCGAGCGGCCACTAGAATTAATGGTTTCAAGCTAGTGAACCAAAGATTTAAAACACTACGGTAGCACAAACTTTCCTCAATCGTGTAGTTGAAAGCATTTTGGTACATATGTATTTTCAAAAAATAGAATAGATACAGTAAATATGACTTAAAAAAGATATCAAACGAATTCCTTTACACATCCTCCCTTCCTTCATCTACACATCTGGCTTCAATTCTTCAATAAACTTGAACAAGACAAGTGTATTTAAGGTTAGTTTCTGGTTCGGTATTTTGCAAAATGAAGTTACAAAACAAGAGGAGTTTGGGAAAAGGTTTCGGCTTTGTATTTGCACTTGAAATAACAACCACCTCCAAGAGAAAAGAAATGGTCGTATAAGCCTTGAAAACTTTTCCTTTAAAGAGTACTGAAAATATATGGCATGAAATAAAGAATACAAACTACTGTAAAATGCACACTGAAAGACGTTATATGCAATTGTATGTAAATATCTTGAAATATTTAACAAAACTTTACTTTTTTCTGATTCCTGGGTCTATTTTGATCCCATAACTTTGCATTTGCAGCTAAGGCATTGAATTTAAAAATTTGCCAATTTTGAAAATAATGCTAAGGTATTTATTAATTTGGGAAAAAAATTGAGAATATATAAAAGGATGTAGGTTTTAATTTTTTAATGATAGAAAATTGTAAAGCTTATTTTATAAAATTAAGCATAGGTATGTTATAGAATAATATTTGTTTTAAGTAAACATTCTAGAGTTAATGAGAAATTTCCAAAATTGAATAGAATTTTAGGAAGTTTCAAGAATGTTCAATAACTTGCCAGAACACACCCTTGGAAACTTTTAGAACCTTCTGTAATATTACTTCTGTAATATTTATTCAGGGATTTTACAGATCTGCTATCATTTAGGCTGAAGCTAGCCAGCCTAGTTACCACATTAGAAGAAAAATGGCATCAAGAGGATTAAATCATTCTCTTGATGCAACTTGTTATATCTAAGGACAGTTTATCGAAACAATGGAAAAAATGTGTCGGTGTGCAGGTACCTATGATTATGTATTAAGAATACAAAGCATACTTTGGCATGCCATTTGGTAACAAAGACAAACCCTGGCCACCTTATTTTCCTTGCGAATACTGCAAGCAAACTACGGAAGGTAAGAAAGATATTTTTGTAGGGAGTAAAATATTAAAGGTCAGAAGTATTTAAGCTATTATGTTTCTGTAGGCAAAAAATAAAACAAAGTAGTTCTTTTATTTTTACAGGATTTTATAGAGGGGAAGGAAGAGCCAGGAATATTGCCATTCCAAAGATTTGTTATAAAACAATTGAACACTAAAGCAACTGGATCATTCCAAACGTCCACGAGGCAAGAATGCACCTGCTATATCCTATTCCGACCTTCCATCCACTACTGAGTCAATCCACTACAGTATCATTATTCCATAATGCTGATCTTCCCCTACTTACCAGCCGAAGAAGAAAGCAAAAAAAACAGAAGCTAAAATTATCATTGAAGATGTACTGTACAATGTGAAAGATATGGCAGAGACGAATCCATACTATGGATACCAAAGAGACCTTAATGACCTTATCAGGGATCTTAGTTTATCAAGGTAAAATGTTGGACTTTTGATTTCCAGCCTCAAAAAGTGAGATTTGCTGGATAAAACTAAACAAGCGGCCATGCTACTGCATGGTGTATCTGGTCTATTTGATGCAATAGGAATTACACCTAGCCAGATGAGTGGCGGCTCTTCATTGACAGTTCTTCAATATGTATTAAAGCTGTACTTCTTCATAATTAGATTAAGCATACGTCTCTTTTTTTAGCTCATCAAGCAAATCTCAAAGAGGACTATAACAGTCTTAAGCTCTTGCTACAAGCTTTTTATTATAAAGAGTATGGCTGCAAAGTGCTTAAAGATTTCAGAATGGTAGCATTTTTTCTCACGGCCTCCAGGAAGGTTGTCCCAAATTTCCATGTCATATTTGTCTTTAAGACAATAGGAATACGACAGCATATTAACACAAAGGACACTGACCCCAAAGTACCCAGTTCTCTGTTGGAAGGCATAATGTCAAGCATGAGCAATGAATGGACAGACCATCATAAAGTATTATTTTCCCTATTAGCATTTAAATCTAGGTGCAAGGTAAAAGCTGGTTTCTATGTTGGACACAAATAAGGAAAACCATAGTGTTCATAATTCTCTTAAAAGCTTACTAAAAAGCAAAAGGAGCCTTTAAGAGATTTGTTTCGTTATGTCATGGCTTATTATGCAACCACAAGGCTGAAAATTATGTGGAATTTGTTGAGAACTTAGTGAAAAGTTATAGTTAATGAGCTGAAGGATGTTTCTGAAGGTGTAAATTCTTGATACCATTCTTGACAAGTTCAAAGAGAATATGGCAGCATAATCAATAGATAAAGGGAGTGCTTCCGTCAAGATATACTGAACTTTGATGATAAATACCAAGAAGAATACAATCATAACATGATGGCAGACCCCATTTTGGAGCTTGTACAAGATATTGATTTGCATTAAGAACGGAAATCGAGGAAACTATTCATTTCTAACTTTTTTTTACATGTTTTTAAGTTTTTCTTATGGAAGTTTCAATAAAATTATATAAATTTAACATTTTTTGTTTTTAACCTTCAACGGCCACAAAGCAAAGTTTAAAACAAATAATGGATATCTTCTATTGTTTTGCAATTAAAAGAGTTGGAGAATAACAGTTACTGAGCATAAATTATGTTATATTTAACTACTCTATCCGTGCCTGGAGAGATGATGACAATATTTAAGTAATAAAAAATATAATAATATTAATTACTATTATATTCTGATGGACTAACTGTTTTGTATGAAATTTTTAGTTTTATAGAGAATATAAAAAAGGCTTTAATTCTCTTACAATGTCATAATCGTATAGCAAAAATATAGGTAATTGTGGATATTCGCGGCCCCTGATTTTCCTCGCGATATTTTGGCTATTTTGCTACTTCTTTTTTTTTAGCTAGCCCACTGGCTAATTAGCGTCCTGTATTATAAACCGCCATTGACCAATCAGAACAGTTTATTTTTCCAACTTTCTTTTTGTGTTTCTATTGACAAGTAAAAAGTAAGGGTTTTTGGGGAGTATTTTCTGTTTTTTACGCAAGTCTATTATCGATCTTGCCTAAATAGTAAATACCTGCCACAATTTGGTCTCCTGCCCTAGTTTTCTTTATTTTTTTATTTAATAAAAACACTTTTTCTGCATGACAACGGATTGTGTTTGCCGAATTGAAATATGAAAAGCGTTAACTGTTTATTTTTCCCAGCTTCCCTTCGTGTTTATAAAGACGGGTAAAAAGTAGGGTTTTGGGAGGTATTTTCCCTATTTTCATGAGTTTATTATCGATCTCGCCTAAATAATATATGCCTGAGTATATTTTGTCTTTTGACGTAGTTTATTTTTATTAAATAATATCACTTTTTCCTCTTGCCTAGGAATTGTGTTAGCCGAATTTCAGTATGAAAAGCGTTACTCGTATATATACTCGCGCGCATGAGTTTGGCGTCAGTTTGTTTCAAAATAGAAAGTGCGTACGCTTTTTTTCATTATCTTTAGTTCTAAATGACCACAATAAAACAAACGAATTTTTAACCTACCATCATTTAAAACAAGATCGAGAGTAACTCTAAACTTACAGTTAACAAAGATGTTTTTTTCCGTTGCCGTAAATATTTTGTTGTGCTGGAGTCAAGCGCGAACAGGGCAAATTTAAAATGTACGCTCGACTTTTGCATTTAAATCTCATGTTTGGCTTTCGAATTAGGTATATTACGAGGGGGGATGTTAAGTTACAAGTGGTAAGGTGGGTATGGAAGTCAAAGCCCCTCCCCCAATTCGAAACTGACTAAAAAAAATTATTCTTTATTCTCGTTTTCAAATAACGACTCGAACAGTGAAGTGAGTGAGGCAAAAAGAAACTAGCTAGAAAAGTAGCCCAAAACATCACGCGGGAAATCAGGGGCTGCGAATCTTCGCAATTACCAAAACATATTTAACATATTTTAATCTAAGCTTACGTAATACACTTTTATTTTTATTTGTTTTTTGTGCGTGCAGCAAATAATCTCTACCATTATGTGAGTCAATATTCCTTTTAGATCCTATTAGGTTTTATAGCTGATAAGTATCTGCGCCCCTCAGCCAACCCTTATCACATCGTCACAGAATTTTATTTGATAAATTAGCATTCGTAGCTATGAATATCAAATTAAAAGAGATTGTGGATTAAAGGGGTCACCCGTCGGCCTTGACATTAAACTTTGAGATTCGAGGTCATCTACGATATATGAATGACTTAAGGATCAATTTCCTTAATTTCCTCTCGCGCCCCTTTTAAATTGTCTATTTATCATCGTGAATTGAACTTTATGAAATCAAGGTCTCTTTCGTCATAAATATGTAAAGTTTAAAGGGTCAAAACTGGTGTAGATTTTCTAATATATATTATTATTATTATTGTCTCATAATGTTTAAAAGTAGGGATATGTTTGAAATCAGATTTTCACTCAGTGAAGTTCACTTTCACCTAAAAATATTTAAGTAATAATAATAATTATTATTATTGACTTTGTAATACTAATATTTATATTATTAACCAAAATATCATAAATTCACTCCTTATAAGAAAATTCAGTGACCCGATATTGATTTTGCAAAGGTAAACAAAATACAGAATGGAAATGCTTATTTGTCGAGGTATAAGTGTGTAGACTATCTCGGCGCTCAGAGTCTTACACAAGCACGGGCAGACAGCTGATCACAGGCCGCTGGAGATATGTCTGGGCGATTAATAAAAAGTGAAAATTACGGTTGACCGGGTTTAGATTAATGGCTTGCCAAATTGCAGTTCCATGGATATATAAAGACAATACCCCAAAATATAATTTTAATCTATATGAAAAAGTGGCAATTTATATACATATATACAAAAGGGAGAACAAATTACTTATAGTAGTTGAATGAATTAAGTGAATATTAACTAGGTAATCTGGTGATGACCATACATAATCGCTTTACCTTTAAGCGCGGGCGAATTGGATGAGGGTAAAAGACAACGGCACAGGTCTTCAAAAGATACTTCGTGGAGTCCTGACTAGGAGGAGTCGAAGATGGGGTTGGATTACTTCGTGATGAAGAATGAGATTTGATTTTCTCTGCTCAAGAGAGACGTAATCTCAACTCGAGACGATTCTGCTGATCGACAGGGAGTCACAGTCTCGAAAGAACGGGAATCTTAAAGGAGTGGTGAAGATGAGACTGCTGCACAATTATCCGGGAAGAAGGGGGCTCGATAGCTTTCCTTTGAACAGGGGCCCAAGCTTAAGGAAGGTAGATCTGCTGATGAGATCTTCGAAACGTACGACGAAAATTTACGGGCGGTCACGGAAAACAGACGGCAGTCTGGCCGAAATGAAAGGTGGGCTTTCAATCTTCTCGAGAGTTGGTGAGCTTCAGGTTAAATACCCGGATGGCTGCTCTGCTAGACGCCTCAGGGTCTTGCGGTCCCCAAGGGATTCTTGGCGCCAGTCTAAGCAAACACAATTCATGATAACGCGTCTTTCAATATGATCAAACTCGCCTCGCGATATGGGGGTAGGGTTAAAATGGCTGCGCACCGCGTTATCGCAGGGGAGGGGGAATCGATCCAGGTCTGAAGACCAACACAGCTGGGATGGGTGATTAAGCGAGTGTTGGATTCTTCCTCGAAAGGATTCTATGGTGTGGAATTTGCAAGATTTAACTGAAACAGGCTTGATGATTGGAACTGATTAGACGTACCTTGGATATTAATTTGCTTGGGCCTCCTCAGACCAGGTTTAGGAAACTAAAAGGTTTTTGGTATGAATAAATGGAGATATTTTGAATAGGTTCTATCCACTTAGAAATTAAATAAGGTAATAAGCTTAATAATTTGAGACATGGCTAATTGACGCATAGCACAAAATTCCTTCGCATTTCGTTTCAAATTGTTTTCTTTCTTTTCAGATTTTATTCTTTTTCATTTTTTCCTTTCTTATCATAGAGTAATTTCTTTACATACTTCTTCAATTTCATTTCATTTTGGTCGAAATTCCTTCAATAATCCTTACATTTATAGATTTACTATATACCAAAGTGCCTTTTATTTAATTCCTCTTTCATATTGATGCACCAAAATCTTTTTTTAATGTTGTTGATTTAGACAAAGCCGGTTGTAGTTTTAATAGGTGAAACTCCAAAATAAAATCCAGAAGCTCTTAAAAGAATAAAGAATGACTCGTTATTAGCGTTGGTTTTTCCGATTAAACGTTTATAATTTATAACTTTTCCATTCATGTGGACCTTTAAGTATTTCTTTTGAATTCTTTTAATAACAATGTTATAATACTTGAAGAGTTTAAGAGTTTCGCTCGCAGTGGTAGACATCATCATCTGCCTAATAATTTTCGTAAGCCAAATTTTCCCATGTTTTACGTGTGGAATCGTAATTCGGATTTTTTTTACAAAGGACCAAACAATATTCGCATTGAAATTAGAAAACCATCTTTTCACGTTTAAAATTGTCAATCATTTCCCCATCTACTCATCCGAACACCAATAATATTATATATATTAGTATAATGAACTGAGCCATTTCCTTACGTATAAAGAAATCTATTAAGAAGCAAAGAATAGTACGAGGAAATTTTGACGATAACAATTTTTAACCAATGGATAACTGTTACATTAATGTATTGTAAAAGGCTCATCTCAGACGATGAAGTTTCAAATTAGTCGTTGTTTGTATTTATCAAATTGATGTGATTCCTTCCGACTCCATTCGTTTCGTCTCCATTTGATAGCGATGGTCAATGGGCCTATGTATCACTATTCGGTAGCGATGTTCCTTGACACAAAGGGTGAAACATGAGACTGTGATGGAACACTAAAAAAAAGGAGCCATCTCAAACAATGGAGCTTGTAAATCATTTCTCCAAACTCCCCCTTCCCCTTTAGAATTGAGCATACAAATACTCTGATTATTCTGTAGTTTGAAGAGTCTTGCCCGCACCTCAACGCCGTCCTTATCGTCTCGTCCCGTGAGCGTTCGTCAGACAGCATACCTCTTTAGCCGTAATTCTACCCAAATCAAATTACCTTTGAGGAAAAGAAGTTTCTTATTTCAATGGAATTACGAGTAATCCAACATTCCCCGTCGAATGTCATCTGTGAAGTTTGGCTATCATCATCGGAAGGTTAGTTCGGATCGTGCCTCACCTGCTTCATTCGGATCGTGCCCCCACCTGCCTCATCGGATCGTTCTCTACATTCCTCGAAGTCATCGTCCCGTAAGACTGAAACCCCCTCCATTATTATTATTGCCAAGTTCTCCCTTTTCATCAGAGCCTAGTAACATTAATCAATTAATTCCATTTCAGAATCCCTTCTCATAATAATTAGCAAGAGACTCTTTCAATTTAATAATTCCCATTTGCCTATTATTATTCTTATTTTAATCTTTGTAAATATAATTATATTTTTGTTGTTTCATCTTTGAATAGCCTTGAACGATACTCTCGGCCTATTCAAGTAAATCTCGCCAACCACTTATGCACTCTGTTTGATTATTAAGGATTAGAAACCCAACACCTCAAGTGTGACCTCTTAGTCGGTCGTTAATCCCTGCGAACAGTCCTCCAACGGTTCGCGTCACAGTAGGTGATTAATTCCCTCCCCCTAAATAATATAGAGTGTTTGTACCACGACACTGTATTATTTATTGTCAAAGAATTTAATCCAGTGAAATCGAGAAAAAAACATTGAATAATAATGATACCAAAAGAGACGAAGAGGGTTCATCTTGTACAGTCCGGGGAAGCACCAAACCACAACTAGAGCTGTTGTGGCAAGAGTAATTTACTTCACATATAATTTGGCTTTAAATGGAATCATATTGACTCCTTCAGAGTTCTCAATTCTTTGTCACACTACCATGTTCGAGAGCTTAGTATCAGAAAGGAGAAAGTTAATTCTAGGTAAAACCAACCACGAAACCCAAATCTCACGTCCATAACGGCCCAAAGAAATAGAATTTGATACAGATTTGACTCAATCTCTACAGACAACATAATCAAAAAAAAGGTAATAGTAAAGGCCAAATGATAAAATTCTTGAAAAATTCCGAAAATTTGCTAAAATAGTAATATTGTGTTTACTGACTGTTAGATGGCAATAAATGCTACAATCTAAGAGCTTTTTGTGATTAACGTTTAAATTACCTGGAAGCGAAGTAGGCAGGAAATATTTACCCAAATCGTGTCTCCTTTAAATACTATGAAATTGAAGAAAAAACTACTAAGAATCGCACAAAAACAGATTAGGTTAGCACCAGTTGCTCTACGAAGGATTACTCATGGACCGATTGGCTATCAACTAAGAAATGTTTTTAAACTATAATGCGTTTACAGAACTTTAGCTATGAAAGCCTAAGATATCCAAAGCAAGGTTTCAAAAAGGGGAAGAAAATGAAAAGGATGAACTTGGGCGGGAACATCTAGCCACAATAACAGAACAACTACTACCCTTAATCTTATTATCGTTATAGAAAATGAAAAACAAATTGCTTAGGACCTTAAAATTTCGTCCACCTCTCCAAATCAAAAATCCTTCATCCTTTTCAGGAGAACGACGTGAATAAAAGTTTATGGTTCTGCCTAACCCTGACTCTGAAAGCATCCCTAAACGAAAATTCATTAACCATTATAAGAACTTGAAAATATAGTGACCAACGAAAAATAATAAATAATATTAACTGTAGAAAGAATGCTAAGATACTCTTCTCCCTTATAGGAAGAAATTTATATATGTAAAGAGAATGAAGATACATACATGAAGATACCTCTCCAACTCACAAATATTTCTTCCTTTTCGCGAGAACGATGTGAATAAAAGTTTATGGTTCTACCTAACCCTGACTTTGAAAGCATCATTAAACGAAAATTCATTAACCATTATAAGAACTTGAAAATATAGTGACCAACGAAAAATAAAAAATAATAATAACTGTAGAAAGAATACTGAGCGACTCTCTCCCTGTAGGGGAAGAAACCTATATATGTAAGGAGAAGGAAGATACATGAACACAATTCCAACGAATGCACGAGACTAAAAAGTATAGCGGACCAAAGAATTCCATAAATTATCCCCGCATGGCTGGGTCAAGCAAAACAGTTCTATTGCTATTAACTCCATACTTGACTGATCTGTAAGAAGGCTTAAAGTAGTACGGCAGGACAATGAAGTTTATGTAAGGTATTCGCGAAACCAACAACGGAATTTCCTAACGATGACATTATCTGCGATTTGTATCGGTCTTTATAAACGAAAACACCAAATGATCATAAGACGTCCCCTTTGAAAGGGACAACTTAAATTAAAAATTATTAATAGGATTCTTCAATCGGCTTTTTCTCACTAAATTTGTTGCTTCTTCATACCCACGCGCATTCGCATTTGCTTTTTGTCATCACAGAATACAAACATCAGGGAGTAAAGTGTCAAATCATTATGACACAAACAGAGACAAGAAAGAAGTATCCAGATAGCTGTCTCGATAAATTCAGCTCATTTTCCACGTGCAAATCTAAGGATGTAGTCATTTCTTTTTGCTTCTACGTGTAACCAACTGTCTATAACATACTAAGAGGGGTTTAATCGTCGCCTAAACTTCTCCCCTCATTGTTTTAATTTTAGATTTCTAAGGCTGTACTCATCACAGAGTTGGAGTAGTTAAAATTCCACCATCTTCTCCACAACTTTGTCAGGTTTTCCATATAAATGAACACTCTCTCTCTCACTGACTGTCAGGTTATAAACTGAAAATTATGTGCTCATTGTACGATATACATACATATGTTTCTTTGTTTGTACCTCACTTGGACTTCGCTATTCAGGTGGGGGATCCCATACTTTGAAAAAAACCCTAATATCTAGAATGGGTTTCAAGCTAGGGCAAGAAACTGATCCGGTAAAAGGGGCATAAAAACTATCAGATCCAACACCAAGAGTTCGATCTCCTTTCGCGAGGCCCTAGGAGACTTCTCACTTAATGGATAGGAATAGACAAAATGCCTCGATTCTTAAGAAAATCAATCACCATAAGTATTTTTAAACTTAAAAGCCAACCAGGAAACATTATTAGATGCTTGAAGTCAGAAGTACTTTGGTGAACTTAGTCAAATACACCATTCGTCCCATTTCAAACGAGGACGAGACCCACTATTTAAACCTTTCATTCAGTTTTACTCGCCCACACTTTACACTTTATTGATGACCCTTTATTCACATACATTCAAACACATGTCCTAGTTGTTATTTTTTTATTTATACACAAAATTATTTTGAGTCTTATTTTGTTAAGCATCAATGCTTACTTTAAAATTCTTAAATATTATTTTTTCCCCTTCTTAAGAGACATCCACGAAACCTAAAATAAATAAAAAATTTACTACATCTATTTCGTATTTATCTAGGCAGGACTTTAATTCCCAAACCTATAATTCACCTCGTATTGCCGTCTGCTGTAGCGTTTATAGACCACGTCCAAATTAGTCCTCCCATCGGATTTACAAGGGTTATTGTGAGTAAAGACGGTAATCAAAGCATTAGCAATTCACTACACACGAGCACATGTACACATAATCCGAATTTTTACTTTATGTGGGAATTTTCATGCCATCGGAATTCGTGAGATCTAGTATGGCAGTAACAGCTTGCGAGAGATGTGTAAAAGAGGAGCGATTCGCTTCATCGGAGGAAACACGCAGAAGCATAAAGCAGCGGGAATGAAGCGCTCAGGAATTTTATGTAATTTATGTCGCTGGTCACGACTGGAGATGTCCAATTTTTACCCGCTTTCGAATTGAAGAGAGGCGGCCTTCGTGCTGAGGGAAAAGTATCGATAAATCTTGATCTGAAGAAGATATTTTATGTTTCAGTTGACGGAACTGGACCTAAGAAACGAATAGGATATCACGATTTGATTAGGAGGGATCGCAGAAGTGACATGATAACGAGGGAAGGAAGGATATTAGATATTATATGAGCATGATTAGAAAATTGTAATCCTTGGTAATAAGACAATTAATATATAACTGTTTACTTCGTCTGAAGTTAAATGGAAATATTAGGAGATCAATTAAGGAGGGATGGGTTAAGAGAAAGAGGGAAAGAAAGTGAGGAAAAGAGAGGTGAAGATCACACAAAAGGAGATTAGGTTAAGTGTCATTTTATTTGATTATTTGATGAAATATATAAATATTACTAAACAGATAATTTCTAGCTAAAGGTTCGAGAGTGCAAAAAGTAAATTAACAAAGGTCACACAATTTAAATTTATCCCATATAATCTCCTTCTTAGACTGTGATTTAGATCTTATTTACATTTTTACTTTCTCTATCTTTGCTATTTATTCTATTTACCTCAAGCCACATACCAGGGCGTTGATTACTACTATAATACTATAATAAAATTCAATGTACAAATAACTTAGGGAGACAAAATGTTTAAACAAAATGTTTACACATTTTAAAAGTAAAAGGGCTAATAGTAAAAGGGTCACCGAAAAAGGGCAGATTCTTTATCCCAGGTTTCCTAGAAACCTTCTTAATGAAAGGAGGTTTAAAAAGTATAATGAGTATTTTTTTCCGAATGGCAACATATGTAGAAGAGAGAGCAAAGCCAATACTCCTTGAAGATGTATATAAATACCAGGACCTGGCATAAGTTAGGCTTCGTGTACTCTATGCGATGCAATTATTATCACCATATGGATATTGGTTTCTTGACTCAGTGCAAATAAGGATGACTAAGAGGATTCACGGATTTAGGAGCTTACCTTATGGTGAAAGGCTTAGGAGACTAAATCTACATACATTACAAAGGATAAGAGTTCGAGGGAACTTAATTGATGTCTTCAAGTGGGTAAAAGGTTATAATAGCGGAGATGTAGGCAAGGTGCTTATCATTACTCAAAAGGATGTGACACATATAATGGATTTAAGCTGGACAGGTTTCGGTTTACGAAAGAGATTGGTAGAAAATGGTTTACAAATCGAGGAGTAGATGAATGGAATAGGCTCACTAGTCATGTGATAGAAACGTACTCCCTGTCGAGTTTTATGAATAGATTGGATAGATTTATGAATGAGGATGCTAGGTGAAATTTAACTGGGTGAGGAAAACAGGAATTATATTGTATTGGCTATCGATTAGCCTTTTGTAGACTCTTTCTTTTTTTATGTTATTATGTATCAAATTTCCCTTCCACCCAAATCATTTCCCAATTTTATGGAATCGTCTTCGAATCTCAAAAAATCATGCTATAAGAAAGATCCTCTGGAGTTTGATTTTGATTAACTTGTGACAAGTTAACTTTAGCTGAGAGATAAGTACCACAAACGCCAAAGAATTGAAGAATATAGTTGCTTTTGTGGTTTGTATGGATGATCAGGCATCCGAACGTGCTCTTTCTTCTTGCTTCATTTATTGTGGTTTCTTTTTTGGTCCTCTTGTTTTGTGGTATTTTTGGTTTTCAATATTAGCCTAATTGTAAGTTAGAATTAAACGCTTCACGTGTAATTTCAACGGCTTTTGTCCTTGATGGTAGTCATCAGATAGGACTCACTTTGAATCCAAATAAAAAAAATTTAAATTGGCACAGGAAATACGCGTATTTAACTATTTATCAAATATTTTTTTAGACGCAACCACATATCTATGCAGATATTGTAATTAATATTTAAACATTAACTACCAATTAGGTACCTTGCTATTTTTCTACTATATGCATCACTCTTCTAAGTCATTGTTCGTTGGAAATTTAATCCACCGCTTAATCAAGTTTGTAATTAATGTTGCTACTAGGCACAGTGTCAAATATGCCTCATAGATGAAAATCAACTTAGATTTTCTCTGCCATGGCATAGAATCTTTAATTACTTTGGATATCTGAGATAGAGAAAATTAGCTAGATATTAGAGCTTGAGGCAAACTTTGAGAGAGCTCAAATTAATTTTCGAACTCACCGAAATATATTTGCTCTAAAGGGGATAATTTAAAGCAACTTTATTGTTTTGAAGAGCATTTGAATCAACTGACACGGTAAGGAAATGCTACTAAAATAAGGTTATAGCTAAATCTATACCCATTAGAAGTTTTAAACCTACAGTAACAACATAAAAAATCTCTAATACATAATAAATAAGTAAAAAGGAGTAAATTAAAAAGTTTGAACAATTAAATAAAGTAATATAAAAGATACGAAGTAGTCACATTAATAAGTTATTTAAATAATCATTAACATAGATACAAAGAAGCAAGAAGAGTAACTGCATTTGCAATTATCCAAGATTAATTGAACTGCTAAAGCAAAAACGAAAACAAAGGCTTAAAGGTTAAATAATTTTTTATTGTAAGAACCGATATAAATATTTAAAAATACTGAGCTTTCCAGACTACCTGGCAAATACAACTGTCTTTCTTAATTACCTGTACTTCTATCCATCTTTCCTCTATCTATCCCCACACCAATTTCTCTCTTTAACATCATTGATCATCGATCACATCCCTAAAATCTCAATGGTACGAAAGTTTTCCATGGTAATACTCGTTTAGGATCTACAAGCTCTATTGTGGTTACTAAAGGTTTACCTTATGATAAAGATATCGGTGTAATCTGGCACCTGTAACTAAATTGCTCAAAAATTAGCATTTGAGAACCTGTGGCGGATCTTAAAATAGAGGTGTTAAGAAGTAAAAAAAAAGCGTGGGATTTTCCCACATATGTAGGTATAGACATCGATTCCCAGAGTGAAAAATAGATTCGGTGCTCGCAGGTCGCATCCACCACGCAGGCGGAGCGTCAAGTTTGAGGCATCCGTGATGAGTATTCACTCCACATACGCGAATTACCAGATCGCTGTCTATTCTTCCTTCTTCTCATTGCAAAGCAACGAATTATTCTAGTCTACGCCCCCCTTCCCTCTCCCTCAAATTAAGTCTCTATGGCCATACGTCGCTGACGTAGATCGGCCTACCCCCTTCGGACAACGAAGGATTCCCTATTCTCTGAATATTGGCGAAACACGCTACGAGCCATCTTTCTCCCCAAATAATCGTAAGCTATTATCATTCTGACATTTATATGAATTACATCATCCTGTAATTGGCAGAAGTCCCAAAATAAGGAGACTGATATCGCACTGTTATAAAATAACCCCATTGCCATCCTGGTGCTACTGGCAGAATACATTTTAAATAATTCGGATCAGAAAAACCTCTTGCTTAAACCTATGGCAGCCACTTTAATTTTAACCTTATTCGGGCTCCATTATTAGACCAACCAACGAGAATGTGGGTTAGCTCGAGTTACTTTAGTTGAGTATTTAAAAGAAATAGATCTTAAAAACCTCTTTCATTTCTCCTTATCTAATTTCCTGATAAATGAGAGCAGATTTTTCACTTCTATCCTTGTTTGACCGACGGTGTACGTTTAAGTAACACAAATCCTCGTTCATCACATGCCATTTCTAAGAAAATGGCCTTCAGTCATTTGTCTTTCCCAATTTTCCACTAATTACCAGTCATTCTGATGAAATTCAAATTTTTGCCATTTTTCGACTTGTTCCTCAAATTTTCCAAAGAGAGGTGCTACTCATATTTATTAAGTTTATTTTGTATATTTACATCTAATTTTAGGTAGTCCTTCGCTTCTTTACTTTTTTGTTCAGTAATCTTGTCCATAAATGCTTAATCTTACCTCAGTTAAAGCTGAATAAAAGTTATGTTAATCCTAAATAGATTTGGGGCAAATAAGCTTTTTCTCAGTGAAAAGTAAAATAGTTATTTCAAGGATTTCTCATTTATTTATGATGGCCTTTATCAGATTTCGGTATAGAAAAGGAGGCTTTAGAATAATATCTTTTCTCTTTAGCATGTGCTATCACCCTAGAGCTACCTACCCAGTAGTCAGTTTATATAAAGTTGTTTTTAGCAAAAACCTTTGCATGCTTGCTCAAGCGGCACTTATTCTGTCTTTGTGCCAATTGAAAGTACTTTTGTGGCCTAAAAATTAAATAATCGCCTTTCTAATGAAGTCATTTATTATAGAGCAAAGGAGAAAGCCATTGGACCTATTGTGCCTTGAATTCCAGAGTAGTTTCAAGGACTTCATCGAGAAAATGCACCTCTCTCATTACATGCTAAGTACATCAACATGAGAGCAAGGAATTGACAGATTGACGTGCCACTCTTGTTTGGCTGTCTGGAGGAGCAAATAATTTTGTTCAAAAGGCTAGCAGCTGATAGCTCACAATACACTAGCGCTAGTTACAATGGTTCTTTCTGATCGCAAAGCAACTAAACCAATTCTAGGAAGGAGATTTTGTGGAAAGTTTTATGCTGGATAGTGTGGATGCAGTCTGTCCTGAGAAGAGGAGTGAGTTTGTGAATGTTAGCCTTTCTGCAACGACATACAAATGACGTATAAAAAAATGGTTTGAAAAATGAAATATTTCCTAAGGGAATGCTGTTCTTGACTCTCTTTCTTCACATTTTCCATGAATGAGAATTATTACTTAAAAGATACCCCTTTGTATTGTGTTTGATAGAGCTACCAACTACACGTTGAAATAGGTGAGGAAATTGTGCAAGTTGTCCCAATAAGAAAACACCATTACTGGCCCAGAGGCTTTGAACGCAGTGAGGGAATGCGTTGATTAACCTAATCTGTTTTTATTCAATTTAATGTTATCACAATACACGATGCTCCGGGCATGATTGGAGAGAAGCAAATGTATTTTGACGTATGCAGTAGCTGTTGAGGCATCTGACTCCCATGAAAAGATAAAAAAGTTGCCTTACATGATGCATTAGGTTGCCTTGTGTGCAAAATTATAAACTTTGAGACATGATGCCAACTGTTGTAAAGATAGTTTGGGTGATCCTCGTCCCTGTTTGAATCAGCGACAATTTCAAGACCTCTTGGGAGAGGTAAATGTCGAATGTGCTGATCTAATGTAATTTTGTGATGTTCGTTGATTGAATCGTGACAAAATTGTAAGTAAGAATTTAACCTATAAATAAACTATTGCTTTTCTTCGAACGTAAGGAACTAGAGAAGGGACGGTTCAAGACCAATTAATATGACCCGAAATGGATTAGCAAACTATATGTTTCCTTGCTGACGTCAAAGCAAAGGTAAACCAGCTCAACCTCCAGTTTCAAGGTAAGGAGATCCTTCTCTACGACCTTCACTCACACATTCCAATTGAGTTGAAGCTCCACTTCTGGGATCTTCAGGTAGGGAATAAAACCTGTGCCACTTTTCTCAGCTGCCATCACGCTCTGAAGATGTTGATATTAGTGTATGTGTACAGATTTTCAATGAGCTCATCTGTGAGTGTACTAGCCATTTTGCTGACATTAGGCAGATGTAGCTCATTCCTATACAGTGTTTCCCATATTTTAAATCCAGCTTTCTTAGGTACCTACCACATCCTCCATATCTGATTACCAACTTTATCACCAACGCCTAGCAACTAGTGAGCATGTTTGGCCCAGTATCCTGCTGCGAACAATTGTCTTCCAAGATTAAACACGCCAAAAGTAAGTTGCGTTCGTAATGGGCAGATCGTCATTTGTCTGGTGGCCTCCTTCTCTCAACTTTTTATTTAAACCCATTATTTCTTCTCTTTGTGGGTGAAAATGAAATGATATTTCATTAATAATAATTTATTATTATTTCTTGGTGATTTGAGCTTGTAATTTTGTCCTTTAGAATTTGGGGCCCCATGACGTCATTAAATTTTGTTTAGCTCTTTTGCTTTTGGACTAAAATCGTTAAGCATTCCTACCCTAAAGGATTAATGACATACATCCATAGACTCAGAATTTTTCTGAGTTCAATTTGGAGCAAAGAAATACAATGTATCATTGATTAATACAATTAACCTCTAGTATACGTTAGAACACTGCTATTATTGGGAACTAATCTTTACTATACCATCTCGAGAACAGTGAAATATATCTAATCCAGTCTAACATTCATGAGAAGTTTAATTATGCCAGAGGCCCAATTCAAGAGGAAAGGATGACATGCTGATTTTGTATTAATCTCAAGGAAATCCTAATAATGAATAATTTATTGCCCTTGATTTACTGAAAAAAACTCTTGATTAGAGAAAATAACGGAAAATTGATCATGTGTGTAAAAGTATAGGGGAGTTCTATCATATTAACTAGGGATAACACACAGGTGAGGGATTTATATATATATTTTACATTTAATATTCCTTTGCCTATATAACCAAATTAGGTATATTCAATCCTATGACGAAAGATTTTTAAACTTAGGTCATAGTAATTTTACAATATTAAAATATAGAAAAAAGAAGGTTTGGATTATAATATTCCAGTATATAAGGATGATAAAGTCTAGACTTAGGTCCACAACTACTACCTCACATAAAATAAGAAATAGTCTTTTTAGCACAGATTTGTAGACTTTTATACTCATATATACTTCCCGTAAAATATATAGGAAAAAGGAGCTTTTGGCATCGTATTCTAGTGTATATGTAACGGAATAGAAAATCCAGATCTAGCAGGTCAAATACTCCTTGCATTATTATGATAGATACACTTATTTGAGTACATTTTTCATTAAATTAGAAATATTCACTGTCATAACTAAATATTATACCAATTATTTAACTTTTGCCCGATCATTATTACTAAATTAAGATCTTTAATTATAAGTAATCTCAATTAATTTAGTAGAATTAATTTTGGCTTTATTCGTTGTATTAAATAACATAGGCTTTCTGCTCAATAGCCTGATCTTTATCCCTTTTCTTCATGTAGATAATCACATAAATATAATTATTGTCACTTTGAGTCTTTATACTTTAATACAAATTCCTTTACACGTCACGATTTGTATTAGAGCTTCAAACTATGTTCCTTTAAAATAATGAAAAGGAAATTACCTATGTAATCTAAAGTGCAGTACTATGAATGTGGCACTAGTCAGGCCCCAAAAGACTCGATAACGTAAAGATGTTGGTTTTACATGGAAAAATCAGTGATTAATGGTTGAAGTGAGTTCGGAATCTGGTCCCTAGTAGCACCAAGCATTTCTTTAATTTCTTTCCTTTCGCTTTGCACATTTTTCTCACTTTTTATCCCACATTTGGAAAGTGAAATCCATGCAACACCTCTCAGTATTGAATAACGAGATTGGAATGCTGGCAAACCAGGATTTCTGTTAATGAATGTGCAGAAAGCGGTCGCTAGAGAATCCGCCTCAGAGCTGTTGTCCGAGATTGTAATCCCAATTTCCTGGAGAATGAGAAATACGTGGTATGAAAACTTAGCCCGAATTCTATTCCCACCGTTGCATGCTTTTGCAATAGGAGCCAGCCCATTGAATGAGGACGAATATGTCAGACATGAAAAGCAGAAAGGGTGCTCCAAAACGAAATGGATTCCAGACCACGCTCGACGAAATTTACACAGGGCTAAATTCTTTGGACGGTGCCTCTATAGATTTATAGCATAGAGCCTCTCTCTTAAGGGCGTTCGACACATTTTTAACAGCCAGGTTAGCGGGTAAAGCGCATACTGGCTGGTAGTTCGAAAAATAGAAGTCAAACCCGTTTCAAATGAAATTTCGGAGTCGAACTGTATAGCCCCGCCAACCAAATCATCAACGTGGTGGCTTCTGCTGCGGTAATAACCCAGCTAAAACTATGTAAATTCAGATGCAATTGCTACGATGCATGTGGCCGTCTACCTTCTACTCATAATCTTAGCTCGCATCCATTGAGGACAGTAGTTTTAGACAGAAACACAAAGTAGTGTTAGGACGTAATCGGTGAATTTTTCCATAAAAGAAAATTAATCTCTAAGATTTAACAT
This sequence comes from Ceratothoa steindachneri, assembly GCA_963969495.1. Taxonomy (NCBI): domain Eukaryota; kingdom Metazoa; phylum Arthropoda; class Malacostraca; order Isopoda; family Cymothoidae; genus Ceratothoa; species Ceratothoa steindachneri. The sequence goes on from OZ018336.1 coordinate 49,856,242, forward strand.
TTTGGCAATGGTCGCCTCCATGTGATTGATCATCTAGCGTTCAGATCTCCAGGAAGGAGAAAAGTCGAAAGCAACCGCATTACAATACGGCTGAATTCCACCTTACCAAAGCCGAATGATCGATCATGAAAGTAGCTAAAGAAACTTAGAAGTCTTAAATTTTGTTGGATAATGTGAACTTCCTCTCTGGAGCAGAAGATTAAAAAGATACTTGAATTAAAATTAGTAATAAATGAAAGAACAAAAAAATAGCATGAGACAAGTGAAGAACGAATTGAGGCCTCACTCATAGTATTTTGGAGGAGAGTAAATAGGAGAAAGTCAGACCATCAAAAGAAAAGATAAAAATAGAGGAAAATCACGAAATTTAACATTAAGCAGAAGGTGAAAAAAAAGTCCACATAGGGATGAGAGAAAATATTCTGCATTTTTGATGAAGCAAATTAAAAAGTTTAATTCGAATTTTGAACATCGCATTATAGCTGAACTGAATGATCGAATGCAATTAATAAACCTTAGGAAAGACTGCACAGAACCGCATAGGATCTCTCTGTTCGAGAACGGAGCGATAATCAGACTAAGTGAGATAAAGCGCCATCTGAAGACTGAAAAATAAAGAGCCTGAACATTTTGAGATGAGTGTCTGTTAAAATAGCAATACTTTGCCTCCCGACTCTGCATCGAGCACGGCTGGGGGACAGTCCCTCCTCGAGCACAAGAAATTGGCTGTATCAAATTGACCAATAAAAGAAATGTGGCAATTAGTTATTTTAACAGGTACTTTTGCCATCACAGGACGAGGGATAGTTTTCACTCACCCATGGCATAAGATATTTATTTTTAGATTAACTGCATTGACCCAGCTATGAAATAGCAATGGTTTGTCTCTTGCCTGCTGCATTTTGAGTGGCCCATGCTTAATATTAGGAAAATCCAATTACATTACAATTACATTATTTAATATGGCTCAGAGGAGTAAAATTGTTCAAAATTAGATCTTGTTAATTTGTGGGTCCTGGATTAGAAATTTCAGCTTTTTTTTCCATATGACTTAGGTGAGAATGATTATGGTGCATCGGGAACTTGTAGTTTTCCTCAATGTTTTATTTTCCTCCAAATTTAAAGCCTATAATGGCCTTTTCACGCAAAATATTAGTATGGAGAGATCTGTAAAGGAGTATTGTAGGTAAACAAATTAGAAATATAGGAAGAATTATAGCTTAGGTTCTCCTTTCTATATTAAGACCTGGTGAGTGGATAATAGGAGGCACTAACGCATGAAAGGGGTGTAGTTCCTCCTGCTTTCAGTTGTAAGAAATGCAGTGCACCTACTGCATTATGATACATCTTACGTAGGAAAGTATAATACGTAGGTATTAGGAAAAATATAATATATTAAAAAGATTTAAAAGAACGACCAGATAGAGGAGCAGATTCTCTTATGGCACTAAGGTCACGAAGTCATACCGTTACTCACGTTTCAAGAATACAAAACCACTACTTCTCCTACCTCATCGAGCCACCTTTGGGATATTCTTTATGGTCATGGATGAAGAGCGGATGAAACGTCTGTATACTGCACAGTTTGCTTTTAATTTTTCGATAAACCCTTGCATATTCCGGAGATCAAACAAAAGTAGAAATGGCTACAAGGAACTGATGGTTCTTCCTTTGGTTTTCTGTTTGATGGGCCTGAACTATATCCATATGATGGTTATCTCTAATTCAGTGACACGGAGAAACGCTGCAAATTGCAGAAATAAAAAATTTGAAAATAAATGAAGTCACTCGACTCCTTATTCTGGGCCAATCAGAAAGAAAATGAGATTTCAAATTATAGATTCGGTACTGGCAGTACGAGTATCGTCAGGGCAAGCAGATACATACAGCAGACTCAATAGAACTAGTAATTTACGTGGCTATAATAGATTAGAGACAAGAAAAGATGGAAGAACAACATAAAGTGTTAATGGACTGGCTTTCAAAGGTGACTACTAACCTGTGGCTATAAAAGTGGGAGGTCATGAGCATTTGAATTAAACAGAGAATGGCAAAGAGATCTATATTATAGCTAAATATATTTTGGATTAGATTACCTTATTTAAATACAATTTATTGAGTATTTATATGGTTCTTTTTTTCTAATGCTTCGTATTATTGCGAACAAGGCAAATATCTCCTTCCATATTTGAGTCCAAGGGATTTTTGCATAGAAGTAATACAGTATAACATCTATGTTTATGAACTCCTACTACTTATATGTATTTCCGATACAAAATTGACGATACGAACAAGAAGTAGCCCGCATCTCATGTGCTTCAAAACTTGTGCAACGATTCTACGCGTATCACACACACGCGATCGCTGCCACCCTCAATCCACGCCAAGTGCCAGATTTCATCAAACTCCAAGAAGCTCTCCATATACACGAGGCGCAAGCCACCTGACTTGAAGCAATCAAGAAAAATACTAACTTTAAATTGTTAATAATAATTAATATATTAATCTTGAGCGTGTTTGTATCACCAACCGCTCAACCTCAATGACCCGATTCTTGGATTTGGGTTATTATTTTCTTCTACCAATCCAGATGACTCTTTATTTTTAATCATATTGAAAGACCTCTTCCACTTGCATGACGAAATGTCGCAAAACTTCATGTGCCTCTCGCCAGTCACGTCAAATCTCAGTAGATTCGAAATCGCCTTGAAAGATCTTCTCGCATGTCAAGCAGACCACCTTGCCACAACAGTGCAATCAATACTCGTAAAAAGAAGCTCATGGAATATCTACGAGACATTTTAATAACCCTTTAATTTGTGACTCCAGAAGAAGTGTGGTATTGTGTGTTTGGATGGGGAGTCGTTCTGTAAATAAAGTATTAAGAGTGAAATCTCCAATATCTTTTATCAATTTTAGTTTAGGCGATGGAAATTACTGTCATACCATTATATCCCATACAAGATTATGATTCTCATTAATCTTCAATCAAGATAATAAAACAAATGAAAACGAGTCTGGTATCGTGATTCTGCATAATTAACGAGACCAAGTTTCAGCAACTCATGCACTGCATGGAAATTCGTACTTAGTGGACATTATATACCATTTAAGAACATAAAATGGATGATTGAGCAAATGTTTAGTATATGTTCATTACAAAACTTTAGATAGTAAAACTCAAAAGGGTATTTGCTGTTCCTTACCAATCTCACTTTCTAAAGCAGAAATATATTTATAATGACAGCTTAATTTGTATGCTAAGAGGGAAATGAGAAAGAAATTTTTATCTTCTTTCGGGGGATTTGACTTTTATTTTTGGAATGAAGTGAATTAATTCAATTTTGTGTGATGAGGTTAAGTTGCAGATTATATTAACGAGGCAGCTCAATTTTGTATTCAGATCCCTTCTTCTGGCGACCATTCTTTCGATCCCAAGTCATCAAAGTCTAACTCCTACACTTAGTTTCATCGAGAAATTAAAATTCGGTGCTCTTAATCTAAATAAAACAACTCCATGAGTTCTTAATAAATATTAAAGAAACTGCCATAAACGGGGTCTAGAAAGATTAGGACTATCAGCGTTTACAATTTTTTAAATGACTATTAAACCGTTTGATGGGGGGGGAGGTATGAAAGAAAAATGTAATTTGGGTTAGTTTTATTTCTGCTATGGGTGGGGAGATTAGTGTTCTTATTTTTCAATTTCGATAAAATGTTTTTTGGCTTGCATATTTGCCTCTGTAAGGAAAGATGATGGATAAGAGAGACAATCAATGAATTTAGAATCACATATACTGTAAGCACTGAGGAACAAGGTGTGAAAACGGATCTTTTTTACTTTGATCGCTATTGACAGAATAAAAATTAATTAAGTCATTTTAATCAATGTATTTAAGGTAAACAAAAAATTAAGGGAGTTCGAATCCATATCACGGTGGATAAACATATCACGGAAGTGGAGATATAGACTTTAATTCCATTCAAAATTGAAATTCAGGGAGAGATGAAGATGATTAAATTGGGTAAGAGAGAAATTTAAATTGTCACTTTAGAGCCATGGTAAAAATATGTCGTCTACATAACGCAAACGATTAATTTATAAAATATTAGGCTAACAGGCAATGGCTTCACCACTCCCCCCTATGGGGGGAACTAGCACTTCGCTACTAAGATTAAAATTTAAAATCTAAAAATAATCAGCCATGGTTAAATTTTTAGAAATTTTATGAACTCCGCCAATTATAATCATTTTAAAAAGGAACTCTAAACTAAATTTTTCCCCTTTCAAAATAGAATGTTGCTAAAATATACAGTTATAGAAGATATATAAAAATAAATTTTCTGAACTTCACCATTTGTAATTCTTTGGGTATGAAAAATTCACATAATTTCGATATTTATATTTATTTCTGAACTTCACCATTTTGTTTTTTGATATTATAAAAGAATTATTAAAAAATAAATTGGATAAAAAAACCCAAGTCATAACTAAACTAAGATGAAATTATTATTCAAATACTCAAAAAAATCCTCTTCTTAAATTATAGAGTTAGAGTTCGGATTCAAAATATTTCCAAAGGCAGCCAACTAGAGGTGATAAGAAGATGAGAATGGAGAGAGCCAAATCTTTTCAAATAATATGCCCCTTCATATGAGAAAATTTTATTTAGATAACAGTAATTAATTAATTTAATTGTAAAATTATAATCTGAAAATAATATTTAGAAGTCCGAAAGCCGTCAAAAATCAACTAATCCAGAATAGGCCTCCAACCTTCCTCCCTAATAAAGTATGCGTAGAAAATTCCCCTATAAAAATCGCGTAGAAATTTTATAGGACAATCTGATCGTAGTATTTCTCCGCGGAATTATGAGCACAAATATTCTTTGTGCGTGGGAAACATGTCCAATACAATCTATCAGCAAATTTGTGCAAGGAAACACGGTTTCGATTGAAACAAAGTGAAATTTATATATATATATACGACTATATCAATTAACTATGTTAAGTGACAGGTATTTGAATTTGCACTAATCGGTTCTCTATCAAACTTTAATCTCTTGAAAGGGAATTACAAATTAATCCTGTGGAATCTTTTTTTTCATTAATATATATATATATATAACGATTTTAACATGTAGTTATTATGTAAAATTTCAAAATTTACTAATGATAGGAAACTCGCTATTAGGGCATAATACCATATTAACTGCGAAATTGCTAAACTTTTGGCATATATGTATGTATATGATGACTATTGGTCATGAATATGGCATTTGCAATTCAATCAGAAAAGTTTTAATTTATTCCCTATAGATATAGGTAACTTATGAAAAGTTTACATCATAGTGCTCAAATTTTAGAGGCAGACAATATAGAATAGGATTTATGTAGATTCTTAATTTCGATTGCTCAGAAATTTGAAAAACAAACAATTTACTTTAGGTTCACAAAGGGATTAAATAAGGTTCTAGGCGACCTAGCTCGATAATTTGCAATTGAAATCATAGGGAATTGTTCTTCATTCATTGCAGTCAATTATAAGAGTTCATTTGGACTATGCGGTAGAAGTGAATTGGCCACATATGCGAAAGGACATTGCAATATTGGAACATGGCTGGTGATGGGAGACGAAATTATTTCCTGAACCGACTGACAATCCTCATTTCACTCTCAGAGGTACAACGGTATCTGCGCTGCTAGCTTATGCAAAATACTAAGTTGTTTTCCTAATATAAACTATAATTTTAACTAAATAACTAGGTATAACAGTTAAAATTAGTAAATAAAAGATTTACAACTGCAATGGAACAAATTTATTTGTTATAAACAGTCAACATGTTTAAGAATATCATTAAAGAATATTCATTTAAAATATACTTTATAGAAAGATGAGTTGTTAACTAAAATCCTCTTTCATATCCGCTATTCTATGACTCCTGACTTCCATCCCTTTCTTCGCTTTCATGACCTAGCTTCGAGGTGCTCATCGGCCTTTATGTTGTTTCAGTTCTGAGGAATCTTAATAAATATTTATATCGGAAATTTCAACAAAATTTGTAGCAATTTTTCTTCATATGAGTTCAAACCACACAATTCTTTTTTAATAAAACATCAAAGATACGAATTAAAAACATTAAATTTATCTTACGTGAAAATTGCTTGGGATTATGATGAAAAAAGATCGTCTCCTTCTCGGATGTTTTAAGTGTACTCCAAGTTCTCTTTCACTTTTGGTTTCTTTTGTTTTGTTGAATATATTATTAGTTAATAATTATGCCCATTTTATCCCTTACATATATTTAACAACAAAAATTCTCTTATCTAAATGCTTACAAACTTTGATACTTGAACTATTCTTACAGAATGCCGTAGCGTTAAAATTGGATACAATATTTAGCGCATTAGTTTATGGAGAAAATACGGGAAATTATCAAATAATTTTTACAAATTGTCACAAATTAGACTTATAATAATAAAATTAAAAGCAAAATTTTATGTTGGATTCACTGACCCTTTTCTTTTCTCCTGCGAGCAGCAATCGAGTGATACACGAACCTTCCTGCGTGAGCAAAGAAAAGTTCGATTCGAGGTTCTTGGTCGCGCTATTGCGAATCGACCTTTACTGCGCCTCGCAGTAAAGGTCAACCTCCTGAATAATTTTTCTAGACACGATGTGTATAATTCGGAGAGATACTATCTCCTCACCTCACACCAGTCAGTAATTAAAAGCTTTCTGAATACTTATGCAATCTTTTTTAAGATCTGCAATTTTGGTATGTCTTCTATGATATTTATGTCGTCCTGATCTATACTTTGATACTTCAAGGTAATTATGCCGCAAATGTTTTGATTGAATCAAATGCTTTATGTTATAATACAAATCCCAAACATAGAGGTTTATTTTAGACTGGTGTTTTCTTAATGAGTTGTTTGAGAGTATATATGTGGCCTCTCATTTAGAAGAGTTGTAGTCTTCCTATGCAAAAATATCGAATCCAATTTTACCTCCCTTGTCATTAAAAGTGACTCCCAAAATTCTCCTGTCAAGATTAGCGCCCCCTGCATTTTGGGGGTATTCAAATCCTAATTTCCTTGTTTCTTTTTAGGGAATTTGAATTAAAATAAAATAAATGCTTCAATAATCTAAGAATTCTTAGGGACGTACTGAATTGTTGATAGCTCTAAGTTTATTATACAAATCTAAGTGTCTTTCATGCCATATTTCTTTCCTTACCTGTACATAAGAATGACTTTATCAGGCTAATCATATGATAAGAATCTCTAATTTATCACATAGCTGCAATATTCTTGTGGAGAAGTCGTGGTCCTATTTCTGTACACATTTTATCTATTTATTTATCATAATTCTTTACATATAAACCCTTTTATATAAACTCTTGCAATATATGTTATGCTGCCATCTGTTAAGTTATTGTAGATTGTACTTTAAGTTATTTTAAACATAGTTCCATTGAAATAATAATACATAGATGAATTATATGCCATCGTATATTTTGAAGTTTATTTTTTACCTCGTTATGTTTAACGGTCCTTACTTATTTTCACCTGAGATTTTTATGCCTATTCCTACTTTTGTGAAAAACTTCTTGTTTTAAATATTTCTCTATATAGGCATAGGTTTCAGGCGACTAAATACTCCATATTCTCTTCTTTTTCACCGTTGAATCTTATTCGTTTTCATTTCACATTATGACATTATATTTAGAGAGCTTTTGAAAGCGGTCTAAATATAATGTCAAAATATAATGTCTAAGAGTATTTACTCTACGATGCCCATAAATAATTCAGAGACTTTCCTCTTATTTCGATATCTACATCAAGTAAATTTCCCTACTGGATTTTCAATTAATATGGAACACAGAATATTCGGATTCCTTGCTGATCCTCGACTCTGCCGCGTTATTTATGTTAATTTTCTTCAAGAAATATCAATTTATTTTGCTTATTTAAGTTATTTTCAAGGTACTACATTCCTTTGAAATAATTATGTCCCTTAAATCTAGAAAACAAATCCAACGTGAAGAAAAGAAGCTCTAAATCGCTGAAGGGATCTACAAAAGATGCAAATATTTAATATGGAAAAATTACAAAAGATAGTCGTTTAGTAATCTAAGGTGACTGCATAAATTTCAGACAGAAAGCCATTGGGAGACAAAGAGCTTAGAAAGACCCAATTAAAATAGCATTAGGAAACTCCCCTTCCCAAATCTTTAAAGACCATTAGCATAATCATGAATAAAAATAAACCACATCTCGTTAAAAAGTAAAAACAATAATCAGAAGAACGTATTCTGTTATATTGTAATCTACTCTAGCTCTTTTATCGGGTGATAAAAAGACACTAAAACTGAAATATTTTTGAGGGCTTTCTCCCTGAAGGCCTCCATTATGCATGGTTACATTAATTTAATGTCCACAACCTAATTACCTAAAGTTCAAGCCATATAGTTATTCGTTTCCTAAAAAAGAGACAACCATTTATTTAATGGTGCAACCGAATGAATCAATGGTCTCGAGATAAAGTCATTCTGATCCAACGATATGACAATCATTGTTTCTATGAATGCAACATATTGAATGAAAGGTAAAGACAAAATATTATCTCTATCCAACGTAGAAACAATCATTTTTTTCAATGACCTCAACCGAATGAATTAAAAGCCACGAAGACGCAACCAAATAAAAGGAATAAGAAGTTAAGTATGCCTCCAAAGCCACCTAAATATTATGATTCAAATTTGGGGAATTTCAAAACCACAAATTACGTTTAATCTTGTCGAATATCTTCGTAGTCAATTTATTTGTAACCTTTCTATAGTATAACTTAATAGTTACCAACTACTTCACTTTGACCAAAAAAGTTTCTAGATAGCCACCCATGCCTTTGTTATGTCTCGCCGCTTTGATTACTGTAAATCTCTTCTCTTTGAAGCCACCCAACACTACAATTCATCATCTTCAACTAGTTCTGAACTTTTTGGCTCGGCATCTCCTCTGTCGAGGACGGCTATCTCGTGCCACATTTCTGCACCCTAAAGTGCACTGGATTTCCATTAAATTCTGAATTAATCGTAAAGTCCCTTCTATTACATTTAAAATGCTAAACACCGCAACTCCCTTTTACCTATCGTCTACACTGATTGTCTCCATTCAAGAAAGCCCCCTTCACTCGGAATATGCCTTACTGATTTCATTTCTTCGCACTCATCTCTGCTGCATGGATGATTATGACTTCTATGTAGTTGCCCCTAAGCTGTGAATAGTCTGCCTGCTAGCATTCTTCTTCCTCGGCCGACGCTTTCAAGCTTATTCATCTTTCGATGGATGGGCGAGGTGCGAAGGCTCAAAGTCTTGAAGGGCGCCATGTAAGAGATAATTCGCTTTCTCTCGCATCATACATTACATTTTCAATATCATACAGTAGGTCATTCCCGGAAACTCAAATCTTTCAAGGAATCTATCATCATGACAAGCCATTTTCTCAGTTTCCGAGCAAAAAACAGCCCAAAAAATACCTCACCACCCCACTCCTTTATTCTCTTTTAGTCCACTATGCTAAAGTGGGGACCAGATTTCTTAAGGAAGATAACCTTATGTGGAGCTGAGCAATCATACGTTAACACCGCATGCATTATGTGTTTTTGCAAACTTAATTACCAAATTTCCTAAACTTCGCTGGTCTTTAATCGATAGCAAATAACGTACCTCTCGAATTTTGCACAGCTTCCGAAAAGCTTCCTCTCAAATTAGATTTCTCACATATAATCACAATGAGAACGCGTATAAAACAAATTTCAGATAACGATTCTCGTAAGCGCTCTTAAAAGTTTTCACAAACTTTCATAAAACGTCAGTTTCACCGAACTCGCGCGCGCTCCACTCAAAAAAATATTTCGCTAAAGATTTTCTTCCTTTATTTAACGACATGTATAAACACAAAGTTTCTCGATCCTATTAGCGCAAATCTTTCCCTCAAAAGTAGCTTCTTGATTCTGAGAACAAAGGAAGTCACGAGCTACTGGACACTGAAATTTCCTGCAAGCTCCTCAATGAGAGAGCAGTCTCTGAACTTTTCTTAACAAGAAGACGCGTCACTCCTATTGAATAGAATTTTGTATCAAAATAAAATTCAGTTAGTATTTTCTCCTCGCATTTTGCAGCAATACAAGTACTCATTTTCTCTCAATCATTATGCAATACTTACTTACGTCCTCATTTAAAATCTTAGTAACAATTCCTTAGTTACAAAAGGGGCATCGAAATTTCCCTATAAAATCGTGTGAGTGCCATTACAAGAGGCCTTAGAAAGTTTCAGTCCTCTGTTTACTCATTTAAAAAGACAAAACTCAGAAATATTTGGTCTATAAGGAAAAAAAATTAAATGTGATCATGTGTTCATAATTAATGACTACTGCTGGTTTAAAATTGTTGCTGAGTAAACTCTATTTTCATACGCGCAAACTGACTCATTTCTCGCAGTTGAGCTCTCACTCTCAAAGAGCTACATGCTCCTGATACAGTCTTTTCTATCTCCCTGATTCCGTTCACTCTTTGTGTATATGACTTAATACTGCTTCACTTTCGAGCACGTGACATGTGTAGACAGACAGGCCTTTTGTTCTGCATAACTTTTGGTGATCGAGCCTCACTCACTATGCATTTTTGTCCGTTGACCAAAGCTTCCTCTATCCTGTGATTTATCTTCCAGACTCTGACAAAAATTGGCCACACGGTCTGTTTTCAAACACATTCCGAAGTAGCAAGACTAAGAAGAGCAATTTTAAGAAGTTGTTCTAGCGTTTGAATTTTGCAACTTAGAAAAGCTTCTTCACATTCTCTTACTATCGTTCATTTTCTGTTTGTCAATTTCACTCCTTGCACCTCAATGTTATTTCGCAACACTTTGTGAAAATAATGAACACATTAAAACAACAAGCCACGTTTCGTTGACATTTATGGGCCACGTATCTTCAACAGGAGGTTTGTGGTGTGGTGATCGGTTTCAATAGACCAGCAAGAAACTCCATAAAATGGACGCGCGTTGGTCTCATTAAGTCCTAACATGCGGAAAATACAAAATGGACAAACGCGAGAGAAGTGATAGAAGGTCAAGATACCTAAGTCAACAAGAGAAAAGGAGTAAATAAACATTTCACGTCTCTGAATAGATTTCTCGAAAGACAGAAGTTTACGGAACACCTGAGTAAACACCAAGTCCACCCAAAGGAAATTGTAACACAGATTTGTAAAATCGGGTCATAAAATAGAGATAAAATTAGCTTTAGCTGGAAGATGTAAGTAAATTAAAGTACACAGCCGTTCAAACTCCGCCCAGGGAGCGGAAATAATGAGCCCCGGCGACAAAGATTTGCCCCGCAGGTAAATCTATGCCACGCCCCACTGGAAATGGAACCGAATATATAGGCGAGTAATGAGAAGAATAGGGAGTTAATAATTAAGCATTATAATTGTTATTAAGTATTGTCATACCGTATTAGCGTTTATGGAACACCTTTGAATTCACCAAGTCTTGACACTCCAGAATTTAATACTTCGCGTTGAATATATATAGACTGCTAGTCACCCGCATAGTAACTTATTGACGTGCCGCTTGCCTCGTTATATAATATTAGAATAAAGTATATATTTTTCAAACGTCCTTCCCTACCTCGAATACACTGAGCCTCACTCACAGATGTCTAAGAAGAGGATTATAGAAAGACTTGCAAAGAACCTTCTTCTCCCCATGAATTAAGAAGGTCTCAAACGAAGTTAGAGGATTTTAAATCGCTTTTAGATGACCTCTAATTGAACACGCTACCATGTTAAGTTCGCTCCTAATTGGTATAATGAAACTTAAAACGTCAAACAATATCTAAACTATTCACGTGGTCTTACATGAGGGTTTCCAATCATATGATGTAAATCCTCGCCTTAGGTCTATCCCCCTGTTCGAAATTCCATGCGAACTCCTCAATAAAAGAAGAATCCCAGAGGTCTTCTCTTTAAGAGGTCGAGGTACTCCGTACGCAATGAAATAAAGAGTCGCTTAAAAACTCTCCATGCAGTTTCCTCTCCGTATCTTTTGTCAGGACAACTCGCCTCTTCATCGCTCATAAACTCTGCTAACTGTCCCCGTTTGACACTTCTCAGCAAGAAGACTGAGTCAAACTATTCGAAATTTCTCTCAAATCACCTAACAATTCTCCAAGTAGTCTCCTCTCCCCACTTCTGGCGAGGCAAATAGACTCTTATTCTCTCAACCATAACCTATTACTTTTCCTATAATTCATTCAAAAGTTTAGTTATTCCATATTATGAAATGCAGCTTCAATTTATAAATAATTCAATACCAGTATATTGAATTAACAGCATTTAGAATTAATCATTTTAATTTCGCACTCAGTTATGATTAATTGATTATTAATTTATAATACACTATATTATATTATAATTAAAGTAACAAAAACAATCCATTTTTTCTTTGCAATTCCGCCTACCTAATAAAAGAGTAATTTTATCAACGTTCTCAATTTGTCATTTTTTAAAATTTTGACGAAATATATGGTACCATAAATCTTGCAATAGAAAGATTGAGAGGCACCACAAAGTGGCGACAGTCTAATACACTACCAATCCCTTAGAAAATTAACTTTCTATACCGTTGTTTCTGTCTGCCCTCTCTTACCTTAAGTAATGAGACGTAGCTCATTTTTATCCCTTGAATTCTATAATTACTTCACTTGAAGTTAGTTGCATTTCTTTTTTAGATACATTCACAGAATTGTACTACGAGCCGGGATAGAGGCGTTGATTATTTCCACAGATAGTACGAGGTTCTCTCAGACATCTCTCTCTCCGTCAATCCGTGAGGAAGAATTCAAAGGGGTACTCAGCTAACCATAAGTTGAGATGGATGGTGACCGCAACATAATCTTGACCGAGTTGCCAGTTTGTGAGGTGTGACGGATGTATAATTAGGTTCAATATCTATGTAATGACGAGTAAAAGGTGCACTGAATTAAAATAATTTTAACCCTATGTAATAAAATACATGAGAATTGAAGTAAAAATTAATGCTTTACTCCTTTAAGATCGAATGCTTTACTTTTAGTTATCATTCGCACTCACCAGCATTACATTAAACTCTCCTTTATAAAATTATATGGTTTATCAAAATCCTATAGCACTCATGAATAAATAGTAGGGTAAAATCGGAAAAAAATTAAATCCAGGGACAAGGAGAAGAACAACAAAAGCTTTAGCTCGAGAAAAAATGTTGAGAAAGTATTTGAAATTGTCTGGAAGGAATGGAGTTCGATCAGGAAAAATTGATACTTCCTTAAAGATTTCAAGAACAGGAAATAAAAACACTCGGATACAACCGGACTTGTTTGCAGTATTTTTTTTTATTTAACCCCATATAGGAAAAACGGATATATGGTATTTTCATAGCATATGTATATATTTCCTTAATCTTATGTCGTATTCGTAGCAAATGGTAATGTTTCTTTTTGCCACATTATTATAACTTTTTACTCCAACTTTATCAAAACATTCGGTACAAATACAACTACCTAGTCCATCATTTTCCAAATATTCAGTCCAATTACAGCATTTTAATCCTTCATAATAACAATATTCACTCCCTCATTATCAAAATATTCAGTATAATAACGACATTTAACTACATTATTATGAAAATACTTAGTTAAATTGCATAAGTATACATAATTATACACTGGGAAACAAATTGTAACTTTTTGTTTATTGACTTTGATTTGACAGTTAATTATACGTAATTTTGGTTCGCTGAGCACGAATTTTTTCTCCATTTTGATTCATCAGGTCCTGATTTTGTTCAACACACTTCTTTCGTCATATTCATAAAAAGGATATCTTCTCAATACTTGCTAAGTCTTTTTGCAGTTGCACATTATAATAATATGTTTCTATAAGTACCTATTTAAACTAATGTTTGGTTTTATATTTCAAATTTTGAAACTAAGGAATTGAAATACCTTAACAAATTGACAAAACAATCAAATAATATGTCCTCAACCACTAAAAGGTTCATGTGCAAAAACTCTCCTGATTCATTTTGCTACATATGTAGAAATTTTACACTTTCACATCAAGGAGGAAATATAACGGACTTCGTGAAAACAGTTTACTTAGCTTATATTGGCATAAAACTGGGGGATCAAGATAAATCATGGATTCCACATAAGGCCTGCACTCTATGCATTGAAAGACTGCGACATTAGACGAAGGGTTCGGAGTCAAAAATACCCTTTGGTGTTCCGATGATAAGTTTATGATTTGATTAAATATGCAACTTAGTCATTTTTATATTGTAAATTACCTAAGTGTAATTGTTGCTTCGGTACATAAACTACTTTTGATCAAATTCGCCTTTGATAACGCTTCGCAATTTCTTTTCCATTTCAGGTGTGGCGAGAGCCTACTAACCATGAAACTGATTGCTACTTATGCTTTGTCAAGACTTCGGGCTTCAATAATAAAAATAAACATTGTATCGAGTACCCAAATTTCGACACCGTATTACGACCTGTGCTACATTCAAACGAAATTTCCATTCCAAAATTTAATAGTCTGCCATCTCAGGAATTTGTTGAAGATGTTTATGAAAATATTGTTATGCTCTCTAAGGAGTCAGACACCGAATTCGACCCCAACGTAGTTGTAGGTGGAAGTGATCAGCAAATGTTGAACCAGGCCTAGTTGAATGATCTTGTAAGGGATCTAAATTTACCAAATAAAGGCTGCGGAAATTTTAGCTTCAAGACTTAAAAAGAAAAACATTATTAGTTCAAACACATATATTTTATTTTACAGTAGCAGAGAAAAAGAATTTCTTAATATTTTAGGACAGAGCATAGTTTATTATATTGCTGCAACATACCAGGCTTTTTAAAGGAGATGAGGGTTCAGTCTTACAATGCAAATGATTGACGTTTCTTTTTAGACAGTTCCAAAAGAAGTCTTATGTGTGTGTTGCTGCATCCTGGCAATCTATAGAACTCGATACCAACTGGGCACACAACAACATTAAAAGAAAAATATGAGCATATAAAGGGTG
The DNA here is from genome assembly GCA_963969495.1 of Ceratothoa steindachneri. Classification (NCBI taxonomy): domain Eukaryota; kingdom Metazoa; phylum Arthropoda; class Malacostraca; order Isopoda; family Cymothoidae; genus Ceratothoa; species Ceratothoa steindachneri. The sequence goes on from OZ018336.1 coordinate 49,871,372, forward strand.
TTCCATTAAGACGGATTGCAGCTAGCAGTAAATATACATTGCAGCAAAATATATATATTGAGTTTTCTGCATATATATATATTTTGCTGCAATATATATTTACTTCTAACTGTGATCCGTCTTAATGGAACACCCTCTAGAAACTCTTTAAAAACTTATCAAATATAGGAAGCACGAGGGAATCTTGTGTGTTGACTTAAAAATGGTTAATTTTCTTCTACTAGGGAAACAAGCTTTCTTTGCTTATTGGACAGCAAAGCTAAGAAAAAACATTATTCCAAACAAATCTGGCCAGCACGAACATCATCACTTACTGTCGGAGAAAGAAATGTGAGCAGAGATAAAAGCATATTTCCATCTCTACATTTCAAACAAGGTCTCATAAAAAACAGCGAGTGTTTCCAACACATAATTTCAAAATTCTCAAGATTAAGTAAAGAAAAAAATCAAAGCTGAAATTTTCGACGGTCCACAAATAAGAGCATTAATTAATGACAGCAGTTTTCATAATGTCATGAATGAACGCGAAAGAAATGCCTGGTTCTCATAGGTGAGCTCAATAAAGAACTTTTAGGAAATTATAGGGCAGGTAACGACGAAGAACAAGTAAGAAACTTCTAAGAGACTACAAAGAGTTAGGACATATATGAGCATAAAAATACCTTTTTGGAATATTCATCTTGACCAATTTCCAAGTACTTTAGGTGCTTTAAATGAAGAACAACGGCCGAGATTTCACTAAGATATTAAAATTATGAAGGAACTTTATCAAGGACACTGGGATTATCAAATGACGGCTGATTATTGCTGGTGCTTGAAAAGAGACCTGCCGTCAACAACCAAATAGTCTAGAAAGTTTTACCAGATTGAAAACTTCATATCTCTGTTTTGTTTTATTTTAAGTCATTTCTATCGTTATAATGTAATTTTACAATAGTTTGAACTGCATGTATTCATGAAAATGGAAATAAAGGTTAACGCATGACTTTATTTTTAGTTCTAATTTGGAAAAAACTGAAAAATGGCGCATGGGCTCCTTACAAGAATCAGGATCTGATAGAGCCAAATCGTGGTAAAATTCGATTTCCTCGCACAAAAATTACTTACAATCAAGTGCCATATTTTATATAAAAAATACATATGAATCAGATTTGGTTGTAAATATACATTGCAATCCATCCAAGTATCTACTATATCAGCGATCTATAGATAAGGAAGTCTTACACTCAATATTATTCATTTAGATTTGAATAATAAATCAAATCTGCTTCATGTAATAATTAGTACCTCTAATGCGGGTGCAAAATAATTCAATTCTTTTAATTAAGTCAATATGCGTCGAGAAGCGTCCAAATATGCTCATAACTATTTATTCTCAATAAACCGAGTTCTTTGATGAGAAAAGTGCCTGAAGTGACTTGTAAATGAGAGAAAAAGGTCCTTATCTTACTTCTTTCGCCCAGTTATCAGGTGAGTAATGATAAATAAAGAAAGGAGACATATATGTATGTGGATGAATATATGTCTAGTGTGGAAAATTGTGCAAAAATGTGATTAGACAAATGGCTTGAATTTATATAAACCGAGCTTATACCATGCCATCTGACCCATCACATCAATGGATAACTTTCCATTAAGAAATATTTTTCTATTTAGATCACAACATATAATGGCCTCTTTTTATATTTTGCATTTCATAAGAGGAAAGACGATTGGATTCGAGGTTTCCTCAATTTTTCTCTTATATAATAATATTTTCCCTTACATTCAAAGTTTGCTCTTGCGTTGTTATGGCGTGTCCCGGCATTTGTTCCGCAAACAAAGGAAATGCTATAAATCGATTCCTTCTAGAGAAGAGCTTCCAAATGGTAATTCTGGTTACCTGTTCTGTTTGTATAAACAATTTTGTAACTCTACCCAATTTCGCTCTTTTATTTGTACAATCCTTTTTGCAAGAGCATATGTATGGCCCCCGCCCATTTCACTACAGACTAACATCACAACAAATCTCATATTTCACCAGATATACCATCACCTTACTCTTTTCTGCATTTAACTTTTATCCTTCTCCTCACAAACTTTTATACCCTATCGCCCTCAGCTACTTAACATACATGCAGTCATTTGATCCCACTCACTCCTATATTAATATTTATATAAATATATATATATATATATATATATATATACTAGCACAAATACTCGTCGTTGACTGGGATGAAAAAAAAACAGAGATAACCGTCTTTGCCTGGATCAAATTTGGCGCTCGGAAATAAAGTAAGACGGATTTGATGTTTTTATTATTTTTGATTTTCCACAAACAATATTCTCATTCTATGAACTAAACTTACTATTATAAAGCAACGATATAAAATTCGTGGTACACAATATTCTTAGTTTTTCGTTGTGTAGCATTTACAAACAGATAATTTTTGTTTCCAACCCTTGAACAATCAACATAGATTTACCATAGTGGCAATTAGAATTCCTCTAATTGGCGCTATGCTTCCAATAGAATTTTACCTAGCGATTTTTTTTATTCACATTAAAAAACTTACAAGGATTCTGAATGTAAATAGCAATTCTTACCCTGATGGATTTAGGGATATTCTGTGATTGAAGTTATCCTCTCCTTTTACACTTCCAGTAGGAATAGTTGCATCAATTTCTTTACCACCAGCTGAAGGCCATTTTTAGGTTGAAGGCAGATTCCGGAGCGGTGCACACACCTCCTATCATATAATATACTTAAAATGAGTAAACGTTTCACCACGCCCGCCCGGCAGTTTACGCTCACGCGAACAACTTGTGGCATAGGAAATAGATCGAACGTCTTATCTTCTATAACTCTACATATATTTTAAGAACGGAAATTTATGTTGTTTTTTTCTCTTGCTTTGAATGTCCTTTTGTAATGGGGAAGGGGAGAGATGGGCTATTGAAAGGTGGGACAGAGGGGGTGGGAAGAGATTAAAGAAGGAGTAGAGTGGGATGGATTGGAAAAGAGGGAGTAGAGGGTGGGGTAATATGATGAGGCGTGAGAAAGTGTGGCGAGAGGGATAGAGAGGAGAGAGGTGGGCGAGAGGATATAGGAGTGGTGGAGAGAGAGAAGAGGGAAGGGAAGAGAGAGTGGGTTAAAATATATTTCTATTCCTATAAATTGACAGACACACACAGAGAGACTTCATTTATATATATATATATATATATATATATATATATATATATATATACACTCAACTGAATATGGGGTAAATCACACGGAGAGCCTGTTTAATATCTTTCTCTATTTCATTCGCATGATTTTATTTACTTTTGATACGAGTATTAATTTTAAAGGCTGACCTATCTTCCTCTCGATGTTTTTCTTTCAGTTTTGGATAAAAAGCTCCCACATGTTGGCTGAAGACACTCCAACTTTTTTTTTTACGTTACAATACTATTTTTTTATCATTTTTTTATGTTCTTAGAATGTGAACGTTGGCGCAATATATAACACAAACTTACCCATATGAGATGAAAATAACTTTTCATCATTTCTTTTGAATTTTCTTGCCTCTAAATGGTATTAAACACATTATTCTTACAAAAACATGCAAATCCTATACTACAGTTAAGGAAACAGTAAATATTATATGAATAACAGATTATTTCAATTTATTTTTACTTGCCACTAGTTTACTTCTTGTTATAGGCTTCACTGCACACCTTGTGAAGTGTCTTTCCATATTTTGTGAGGTGCAGTCGTGTGTTCTTCATACAGGGGCAGCATTTTCCTTTAGTGACTGAGTCCTGAAAGTGATAAACTCCATCGTACCTTACTACTTTCACCGGTTATGCGGAGGGTCATCCAAGCATCTTCCTCTCTTCTTGAAACCTTATCATTGCTCGAGCAATTACTCTCCTAAAAATTTTGTGTGACATACCTGCCGATCCACCAATATATTGGGGGAATCTGAAAGGAGCCGCCACTGCCAGATTTAACATATTTGAGAAAATCTTCCACTACCATTTCTTTGAACGTAACCGCGGTCTTTAAGATGAACATTCTATCACATACATCAACGACTGTAGATGGTCAACTAACTTGTTATTATCCTTCTTCACACGGCGTTGTACTTTGTGAATTGGAGTCGCACCATAGCAGTTGCTGGCAACTGTAACACTAGAGTTGTCATTCCATGTCACGCAAAATACTGTACCATCTGATTTGTAGTTGAAATAGACTCGTTCTTTATTTTCGACATCTTTCTTTGATGGGAGACGACATTTGCCTGTTCTGTTATCCCAAAAGGTTCCACAGGCTCGAAACCCTTTCGCAGTGAGTTCCGTCAACAATGCATGGCTTGTGAAAAAATTATAAAAGAACACTACATGGTGGTCAGCATTTTCAACTGGCTGCAACATTGATATCACGACATGTGACCCCAGTTTGGTAGTTTTCGAGTCACCCTCTTTTTCACAATAGATTGAAAAAGTGTATGGATATCCATATACTCCACATAGCATCCACATTTTATAACCAAATCTTATTGGTTTGTTCCTTATGAACTGCTTAGTAGTATGATGACCATGAAACGGAATCCTAGATTCATTAATGTTTAGAATTTCATGAAATATACCACACCTCTGTCAATTACTTGTTATCATTTCAAGCTAGGGCAAGATCTTGGCGATCTTTAAAGCTGCGTTATTTAAGTTATCAGCAAGGTGCAGGTATCTTTTGATGCTACGGAACTTCTACCTGTTCATTTTTTTGGCTATACAGGTGCAACCAAATCTTTACTTGTAGACAAATATCATTTTCTGATGGCAGATTGTGGTATCCAGGTATAAGCAATAGTTCCAGGAATTTACTCATTTCTTCCTCCGTGACATGACAGTTTGATGCATTCTTCTCTCTAACGGATTGCAAATTTGTTTGTTTAGTTATGTATTGGATAATTTCAGGTCCAAAAACAAGTTGAATATTTCGTAAGGGTCCTTGCCAAAATGATCGTGTCCCAACTCCTCAGGCACGCAGTGTGTTTGTAGAGATACCTTTCAATCTTCCTCCATCACCGAATTTCCTCATTTTCACTCTCTTCAGCAACATCTTCCTCTTCTATCTCTTCCTGAACTTCTACTTCACCACTTACTTCATTTGGAATCCAATCCTCGTCTAAAATCTGATCATCATCCTCTTCATCACTGACATCCCGCGGCAGGTGCCAGCAGCACCACGTCCACTTTCTGACTTTTGCTTTTCTCAACAGCATCGTTCGCCGCTTCAATATGTATGAATTGACTCAATTGTCTTCCAGGACTGAAAAGAAACGGAATTCAAGTATATCAAAAAATATCAGCTTAGAAACAGCTGAACTAATGAAGCTGACAACATCGTCATGTATAATCTCGTTTAGTATTAGTGACCATAATTGAAGGGTAAATATAAGCACACACCCATACACATACGCGTGCGTGCACACACAAAATAAAATAAAACACTAAAATAATAGAGTACTACCATAATGAAAACAACATTTTACTACAGTAAAACCTACGCGTAAAAAGACGACACGTCCATACTTCGGGATGAATGAACACCAAGTGACAGTGAGGCAGGAACAGTGAGCTTATAATATTGCGCAGTTGTATCAGGCTATAGCAGAAGCCACCATGTCTCAGCCTGGATAGCCATACTCATACGTTACCTCTTGCGAACACATAGATTGGTATGAGGCAACACGACAACGTTCCTATTTTGGGAATATGTAAATTATGTTACTATAAATAACAAAACTTAAATTATTTTCATCATACTGATAATCAATCACCTGTGAAAAAAATAGTGTTTGATGAAAAATAGGACGCCGCTTGCAGCCATAGGACGCGATATCTGACCAACGGTAAAGTTCAGAAAAAAACCGGCATAATAACTGAAAATGGCGATATTCAAATATTATAAAAATATATTAGATTACTTGACTTTATACGATATAACAATATATATTAGCTAGTCAACATCAGTCAAAGCATTTTATTGTTTACTGAGAGTAATTAAAAATATATACACATTTTATTGTAAATATTTATTGCCATATTCCTAAAATGAGAACGTTGGCGCTTAAAAGGTTAACTCTCTTTCTCCATCCTTTTTATTTTTCTCCTCTTTATTTACAATAATTCTAAACAGGATTAACTTGAAAATCAGATAGGATTTAACCTTGATACCCAAATTTTTTATCGTCCCATATATATATATATATACATATATATATATATATATATATATATATATATATATATATATATATATATATATATATATATATATATATATATATATATATACATATTGCAATAAGTTTTGCAATTCGGATATAAGGAAACGAGATATGAGGAAAAGTGTTTTATTATTTTTCAATATAACTACCCTCGACTTCAATGCACTTGCGCCAAATGTCCCTGAGGCTTCGAATTCCCGACAACCAGAAATCTCCCGACTGCTGTTCAATCCACTCCTGGACGGTGAGCTGGACACCTTCATCGTCCCCAAAGCGGCGTCCACGAAGTGCAGCCTTGAGCTGGCGGAATAAAAAGTAGTCGCTAGGGGCCAGATCTGGACTGTAGGGGAGATGGTTGAGCTCCTCGAATCCGCACTAGCACAGGACAGCTTGTGCAACTCTGGCCTTGTGGACTTTGATGACGTTGAAGTCGATCATGGGGCGTGAGGTTTCTAGGGGCCCAACGGGCAGAGACCTTGGTCATGACCAAATTGTCGTGAGTGATGTTGATAACACTTCCATGTGATATTCCAAGTTCTCGCTCGATTTCTTCGACCTTCACTCGTAGATTTTCGAGGATTATCCTCTCTACACGGGCCACATTGTCCTCGTTGGTCACGTCTGAAGGGCGTCCTGGACGGGGGTCATCTTCAATGGACTCACGACCATGGCGGAACTCCCTATTCCAGCGAGCAATGGTTGCATAGGAAGGGGCGGTATCGGTGTACACTGCAACCATGCGTTTATGGATCTCCTTTGCATTCTTGCCTTCCTTGGTCAAAAATTTAATCACTGCGCGGTGCTTAACCTTCTCCATTATTGAAAAATTTGTGACTGACGACCTGCGATCAGCTACTGCTTCTTAAATAGACGAGGCAGGAGCGTGCGGCTGCAGGTCCTGTCTTGTCATAAGTTTTCCTAACACCCCCATAAACAGCCATCCCCCTTCCTCTGTTTTGCCCTACTGATTCGCAAAACCTATTGACCGCACCTCGTATATGCATGTTTTGTTAAAGACCATAGTATATTTCGCCTTTATTAATTTTCTTCGGAAACATTCCATTTTTCTTATTATCTTTTTCAGTTCATCTTGTAGATGGTAAACATCTTCTTCTACTTTCATTTCTTTTTTGAAGGAAATGTGTTTGGTAAACACCAACTTGACTCTAATTGCTGATCTTTTGATCTATGAGATCATCTTCAGAGTGTCTTTCCTCCTTAATCGGTGAAGAATGGTGGAGTCAGAATGAAAAGAAAACGGGTTTTAGGGGATATTTATTCCTCCTCGCTTTAACGTTATGTCAAGGTAACGGGCCGCTCCTGTGTAAACTGAATTTTAAAACAACTTTAATGTTTGATTCCAGCCCGTAGTCTGGATGTTGATAGCTGGACTTTCTTCGTTAATTAAAATGGCTTCTAAGGTGTTAAGTCTTGTCTTATTTTCCTCTTTTCTTTTGATCATTGTGTTATTAACTAATATTTCCCTAGGTAAGCTGATGTTATGAACAGTATCCATATGGTTTAGAGGGGCTCCATGTTACCGGGGCATTGTTAAATGCCTCGAAAGTGTGGTTGTAGTTATACCAACATATTTTGAGTGGTTATGAAGCTTGCAGTCTTCATTCGGGCAACTAAACTCGTAAACTATGTTCGTAGACTTTAGAATCGAGAAGTTTTGATAGATGTTGTTTTTCATAATGAGATTGTTAACTTTTGTCGTTTTATAATATATAATCATATGATTCTTATCCGTTTGCTTCTTAACTTTGATGTTACGGTTAACAATCTTCTTGATGTTTTTTTCGTCTATTTTCGTCTATTCGCCGATGGCATCTGATTTCTATATTACAGTTAGATGTTATTTACTGCTTCCTGGTTACTTTCTGTTTCATCCGTGTTTTTGAATTGCCTTCTTAAAAATGAGTGAAGTTGTTTTTCAATCATACTGGTCGGAAAACCGTTGTTCACGAGGGTTTGTTCTATGCGGGAGATCTCTTGATGGAACAATTCCCACGTGGAGCAGTATTTGTATGCTCGGCGGATGTATGAGTCGATTACACTTATTTTGTACCTTTCAAGACATTCACTATCCGCGTTATGGCATCTTCTCATGTCTGTCACTTCCCTATACATTTTTTTGACGTAATTACCGTTGATGTTTTGTACCTCTACGTCCATAAAAGGTAGTTTATTTTCCATGCTGAATTCATAAGTAAATTCTAACAAGGATTTCTCCTCAAATTGCTGTTTTATGTTCTTAAGATGTTCTTCATTTCGGACGTCGATGTAGATGCCATCTACGTATCAGCAGTATGTGTGTGGCTGACTTACGATGTTTTCTAATAATCTCTCTTCAAAGTGACCCATATAGTAGTTGTCAAAGGTCGGCCGCAGGGACGATCTCATAGTACTCCATCGACTTCTGTGTAGAGATTTCCGCCCGGTATCCTGAACGGAGCCTCGGATGCGTATCAAGGCAGCATATTACCTAAGATGTTTAGGTCAAGGTTAGGAGGAGACATTGTAAGATAGTGGTATACATTTTGTATAATGATGTCGATGGTCTGAGAGATAGGCCATTAGTAAATAGGCTTTCCACATCAAGGGATGCTATTAGTCCTGTCGGTCTTGTAGAGTGGAGTATATCGATAAATTCCTCCGTGGATTTTATGCTATATTTTGAAAGAATGTATGGTTTTATTATTTCATTTAAGATTTAAGCTAGACGGTACGTTGTTGGGGTATTTGAGAAATAATAGGCCTCAGTGGGCTGTTCTGCTAGTTTATTTTTACGTTTCCATACAGATATCCTGGTGTATAATCGCCGACAATCTTTTGGAAGTTATTTGTCCATTTATTTTCTGTTTTTAAGTTTTCTACACTAATATATATATCTATATCTATATATATATATATATATAAATATATATATATATATATATATTAATATTTATGGGTGTATGTGTGTGTGTTCAAAAATCGAAAGTAAATAAGGGAAGATACTAAACAATCGATTTATTCTTTTTATAATACCAAACATTGATTATGAAAGAAGGAAAGTAGAGAGAGCAAACTGAATAAAATAATATAAACTCTTTTTCTTGTTAAATAAACTGATACTGTGAGTGAGTTGCGTTCCGCTCTCGCTTCGTGCGTGGACACCGCCCATGGTCCGGACGATGTCCCGTACGCCATGCTTCGACACCTGGGTGAGCGAGGCATGGCCTTTCTGTTAGATTTGTTCATATTAGCTGCAGTTCGAACTAGGCCATCAAGCGCTCTTCTCTCTTCAGGTCACATCTGCCCCAAAGGATGCCTTAATTAAGCTTAGAGGCAGATCAATGCAGAAAGTCCCTATATGTTGAAGACAAACACGTCAAAAAGAGAAAAAGATGGGAGTCGTAAATGAAGTGGAAATCGAAAAATCATGTGACACGATAGATGCTCGATAGCCCAATAAGAAATAAGGAAAATTTAATCTAAATATTCATGAATGAGATTTACTTTTAATATTATAATTTTTAACACTAATATTATTAGCCTTCTCTAAACCTATCTTGTTCATCTTTTAATATTACTTCAGTTATCATTATTCTATCTTTATTGAGTTTTTTCAAGCAGTTAACATACTTTACTATAATTGTTTCATTCACCTTTCTCTCCCTTCTCCTTATAAATTGATACACCCTTGTATTATTCCACCTCTCTATATTACACTTTCAACAGCTTAACATCACAACTACAAGATCTATTCTTTTAATCAAAAAGGAACTCGTGTAGGTGCATAGATATTTATCGATAACTCTCACAATCTCTCGTATGTTCATTGTTTTCATGCTCTGCTACGCAACCTTATTAAGTTCTCCAAAACTATAACTATTCCCGTTTTTCTCTGAACGTAAAATTATACGATATTTTTCACTTTCTATATCATTTCACTGCCTTCTTTAATAACACTTTATCGCTAGAAATATCCTCGTTGCTTTCTTTTCTTGTTATATTAAATACCATAAAACTCCACTATAATAGAAGGTAAAGATTCTTTCTACCTCTGTTTTATTTTTTAAAACTAATATAAAAGGACAGAAAGGGTAAAGTATTTGGCTAAAGGGAGAAGTGGTATAAGAGAAATACTCGTGACTTCGACTGCCCTTGTTAACAATTACTGAGATGTGCAATAATGTGTAATCTCTATTGTCAATATTCATTTCTATCTTAGGTGGGGCCAACTTTAGTTGCTTATTACAATGAAACCTAAGCCTACACTGTTGACATTAATTTTCTTCAACTAGAATTTTTTTTTAGAATTCTATTAATAATTTTCTATACACATGATAATTGAAATTTGATGACGATCCAAAACTTTCTGTAGTTTCTTGTTCTAGATGAATAGTTAGTGTATTTTACCGTACACGCTACGTTAAACATATAAAAACACTCCACAGATCAGTTGTTTTTTCTTGAACAGAAAAAAAAAATGCCGCATAAAACGTCTTTGTTGTCTCTGTTGTATGTAGCTCAGCGATTATCGAAGGCTTCAATTTCACCTCCTACAATAGCCCTATATTTTTGATGATTTTGTCAATTCTTTTTTTTTCTTTTTTGGCCCTATAGCTTAAACCAATATAGCCATCCAATATTTTTTTTATTAATCTTAGATGTGAAGTTCTCCCTAGCTTTCTAATGGAAATGCTTACCATTCAGTTTGATATCATTACTTCTAATGACATCCAAATTTCTGCCTCTCACAAAGGATCAGTTCCTTTTGCTAAAAGTAAAGTCCGGCCTATAAACTGACGCAAAACTCCATTTTTAATGAGGAAAACGTGTTTTTCATTTCTTGCCGTTATACCAATTTCAAATGACTTGGCTGGGGTTGCCAAGAAGCCTCCCATTTTTTTCCCTTACAGAGTGAATTGGTAGTTAAAGGACAACCACATCTTTCAATAAAAGTATTAGTAAATAATTAAAACTACGGGTACTTTCATATTAATATAAATGATAAAATTTGAAAACTAATATAACAATTGTGAATAGGTCTGAAATAGTTTTATCTTTGGTATTACAATAATAAATGAAAAAAAGATTGATTACCTTTAAGCGATGTAAGTTTAGGGAGGAGAAATGAATTTTTATTGATTACAATGTAGATGCCTACCATATAATGTTATGTTGTCGTGGAATATGTTTGAACGCTTTCTGGTTTAGTTTTTTCAAGTTGTCATCAGCCCAACTTTCTCAACGAAAGCATTACTGATTTGTTATTCTTTGGTCCTGAAGACCGACTTTTTCGAGTTCCCTTTGGTGAGAGTATTTCTAAGAGCCACTTCCGATCGTTTATTGGACCAATCTACATTTATAAGAGAATCAAAACAGGTAAATTAAACTTAATGTAGAGTAATAGTTGTAATACTCACGGAATATAAAACGTGTAAAAGAAAGTTACTATTATTATTGGATTAATAAAATTAGAAAAGTGAATTCTTTTGTCTGAACATGATATAGATAATACAAGTAATAGCAATATAACTACTAGCAATACGAAGATGAAAAGTTTTATAATTATTAGTAGTAAATCTCCATTAAAGGCTTTCTGCACCATTTTAGGTTTTCACATCCACAATTTCCTGAAAATATTAATGTTGTTAAAATTTCCCTGAGTCAATATCAGTGAAAAATTTCCTAAAAGTTCTGATAATTTTGCCTCTTTGGAATTTTCAGAGAAGGTTTCATAGATAGGAATATTCCTTCTCTCATTGTCTCTACAGCTTCAATGATGCCAAGGTTTGAGTATGAATTAAGTGAACTCAATTTGTATAATTCACAGGCTATTTTTGGTAATAGTTTGCGGGATTTTGTATCTTCATTTTTAATTTCGTTATGAGAAATCAAGATAAAACAGACTGAAGAATCTCATCTTAGATTTATTTAAAAAAATTGTGTTAAATAAATATTGAATGAAAGTGTTAATAGGTGGAAAGTACTTAAACAAAGCCTATCTAAAGAGCTATTGTCCAATTGGCAGAACACTCTCCGGACGATGACCCCTTTTCTTAATGAAAGACGCTGTCAGAATTAGTCTCTTCCTTTGGTAATTGGGGTGTGAAGCTTGTCGCTTGTGTCCAACGTTAATGAGACACTCAGACGTTTATAAAATTCAATAAGTATTCGAGTTTTACCAATAGACTGCTAAATGTCACTCGAACGGTATCCTCGATGGTAGAGACATAGTATCACAAGAGAGGTAGTGTGCGCGTTCAGCGATGAAGTGAAGAACACCGAGGTGCAGCGAGTTTAAGAATTGTATAGCCGCTGGTGGTATTAACGAATATAGACGGTGGACAACTCTGTATGTTTCCTCTCATCAAGTCATGGTTTTAGTGTTATTGTACTCGACTTTCGTTGTGATCTACTGTACATTTAGTCGATCACGTTAAAAGTTGCATAAAACTTACTTAATCTTTCCTCTCTTTCTAAATTCAACACATTTCAAGGAAGCAACTCCTTAATATTTGCCGTGTTCTTTATTCAAATATGAGTGGGCTATACAAAAACTTAAAGGACCTTTCGTTGGCTTCCGCTAACTACGATCTCGCCTTCTGCTAATTTTAGACATATCTCTGAGCTACTAATAACCGACTTCGACAAACCTATATTTATCAGACAAGATTGCCTTCCCAGTGCCCGTGGAATGGCACTGTATATCAGATCATGCTATTGTGCATAACACTTGATCCTACTGCAAATAATGACTTATATGACTACCTTTTAACTGCCATGGCGTCAATACAATCAGTAGATGTTAAAGCTTCCTTTATCTCCGCTGGAGATCTGAATGCACATCACCATGAATGGTTGGATTCTGTATCTCTAACAAATAGAAATGGTCTTGCTGCTTTGGATTTCTCGAACTTGTCTGGTTGTGAACAACTAATTCGTGAACCTACAAACAATTTTGGAAACTGCCTGGATCTTATTTTAACTGAGGTTCCAGCAGTCGTTGAAGCTTCTCTCCTTGCATCCATTGGTCTTTTCCACTATAATGCCAACAGTTGCAAAATTTGTTAGTTGTTATTGTGCCTGATATCACGATCTCCTATTGGGTTTATCTCTCCTGTGAATAGAGACAATGTTTGTCATGAAATTGAGAGACTTCAGTGGAATGCTATTTTCAGATCCAGTGACCCTGTTTCAGCTCTTAATTCATGTTTATTAAACATTCTACAGAGAAGAGTCCCATGAAAGATAATTAAATCACGTTTAAAGGATAAAGCCTGGTTTAATGAGAACTGTAAGCGAGCCTTTTGGCAAAAACAGGCAGCTTATCATCTTTGGAATCGAAAAAGGTGTCAATTTCTATGAAACAACTATGTTACTCTCAAAGCTGAGGCTCAGAGAAATTATAATGCAGCCGAAACTACTTATAATTCTTACTTGAAGGAGGTTCTTGCTGGTGGCACTCAGTCATATAAATGGTGGTCCTCTCTCAAGGCTTCCTGGTTTGGTGTGAATTCTAGTATGCCTCCTCTTCTCGAGTCTAATGGTTCAGTGTCTTTTGATCCATAAGAAAAGCTAATTTGCTCTCCGATATTTTTATTCACAAACAGTGTAACCAAGAAATATACCTAACCTTGACTTGTTTTCCATTGCTAAAGTTTTGTTTCTGTTGCTTTTAGATCCAATGAATTGAAGAATTTCCCTTTGGGTTCTTGACACAAATTGTGGGACAGACCCAGATGGTTTTTTCCCTCTATTTTTTAAGAAGTGTGCCACAGTTATAGCAACTAAATTGGCCGTGATATTTACATTGCTCCTGAAGTCTGGTAGTTTTCCATTTTTTTGGCGTAAGGCCAATATCACTTCCATTCCTAAGGGAGCTTCAGCTTCAACTTCTCCTTCTGAGTACCGCCCCATATTTATCACACATATTGTATCCAAGATCTTTGAGCGTATTTTGGCTAAGCAGCTATCCAAATACTGTATTTTTTTTTAATTTATTACCTGATTGCCAATTTGGATTCCATAAGGGTTTGGGAACCTGTTATGCACTGTTGACTCTGTCTCATAATCTGCAGTCTTTTCTGGACGGTGGGTTTGAATCTCGAGTGGTTACTATTGATCTGAGTTCTGCTGCTGACATGGTAAACTATAAGGCTCTGATCTATAAGTTAAAACCTCTTGATATTTGTGGAAATCTTCGTAAAATCTTTACGAACTTCTTAAATAATAGATCTCAGTGTGTAATTGTGGATGGTATTTCTTCTGCTTTAGTGCCTATTGTTTCTGGTGTTTCACAGGGCAGTGTCCTTGGTCCTTTGTTTTTTATTATTTTTACTTCCGATATGGGCACTCATCTTGGGAATAACTCTATATCTTATGCCAATGATATTACACTTTACTCCTCTGTTAACTCTCCTAGTAACAGAGGTGAAGTTGCTGCGTCCTTGAACCGAGATTTGGCTAGGATTACTTATTGGTGTCAACTTTTGGGCATGAAACTTAATGCACGCAAACCTATTATGATACTATCAGCAGATCCCATATATTGGATCCAGCTCATCCCTGTTTGCATATTTCTGGTAAACAGGTAGAGAAAGTTTCTATTTTGCGTTTGTTTAGGGTATTTTTTGACTCTAAGCTAACTTTAGAGAAGCCAATCCGTTTCCTATGTTCTTCAATTGCCCAGAAGACCGGCTTACTTCGAAAATGCTTGAAAACCTTTGGTCGTGACTCCACAGTAATAAAATCTTTTTATGCTTTCATCTTGCCCGATTTTGAGTATTGTGCTCCTATTTGGAGAGCTGCGGCCAACTCCAATTTTGCATTCCTGGATAGAGCTTTTAATTGTATTAAGTTCATCCTGAGCTTTCCATTGAATTGTAACATCGGTAGGAAGTTGGCGCACTTAGTGTTTTATTTAAAATTTTTAATAACGATCGGCATCCGTTACATAGTGTCTTGCCTGGAACTTTTAATCCTGTCCGTGTTTCAAGGTATACTCTTAGTCTTAATGATTTTGCTATGAATCTTATGAATGCTTTGCATTGTGCAATTTTCTCGGTGTTTTTTTCCTTCATTGTTCAAAATTTGGAATCAATTACCTAATGATATTGTCTCTTCTGCTAACATTTCTACAATTAAGTCTCGATTAAATGTTTATTTATCACAGTAACTCTTCATGCATTTGGGGGGCTTACTAGGTGCCTGTTTCCTTTAGTTGCCTCTGCCTTTCTCCAATACTCCTGGTATTTTGTGCAAATTCAATCCTGTTGTATCTGCACCCTGGGAAAAGGCTTTGGTAGATTAATGATAATAATAATAATATATCTCAGATTTCGATATTTTAACTAAAGTTGTATATTTTTAGATGTTTTAACATATATTTCGCTTACCTAAATAAAAAAAAATCCTCATATGAGAAATAATTATAATGTTTATTATTCTTTTATTTTTTCTCTCAGTTTTATGTTGTTTAGCTAAAAAATAAATTTCGGTATTTCTTATATTTTAGTTCTCTTCTTCTCATTCTCTCATTTTCTTCTCCTATGTATTTTTTTTAATTTAGTATCTCTACGACATATTTCGTGACCTTAAAAACAATTGCTCTCGGAATGATTATAAATTTCTCTTCCCCACTTCCACCTCTCTCGAAAGTAAGCCACAAGATGATTTTCTCCTTATCCCTTCTTCGTTCCAGTTTAGGTTCCTTAACGTGTCTATGATAAAAGGCCGATTTCTTGTCTTCCTTTATATGTATAATTTCCGTACTAAGTAATATATATATATATATATATATATATATCTAGCAAACCAAAAGAAACAGAAAACAGGCTGAATTTTCTCTAAAAGTTCTTCTAGAAAAATTATCCTGTATTTCTGTTTCTTGTGGTTCGCTGGATCCATTTCATCATTCTTTCTCGTTCATGAAAGATTTATATATATATATATATATATATATATATATATATATATATATATATATATATATATATGTATATATATATATATATATATATATATGTATATATATATATATATACAGGGAAAACACAAATTGCCGCGTGAAGAAGAAATAAATGCACGGAACCCAAAAGGAGAAGAAGCAAATATTCGGAGCTTATAACTCCTACCATCTGTTAATTGAGATAGTAGGTTAAGAACGGCTTTCTTTTTCCCCTTTACATTAGTTTGTTTTAAACAAGCTGAACTCTAACAAGGATACAGCTCCTACACAACCTGACACTTCTCTCCAAGTTACGCTCTCTCTGCCCTTTTTTGGACTCTATAACTGGCTGTCAAGCTCAAATTCCCTCCGACTTACGCTTCTATACATATATATTTGCACATTTTTCTAAATCTAAATTTGTTAATTTCTATTCATATTTTTCATTGCACTACAGATTTCTCTTTACAAATCTCTTGACGAAGATGCACCCGTTGGTATTAGAATTAAATAGAATTAAATAAAAAATGCATCTCTATCGTCTTGAGTAATATCATATATTTAACATGTTACTTTATGTTGTATCTTTAAAAACCTTAACCTGAACTCTAACGACCCGCCAGGATACCTATAATCCGTCAAAACCCGTCCTTATAAAAGGTCCTTAAGAAGGGGGCTTCTCCCAGGCTTCAAATAAACTTGTCTCCTTCAACGATGATTTTATTTTCTATCCTGAGTTTAAAGCGAATCTCAGCACTGATTCAGATCTCCCACATGCAAGTGTCATCGCTCTTCATGAAGGCCCACCCAGTTTTTTATTCGGGGACTTTCTTCAATGTCGATCAGAATTTACTTCCTATAAGGCTTGGCGAATTCAAGAGACTATAAGGAAAGGCTTTTAACTGGCTTCATTGTATCTTTTATCTAGGTATCATTGTTTTAATATTGAAAATGATATTTATTGGCCAGTAGAGGTGAATTTTATTGTTGCCCAAATTTAATTATAATCTTTCTCAAAAATCAGGTGATGGTATTCTCTGCAAAAATTATTTTTCCTTTCTCCTCTATCAGCCACAATAGTCTTGAGATTGCCATTCAATCTTCCGTTACCACATACCCTTATTACTGACACTTCTTTGTTACTGAACCACAAACTGTTAATTTTCGACCCATCAAATTTGCTGAAACCCTTGAAGCACATTTACTACTTCGCTGTTTAATGTACATTCAAAGTCCTCCTCCTTGCATATAAGGCATTAAATGTAGGAGAACCTTCCAACCAGTCTATTTCTCTGACAATATACCAGCCCCTAAAACCCTAAGGATCTGCTCACCTACTGCTTATTCCTACTACATTGTGTTGCACAGTGGATCGTTTTTCTCTATCTTCGCTCCTACTATGTCTACTAACCTGTCTACTGCCAAACGCAACTCTTCTCACCTGGTGCCTTCAAACCTGCCTCCAAGTCTTATGTCATCTTTTAATCTTTTACTTATTTAGTAGAGAGATGTTCTGTGAAGGTCAGCATACTTGAAGAGCTCTATTAAAGGATCCTTATTATTATTATTATTATTATTATAAACACTATTTCTTATGGTGAACGATAATTGGCTCGGTTCCCATTCGTTTTTATATTCATGTTTCTTGGTTTATCTAGCGTTTATTTCAACCCTTACCCTTCATTTAATTAATAGTACTGCTTAATTTATCGTGTTATTTATCGGTGCATTAAATCGTTATAAATATGTTGAATCCATATCAGAAAATTGAAAATATAATATTCATACGGTTTAGTAGTTATTTAGGATACCAAAAAGAGCGGGTTTTAGCTGTTGATTTTGGAATACCCCGTTGATCTGTGGATATTTTCTGAGAATAGCGTCCAGAAGAGGTCCAAATCCAAGATAAAACCTCAGTCAAATACACGTACCTAACCATCATTATTAATTATCCGGATGCTTAACCGAAAGAACTAAAATATATTATTGTTCGTTCCCTCAACACAACAATCGAAGAAAAATTCTTTTTCTTATATTAAAAACTTTGTTTAACATACTACTAAAGTAAATTTACATCATTTACAGAAAAAGCGAATTCTTTTCTTTGGTGAGAAAATGTTCCTATTTTGTTGACTTTGTTAAAAAAATTTAAATTTCAATCGATAAGGAGAAGGAGCTGAAGATGTCCCATTCAGCTTCCTCAAAGAAAATTACAAGAATTTCCAATAAACCAAATGTACTTTGAAATTTCTTGACTAATAAATTACTCCCTGAAGTGGGCCATGAACATACGCTCTAATCCCAATCGTTCCGACCAGCTTCCTACACTAATTCGAACGTGAGAAATCGAGAGAAAAATAAAACGCATTGTATAAACAGTCCTTTATTTACAGAAAATATGGGTGTAAATATTTATAAGAAATATGTGGTAAATAAATTCGAGATCTCGTTATGAAAAACAACAACAATCTTACTTACTGGCGAAATATCCCCTTCAAATATAAACCAATCCTAGCAAAAGATATTTAAAAAAGAAAATCGATCCTATTACCAAACCGACAAGAGATAAATGTACAACAAAATAATACGAAATCGTCTCAACAAGCCTAACAACCACATTTGATGCGAAAAAAATGCCTCACGTGGTACCCCTGGGGAAAGTCCTGCCGGCTGCTACTCGAGTGGTCACAATAACTGCCTAGGTCTTACTACAAAAGGCTGGCACCTCTGAGCTCGGTATAATATAAAGCGATCTTGTTGCACTTCCGAGGCTATAAAAAGAAAGCCTTTTTCTTCCTATCAGGACTCACAATAAATTCAATTGGTTTACTGCCAAACTTTTCCATCACAACCACTCTTTACAAAAGGTGGTACTAATTATCTATTGTAATTTAATAGAGTGGTGGCGTATAATAAATAATTAGCTGAGGAAGAGAAAAAATTATTTAGACAATTCATGAAATCAAATACACGTAGGAGGGGCGGTCAGTAAGCTTTGCAATTGGGATATAAGGAAACGAGATATGAGGAAAAGGGTTTATTATTTTTCAATATAACTACCCTCAACTTCAATGCACTTGCACCACTTGTCCCTCAGGCTTCAAATTCCCGACAACCAGAAATCTCCTGACTGCTGTTCAATCCAGTCCTGGACGGCGAGCTGGACATCTTCATCGTGCCCAAACCGGCGTCCACGCAGTGCAGCCTTGAGCTAGCGGAATAAAAAGTAGTCGCTAGGGGCCAGATCTGGACTGTAGAGAGGATGGTTGAGCTCCTCGAATCCGCACTCGCGCAGGGCAGCTTGTGCAACTTTGGCTTGTGGGCAGGGGCATTGTCGTGGAGGAGCAGGACACCGCGTGTCAACTTGCCGCGCCGCTTCTGACGGATGCACTTCTTCAACCCAGCTAGTTCCTCGGCGTAATATTGTTCTGTGATGGTCCTTCCACGAGGCGCATAGTCCACCATAAACACTCCTCAAGAATCCCAGAAGATGGTGGCCATGATATTCCCGGCTGAGGGTTGGGTCCGGATCTGGAACTTGATGGGGGTCGGAGAGCACCTGTGCTTCCAGGCCATGCTTTCGAGCTTGGTATCGGAATCCCAGTGATGGACCCTCTTTCATCACCTGTCGCTATGCGTGACTCGAATCACGCTGGGTCTTGGTTGTCAAGGAGCAGCAGCTCCTCCGAACTTTGACGACGTTGAAGTCGATCTTGGGGCGAGAGGTTCCGTGAGGTTTCTAGGGACCCAACGGGCAGAGACCTTGGTCATGCCCAAATTGTCGTGGATGATGTTGATAACACTTCGATGTAATATTCCAAGTTCTCGCTCGATTTATTCGACCTTCACCCGTCGATTTTCGAGGATCATCCTCTCCAGAGGGGCCACATTATCCTCGTTGGTCACGTCTGACGAGCGTCCTAGACGGGGGTCATCTTGAAGGCAATCACGACCGTGGCGGAACTCCCTATTCCAGCGAGCAATGGTTGCATAGGAAGGGGCGGTGTCGGTGTACACTGCAACCATGCGTTCATGGATCTCTTTTGCATTCTTGCCTTCCTTGGCTAAAATTCTGATCACTGCGTGGTGCTCAACCTTCTCCATTGTTGAAAAATTTGTGACTGACGATCTGCGATCAGCTACTGCTTCTTAAATAGACGAGGCAGGAGCGTGCAGCTGCAGGTCCTGACTTGTCATAACTTGTCCTAACAACCCCACAAACAGTCATCCCCCTTCCTCTGTTTTGCCCTACCGATTTGCAAAACCTATGGACCGCCCCTCGTATATATATAAAAAAAATCTCTCCATTTACACATACATTCTTACAGAGGGGGGAGAGGGTATTGGAAAAGTGGTGGGAGAATGGCCCTACAACCACTCTCACATTCGCTCCACCACACCCCTCCTTCCTTAGGCCATACGACCACAGTCACTCTCTCAATACACTCTCAATCATTAAACATGGTCCTTTTTTATACTCAATCGCACCTTTCTGCACCCATTCACACTCGTATACTGGTCCCTGGCTACGCGTAGCAATATGTCCAGGTTGTTCGTCAGTCGTCCTGTCAGTCTCCTTGTCAATACCGATCATGTCGTCCACCATTCTCTTAGCCTTCATCAATAGCTTTCCCATCTCTCGACAGAACTCTTTCATACTCTTCCGTTCAGCACCTTCACTCTTCATAGCCCCATTCATCAGCTCCTCACTCACAGCTCTCATCAAACTTAAGGTACACTCTTATGAAACAATCAGATCACTAATGTCCCCTCTACTCTCAGCAGATATACCAGAAACCCCTTCAATTGGTTCCCACCAGAAACCAGAAAAGTCAGTCACCTCCTCATTCTCCACAGCAAACTCACCTCTACCCTTAAAGTTCGGCAAAATCAGAAAAATCAGCCACTCTAGATTCATTCTGCCCAAATACATTATCATTCTTACTGTTCCCAAACCTGAAAAACCAGCCACAGGAAGCTCACTCACTCGTCTACTTACACCAGCCAAATCACTCACCTGCTTATTCAAACATTCAATCTCTCTCTCTAGCTCCCCCATACTAGAAAGACTTTGCTCAGACTTACTTTCATTCGTACTTGCATTCTTCCTTTCCCTCTTCTTTGTACGCTTTCTACTCCTCGAGACCAAGAGAAGCTCTTTCCCAGACAGATCCATACTATCACACTCCATCTCATAATCATGCACTTTATCTCCCTCTCTCTCTGCATAGTTCATAGATCGGATGGCTCACCAAGTAGTCAGGAGTTTCTCTCCACCTTCTCAACTGACTCTGATGAGCGCGCACTCTCTCAGTTGCATCTTCATTCAAACTCTCCAAAACATACGTCACACCATTCTCCCAGACTCTCTCAACTGTATACGGCCTTCAAACTTTTCACTCATCTTCGACACATTCAACCTACCTTTTACTTCTTTTACCTTCAGTACTTTTGCACCTATTTCAAACGAAAGAAACCTTTCATGTGCCTCATGCCATACACTCTGTTCACTTTCACTCAAACGTAACCTATCTTTCACTCGCCTTTCAAAATTCCTAACAAACTGATACGAGGACACCCTAGTTGCACTATGCACCATCGAATTATACGCCCATAACACTCTACTCAATCATTCATCCCAGTCATTCAAAGTCGTACTCATCATTTTCAGCATCTCACACAAGGTTCTAATTGTACGTTCAACCAACCCATTTGAGGACGGTACATACGGAGTCGTCCTCACATGCTTCACACCATTCTTTCTCAACATTTCCTCGAACAATTCACTCGCAAACGCAGGCCTATTATCACTCAGATATCTCTTAAGCTTCCATACACACATAGAAAAAAAGATCTGCTCAATCGCAGGTGCAACAGTCATACTCCTTTTATCTTTCACAGGCGCCGCATATACTAACTTACTTTTATGATCAACTAGCACCCGTACTCAGTAAAGTCACAATCAATCACTACCAATTCAAACGGTTCTTTCGCATCAACTTTTAACATCGGCGACTTCACTTACACGCTTTGCACCTTTCGCTTCTGACACCTTCTACACGTAGTCGCAACATTATTCACAACAGTTCTTAGAAATGGATGGAACACACGCTCCTTCATACATTCTAACAGCTTATATTTACCCATATGCGCATAATTATCACGCACAACTTTTATCAGACCAATCATACCAACTAAGGACATAACAGGTACATACATATCATCCCTATCCTCCATATGCCTCACAAAATATACAAAATCCATACAAACAACAAAATCCTTAGCATACCTTTTACAATCACTCAAACACTCGGGCTATTCATTCAAATCAACACGCATCATCATACACCTCTTCAACTCACTGACAAAAGACACATCTCTTGCATCTCTATAATATGATCATCACTTAAAATCTCATTCTCATCATCCATGACCAATTCGATCATTCCGCAAAATTCGACAACATTCTTCGCTCACCCATTCAACCTCATTACCTCACATTCACCTTTCATAACAAAATCCTTATCAGCATCCAAAGACAAACCATTCAATCTTATAAAGTCCACACCAAGCAAGAAACAACACGGCATTTGTTCATTATTCAGAATCACAAAGTCATGCTTCACATTCAAACCACTACCCAAACTCTCTCTCAGCGTACTTGTTCCCATACCACTATCATTCCATTCCCCAATCCACTTATCTATAATTTCACAGGCTTCCGTTCACAATATTTAAACTCATCGTACTTACTCAGCATCCTCTCGTTCACTAACAACACTTGCGCTCTAGTATCAATCAAACCACAGAAGAACCTTTCACCAACTTTCACTTTCGCCTTCATCATATCAGGTCCTCCATGTTCGCAATACACGGAAGGAACAACCACATAAACATCAGCACTGACATCCACACTGTCATCAACTCCCACATCATCATTCACCGCACGCTCATCTTCATCCAGACAATCATTCTTCTCCCTCATATACGAACCCTATTCAATCACCCAATTGTAATGCACACCGCTCAAACACTGCAGATGCACCACATTAGCATTCAAACCCTTCACTTTCCCATCTTTGTACACAATTGGTCTCTCACCACCAAAGTGCAAATAAAGAATCACTCCATACAAACGACTCACTACAATCAACACTTCCCGAAACGGCGGGACCCCTTGCCTACACATTGCTCTCAATTCTTTCATGAAGTTCCGCACCCTTGCCATACCAATGCTTTCAGGCTTCCTACATACTTCGGCTACTCTCACATCTACTCCACCACTCTTCAAATCTTGCAAACCATTCCATACACTCTCAAACAAGGAATCACCACCACCCTTACTATCCTTTCCATTCATAATCCCTTTCACAAATACTCAGGATAACTCACTCCACGCACATTTTCATCATTCGTACCAGGATACCTTGACGTCAAATCAGCCACTCCATTCCGTTGACCAGGCACATATTCAATCACATAGTCAAAATTACTCAAATCTTCCAAACTCCTCGCAATCCAACTATCAGCCCATTTCATACGTTGCAAATACACAAGAGGTTGGTGATCTGTTTTAATCACGAACCTCACACCATACAAAAACGGACGCAACACTCTCAAACAATACCTTATCGCAGCAAACAAACTCTCGCTCCACAGTCGAATACTTTCGCTCTGCCGCATTCATAGCCTCGGATACATACCTGATTATTCGCCTGACATTCTCCCCATTTAAACGCTGCTCTAGTATAAAAAATCTCCTAGACAGTATCCACTCGCATCCTTATACAATACAGTCCGGGTATACTAATTCAACATCTTCATCCGCTGCCACTTTATCTCACAATATTAGTTAAATGAACTTCAAATTGAACTTAAATAGAAAGATCTTAATGTCATTTGAGGGCCGAGGATCAAAGTTGCGGAATAACTAAATCTCAGAATAAGGATGGTTGCAATAATTTTAACTAGATAGTTAATACATAGTACGAAAAGAACCCTACTTATTTCTGTTTAGCAAGTTTAAATAATAAAACTGGGCTGTGTAATGTTCTTTGTCGCTGAGGAAAGCAAAGACTCGAATTCGATTGAAATTTCCCGTTTCGAGATGTTCCCTAAACAAATGAGTGATGGCACTTTCCATTGCATTTGATTTTCCTTACCTCTGTTAGACTTTGAAAGGTCTTTGCGTTATAAATATTTAGTATGTTCTAAATATTTATCTGGTTATAGCCGAGCCGAATGGACACAATGCTTTTTTAACTTTCAGGGAACTTTGGACATACGGGCCACGATTAGAGACTGGATACTTTCCGTGAATTTTTTGACATTAACGCCACATTCGTGGGTTTCAGCGCAACGTTTCTTGGATTCCACGTTAAAACATTTCTGCTCGAAGTCACAATATTCAAGCGGTAATTTCTAGATGCAATTTTAGGTCATATTCATAGGCATACAAGTACAGATTTGCATGTGAGGAGTGACTTAATTTAAAGTTACGAAAAAATATGCTTTGCCCATTTCATCTCATTTATCGCCTGGATTTGAATGAAAAAGTTTATGATTTTTACCTATTTGAAAGTAACATTGATTTGCTCTTCACAATATTTTGATGTACATATTAATAATTATATTGTTTTCATGGAATTTGGATAAATTTGAATTAAATAGATTGTAAATATAAAAGAATCTTCATAATTACAGCAAGTTTTGAAAAAAATACACTGAGTATTGGTTTAGAGATACGTGAGACTACATTGATGACTGCCTGCTGACTCGCAGTAAATTGGGATGAAGACATGGGTTTGTATTCTTCATAAATAAATATATATATATATATATATATATATATATATATATATATATATATATATAGCAGTGTGCAAATTAGTTCTAACAGTGGTGAAATAATACAATAATTTGATAATTGTTGTTTATATTTGAAAAGAATACGTCACTGATAAGATAAATGGTACAGTTAATATGAAATATGACCGCCCTTTGCATTTAGAACCTGCTTCACTCGCTCCGGCATAGATTTCAACCAAATTTGAGCACATTTCTGCCAGTTCTTCGTTATGATACCAGGCATTGATAACAGTACAAATCATCTTCTGCATCGTCGAACAGTCGGTTTTCTGGATTCTACGTTTAATTATAACCAATAGATTCTCGGCGGGGTTTAGGTCAGAAGAATTTCCGGGCCAATCTATAAAGTAAGTCCACTTTTTTCGAAGAATGTGGCCATTATTTAGGAAGTATGGCACGTAACCACAAAGTCTTTCTCTCTCCCGGGAAGCAAGTGAGTCGGCAGGATTGCCTTGTATTTAACGCAGCTCATTATTTCCTCAATATTAACAAGCCACCCTAGGTCTTTAGCGCTAAAACACCCTCAAAACATCTTCTTAGGTGGGTATTTTGGCGTCTGTTAAATGTGTCCTGGCTAAAGTGATTCATCTTACTACCACTGACCTATGCCCATGTAGTTCAAAATGCAATTCATCTCAGAACATAACTTTCTTCGAGTCAGCGGCCTTCCATCAAGCATATTTGCGTGGCCAGCGAAGACGTTTTTTCTCCATAGCAGTAGTCAATAACTGTTTAGGTACCGATTTTCTAGCAAATCTGCCAACTTCAATGAGCCTTCGCCGGCCGGAAGGTTGAAGAAGAAACATTTACACCAGCTAAAGACAAATCTTAATGGATGTCTTTACTGGTTTTATTGAGATCCTTCACACTAGGTGTGATGAGAGCCTTGTCATCGTGAAGTGTTGTCTCTCGTTTTCTTCCACATTTTCCTTGTCACAGTGTTGAATGTTCACCAGTTTCTTCAGCTCTTTTTACAATGTCGCCAACAGTTGACTTTGTTACCTTCATTTCGTCAGAAATCCGTCTGATGCTATCTAAATCCATCATGTTTACTAAGGGTTACAACACTTGCACGCTTCTTAGGTGTGATATTCATAATAAATTTATAGTCTAATATTGATTGGAAAGTGAATATTCCGGCAGAACCAAGTACACCAAGGAGCACGCTCCCAGCAATAATCATCATTGACAAGCTCTGGTGTAGCACCTGTCTGGCTTAGTGTAGTTAGGGTACAACAAAACTGTTGAAACATGTTACCATTACACTATTATGGACAGAAAACAAAAAACTTCATTAGTGTTGCTCGCTGCCTTAGTGTGTATGGTTCCTATCCCACCCCTGTACGGAATTTTTCGAATGAGGAAATAACTTTTTCCGAAAAGAAATTGTCCTGTTTTTCTGTTTCTTGCCGTTTGCTGAATTCATCTCATTATTTTTTCGCGCTCATGAAAGATTTATACATTGTATATTCGCCGCGTGTTTACCTCAATTTCATATTTTTCCTTTGAATTCCTTAAAAGCCTACTTATTCTGGAGATTTATTGGTCTTCCGTGTAGCCAAGTGATCTAAGGGGCGGTTTAATTGAGATGAAAACAGTTGCTCGCTGCCTCAGTGGGCTTGGCTCGAATCACACCCCTGTACGGAATTTTTCGAATTAGGAAATTACTTTTTCCGAAGAAAAATTATCCTGTTTTTCTGTCTCTTGCGGTTTGCTTGAAAAAATATATATATATATATATATATATATATATTTATATGTATAACTGAATAACGAAAATATGTAACGCGATGAATATATAAATAAAGTCAACAGCGACGAAGGAAAATAAAACGGGAGATCTGCGAGGCGAGTCGACTAATCGTGCTTTACAAAGCAGACTTATGCAGAGGGAAACATCAGAAGACAGTTTTTCTTTTGTGTGATGACTGGTTGAATGGCCCTGAGCAAGTGATTTTTAGGTTGGTGTCATAATGTGCTAGGTTTGTGTGAGTGGCTTGGTTTGGGATAGATTTGGCCTAGATACGAGGTGGTGGGATTTTTCGAAGTATCTCAGCTTAGTATAATGTCGTAAAGGGGGTGTAAGGTGTAGGGGTAGGGGGCAATACTCCTGCAACCACTGTAACATAGAGTAGCGGCGATTCCTTCTGACACCAGTGTCCCTAGAAAAGGTGGTTCTCTCTCTCGACTCTTGTTTCGCACCTCTTTTAAATCCCGCATTATTTCTTTCTCGTCTATTCTAGACACAAGAAAGCGTGAAAGAGGGCATTGAACATTCTAAATAAATTTAGCATAATATGGAGTTTGAAGAGATAGTGGGGGTCTTGCATGCAATGGCATAAGTTGCTTCTGTTTGACAGAGTATAAAAAAATGGTGGTCCGCAAAGGTTTAGAAAGATTTTGATTGGCATGACGCTTCTTTTATAATATAAATATTCGTTTTGGTGCTACATTGGCCTCTTTGGCGAAGTAGAGTGGTTTGCTCTGTCTTTTTTGATACCTGCTTAGGTGATCGGATGCCGTGGATGTAGAAGGATAGGAGAATGATGGATTGATCTTCTGCTAATAGATGTTAAACAAAGAGCCTTTTGATTGACAGAAAGTTGTTACCTAGAAATCCTAGGATTGTGGCCATTTTTCTGCCAGCTCTTTGTTGGCTTGTGTCTTATCAGCAAGTCAGTCCTTTATCCCGTGTGAGATCGAGCATTGTTGGTATTTAATTAAAGAGGATTTATGTAGGTGTTTGATAGTTTGGGGGAAGATTTACTGCCCTGTTTCACCCTTAGTTTGTTTAATATAGTTTATATTGCCATTAAAATTTTAGTAGCTTTGTCTATATTGAGTAGTTTATTATAGCCTCTGTGTTTGGAGAATTATCAGCTAGGAATTCTAGAAGAGACAATTTATTTCATAAATTGTTAAATCTAGCTCGATGGTATCTTTTGTATCCTAATAAATTGTTTGGGATGAAATGTTGGGAGTTGCTGGCCCCTCACATAGTTTGGAGTGAGTTTAAAATCTGGTATCTGTGAAAGAGCTTTGTATGTCATATGCCCAACGATCCAGAGGAAGCCACTTCCTTAAGGAATCTTCTGTTTTTAAGTTTCCCTTTTATTTAGAGTCAATGTGATTTGACGGAGATTTTTATGCCCATGAGTTACCCAGTCATTCTGCCATTTACATTAATTAGTAATGAACAAAAATAGCAATTGTCCCTTCAGAATGTGTGCATAGTAGAAGTTTTATTTCATGGCGAGGGATTTAGCTGCACTATCTGCCCGTTAATTACCACTAAAGCCCAAATTGGGCACTACACCAACGGAGGGTTATAGGATGTGTGGCGAGGGTATTATGGCTTGTACTTTTGTCTCCATAGGCTGTTTCTTTTTATTGGTTTGCAGTATAGCAAGATCACTAATGGACTGTGGAAGGATTGTCGTTTTATCAGTTTTAAAGATGGTTAGGTCAATGGCGTGGGTTCCTACCATGGGAACTGATGCCTGATCCGGTGGATGAGTGGTTCTTATAGATGAGAACTGGAATTCAGAGTATGTCAGAATATCGATTGATTTGGATCCATCTATAAAAAAATTATTCACACGATAGATGAGTTATTTAGATGTTCCGTAAACTTCGATTAAGGCATTATTGTGGTGATTGGAAAACTGGCAGATTTGGGATACTGGTAATTTGCAAGGATGATTTTTTCGGCAAGATAGTTGTAAATCTCTCATAAGATTATTTATTTTAAGACAAATAGCATTGCACGTGGTCTATTAGGAAGCTCCGCATATTGCTTTTATTAGATGGAATGGTTTATAGATGTTAAGGTAAGGGCAGATGGAGTATTTAAGTTCCGCGATTGTTCTTTGCTGAGGTAGTGGAGGAATTTCCATTTTGGCGAAAAGAGATCATGCTGGAGTGTATTTAAAGTCGTAAACAGTACCAAACGTAGAGTGTGATAGTGAAAGAAGTCTAATTCGTTTAATTTTGAGGCTGTAGTCGTTCCTCTAAATATGGAGGCTATGACCGATCTTGACATCGCTAGAGTTTTATTCGGTGGGACAAAATGTACCAGCATCCTCTTGGCGATAAAAGAGTGTTTGGCAAAGGTAGGTTACATTAGATCAATGTTTAGAGAGATCGGTAAAATCAAACTTAGAACATAGTTTGAGTTTTGAAGATGAATGAATGTTGACTAAATTCCAGGAAGAAATGACGTGGCTTTCTTTTCTATATGAAGGAGATTACCTTAGATTTTTCTAATGAAAACGAGATGCGGGGTGTCTGATATGCTCGAATTTGTGTCACCTGCTGCATCCTTCACGTACAGAAAGTTGAAGGTCTATAGCTTGCTAAAATATTCTGACCAATTCCTAAAGGTTAATTCTTGAATCACTCACTGCGTTCCACTTTAAACTCTGAATCACCCTCACCATCCCTTTGCCCTTGCCAGAGACTTTTGCAGTAGCTACTGTCCCACCTTTCAATATGACGCTGTTAAATAACTATCCGATGAGTTTAAAAAAGCAGACTTTATCTCTAAAACAATTATATCAGATAAGATTGAGGTATTCTGCATAGGTGAGACGTGTAGAGGTTTTCTAAAAACTCGATTTTGCGGCCGCTAGACCCATCGTATTCAATTTGGTTTCTTACACCATTTTTAAACCACAAGAGAGGCAATTGGGTCAGTATTATTGCTGCTGACTTTTCTGCACCTTACTTACATCGATCAACCCTTCCCTCGAGAAATTTGAAGGAGTTCTTGATACTCTTGCTCTGAGACACCAGCTCAAAATCATAAACATTTAAAGATCAGCAACCTACCCATCAGATCTCTACTTTGACGAGCTGATTGACTTCTTCAATGCCACCTTCTCAAACTACTCAGCCATCGTTCTGGGACTCGGAAACATCAATATCCTAAAAAAAGCCAGCTAACATCGACAACTCCTTCAAGACTTTAACCTTTTTTTCTATCTCATAGTTTGTTACATCCCTCACCAACCCCTACGACAACATTCTTTGTCTCGTTATCTCCCAATACTCAAGTCACCAACTCTGTGTCAAGAACCCATCAAATGCTGTATTTGATCAATTTATTATTCAATTCGTTATAACTCTCCATTCTCAAATAAATCTCTCCATGGTCTTCTCATACTGTTACACCACTGCAGACTCTCCTCCATTGGCGCTGGGCTGATGCCTAAGTATCTCCCCTCACTTCTCCTGAATAGCCCCATTGTTGCCACCTCTTCTGACGTCAGCTCATTTCGCAAGTTACACTCCCCGTTCCTTAACACATACG
Source organism: Ceratothoa steindachneri (assembly GCA_963969495.1). Classification (NCBI taxonomy): domain Eukaryota; kingdom Metazoa; phylum Arthropoda; class Malacostraca; order Isopoda; family Cymothoidae; genus Ceratothoa; species Ceratothoa steindachneri. The sequence goes on from OZ018336.1 coordinate 49,901,760, forward strand.
CTATCCTTCGTCCTACCTTCTCTGGCAGATTCACAGATTCTACACTCCTTGTTTCTACAACACGCGCGTTGAGGACCAAAAATGTAGACAAGCATGTAAGAGGACCATACGTTTTGCCCACATCCAATGCATGTGAACGAACAAGCCCATACTCGTAAAACTTTAAACTAAATAAAAACAAAATGTTCCTGTAGTTTACTATATCCTTTTTCTTCTCACAAGGTACCTAAACTCCTAGGCACCTCTAACTATCTGCCTTCTGTAACTTTTTATCTCAAAGATAGTAAGTTTTTTCTGTGTGATAACGGTTTTTTCTGCCCCTCGGTAAAATATAATCCAAATTACTCCACCTTCCAATCTCACCTTAATTTGGGGGCTTGTAGATCTCGGTAGAGTTTAACAGCGTTGGTCTCTCTGTTTTTCTCAATCACGTTTCTGACTTCCTGAAGGCCTCTGTAACTGCTATGGATTGGTTTTGCTCTTTTCTCATCTCGTACTCATTTACTCATTTTAGCAACCTCGTGATTCAGGTCTCTTGCCAGCTGATGTGTCATATGGTGTTCCTCGATGCTCTATCCTTGCTTTGCTCATTTTTCGCCTCTAGCTCCCTAATATTGGCCTTCTTCTGCGTCAGCTGGACCTATACTTCCATTTATATGCTGCTGACAGGCAAATATTTGTCTCTTCCTCCTAAACTAGTTCGTCGGGACCGTGAATAATCATTTATTCGTATCTAATCAACTGAGCTTCTTTAGATGGGCAGCACAGCAGATATCGCTCGCTAAAAGAATATGGCCCCTTCTCTCAATTTAGTTTGCTCTCTAATCGTGTTCTCTGACAACCTTAGAAACCTAGGTGTTTCGTTTGACAGTCAATTCGATTCCAAATCGCATGTTGCTAATATCAGTGGTTAATATTAGTTTTATCTGGTCTCACATGGACCGAAACAGTTTCGAGATTACCATCCATGCCTTTGTTACCTTCTGCCTTGAGTAAGAGAACTCTCTTCTCACTGGAGCCCACAATACTACACTTTTACTCCTAAATTCGTACAAAGGACTGTTCTCTCATACTACACTCCTTCGCAGTAAACAATAAGCCTGCTCATTAAACTTCGAGTTAAATTTAAATTCCTACTTCTCAAATTTAAAATTCTTAATACCGCAACTCACTATTTCTTTTCTTCTACACTGACTCTATCCCCCCAAAAAATCCATTCACTCAGGAAATGACCACCTACTTCTGTTCTATTCAATCGTCTCTGCTGCATAGGTGATTGTGCCTTCTCTTTAGTTGTCCCTAAGCTGTGGAATACTCTGACTCCTGGCCTACGCTCCTCCTCCTCCTCACCTGGCGTTTTATATCTGTCTCTGAAAACCCACTTATTCTCTCCATATCTTCTATGCGGCTGTGGCGCTTTATCTTTCCCGTGTGACAAATCCACCTCGTGTTCCTTCTTAGCAATGAGATTTTGTGTTGGCACCCAATACCGCTCCGCTTTTCAAGAGTTTACATTTCCCTTCATTGCACTACACCGGCACTTCGTATCCTCTCTTGGTGCAAAATGACACCATATTGGCATTCGTTCTGGTAATATCAGGTACCAAATTATCGATCTTTTTCTAACATATTTTCGCCTGGTTTAAACTCATAAGTACGGAATTGCCCCCCACTTTCCTCAAGCCACAGAACTGAAGCTGAGCCTCTCTTTTAAAAGTTAAAATGTGATAGAAAATTGAGTTTAATAACACAGCCACTACTATTTATATACAGGTTTATATGTATATAATGGCTAATAGAGACGTGCGATCTAATCACGGCCAATTCCAGTAATTAGATCTTACCAATTAAATATCCGCTCTAAAACTAATTGCCTTCTATATATTTTTCATCGATTAATTTCCAATAGTTCCCTTTGTTTTATAAGGAAGTAGCTATTTTTCCCTCAATTTCTGCCTTTCTCCGGTGATGCCCTCGGTTATCTTCTTACAAGGGCATCTATCCACCTTCATTTGGAGTTTAACCACTTCCCCACCCCGATAAATTCATGAGGATCTGCGGCTTTATAGTTTTCATAGATTTTCTCCTTCTTTATCGTCACTCGCTCTTTCTTACAATAACTCTCTTTACACACCTGCAGGAGACGACTTTGTTTGAATTGCCTTTTAAATTCGGAAGAAGAAATATCCTTTAAGGAATCGTCACCCTCTGTCAAGCATTTCAGTAAGTGCGACAATCTGTTTGTGAGTACTGACATTGTTTTTAGCTCAATTCCGCCTCTCCCGTCGTGTTTTCTGCCACTGAACGCCGAAGGATTATTTTCATTTTCACATACGCAAACACACACACACACACACCTATTTGGAATTTCATATCTTCTTAGCTTTAAGTAACAGCATCTTACACACATTTCAACTTTCCTTGTCACAAATTATTTGTATGAGATCCTCTCATTATTTTGGGTTTGATAGTTTTGCAGTGCTGGTAATGAAAAACGCTGGATATAACCAACTCTGAGTGACTAGAACCCAGTAATAAATGAAGCACAACGTTGGTTTGAACACAGTAAATGCTCAATCAAAGGGCATGAAAGAGCTAGAAAAACTTCTGTGGGTTATTTATTTAAATTATAAATATTGGAGAAATTGTAGCTTTACTCTTTAAAACCTCTTCATTTTCCCTCTCTTCATCACTTTGTATCTTAACCTCATCCCAACATTTCTTTTGGCGTGTCTGAAACAGCAAAGATAACTATACTCTGTTGTTTGGAGACATTAACATCCTCCTTACCCGAACACCCGATGGAAGTCTTCGACAGTAGTGGTAACTTTATCACTACAGGCAATACCAAGAGCAACTGGTAACTTCTATCAAATCCTTCGTTTATACCTCGCTTAATCTGTGTTTCCGTTCTTCTTTCCTTTTTTATTGTTTGATCTAGTTTTAAGTACCTGACAGGCTGTGTTTAGAGAGTCAATGAAAGCCTTATAAACAGCGCCTTTTAATGCCCGTAGGTTGAAAAAGACCGTTACTGGCAGATTCTAGTCATATGGGTGCGAATAATGGAATAGGATGTTTACGCCCCATAGACAATTACCCGTGTGTAATGGCCTGACGACTCCATTGAGGTCGTTTTCGGCGTCATACCGCTGAATTACTTAGTGGGGGAGGGGGGCTTTACTTCCATGTTGGCTTGGACGCCAAATTGCCAGATTTCTAAGTCGTGTATTTTGGCATGTCACATGACAGATTAGGACTAGTAACAGCTCAGTAAGGTTTTGCACCAGGAATTGTCCTTTGAATTATTTCGTTCATCCCGGGATTCCAGCTAAAAAACTCTTTTTTTTTCTCTGGATATTTGATTAAATTTGCACTAAACTATTTCATACTTAGAGGCATTAATATAAAACAATAAAAATTTCCTAATTAATTTATTTTTAACATTTTTATGATGGGTTGGAGGGGACTTTTCTCCACCTCTAACTCTCACCCACAGCGACTAACTCGAGGAACTGTTATATCTGGTACCAGAAGGAGCGGCAAGTCATCCAGGCCCTAAATACTCAATTGCCTCCCAAATGAGCCTCACCAGTGCTGACTGCTACAGGTAGTCCCTGGACGAGAGGTATCCCAAAGTGGAAAGGGACGCAAACGTTGAGATATATTTCTGTTGAAAGACAAAAAATCATTTTTGGTGGTTAAATATTTTCTCTCGAATCCCGAGACTTTCACACTTTCTTTTATATCTTAAATAAATCTCATTCAAATCCTATCCTTTGAACATTATATGACAAACTTTCATTTGTTAGAGAATGCGATGCTTCTGATGTTGCTCTATCAGCAATGCTGAATCAAAGGGGAACTCTGGGCGCTTTTTACTCTAGAATACCTAATGTAAATATGGGATTTTATCTTACCGCGTAAAAGGAAGCAACTACTGGATTTATTTCATGAATAAACTGTCTCATTCTTAAATTGTCTACGCTTTACTATTATTACTGTTTAGAAGTCAGGAGCATTTATACCTTATAAAAAAAGGGATTTAACAAAATATGTAAAACAAACAGGTAATAACACTGGATCGAAATATAAACCTCAATTTTCTTAAATCTTATAAATATGCAGTACAGGCATCTTGCACTTGGTATTGTAACCAACATGTTTCTCTGCTTTAGGATCTGTGCGTTAGTATATGCCAAAAGGTACAGCATTTCTGACTTTAATTAGGAAAAAGGGTTAGACTGCAAATGTCTGAAGCCTAACTGCCAGAAATCCAAGAAAGAGAGAGAAAGAGAGAGAGAGAGAGAGGAAGATACTCGTCGTCTCGCCCTTCAATAGAGAGAGTGACAACAGACAAATGGGCGACCTTTTTCGTTTGTTCTAATGGAGGTGCAAAATTATGAGACGCCGTGAGGCGCCGCGATTACCTGAGATGCGGCCATCACAGAAAGCTGCGACAAGTGTGAAAGCCCAGAAGGTCCCATCTGAAGTCGGACAAAGTTCGTCTCGCCGGCTTAAGAACCTTCTCGCGCTCGCACTCAAAGGCCGAGTCTATTCTCATCTCTTAATTCGTCTGACCCTAGAACCCTCCCATTCGGAAGGAAATAGGGAAAACCCCATTCGACCCTTATGAATCCTCCGGCGCTAGAGTTGGAAGGGAGTATCCGCCGCCATGCCTGCCCCGTCACTATCCTCTATCCTTCCCCGTCAGTACCCGCTATTCGCGTCCCTTATGACTTTGCACAATTCTTTCAGAATCCCTCAAGCTCCCGGGATTCTCGTTAATTCCCGTGAGTCTAATTCGACCCGTTATCGCCGCTCCTCGAACGCAGCGCGCTCAATCTCGATTCCTGTTACTCGAAAGCAAGATTTAAGTTAACTCCCGTAATAGACATTACCCAGAAACTCTTGTTTGAACTTTACGCCAATGCAAGGATTAGTCCCTCAAATCAAATCTTCCAGGTAACAGCAACGTGCAACTCTCCTGTGCAAGTGCTCTCTTTGCCCCTCCCCCCTCCCCGTGAGTAAGCCTAATCAACGGATAAGTTAAGATCAAGGTCGTTCAAGCGTCATTTGGGAAATATTGTCCGTTTGTTTGTACGATGACCGACCTCACCACATATCTCCCTCCCTTAGCTGCTGAGGCCCGTGTTCCTCTAGTCTTTGTAGAGCTCTTTTTAAAACTCCTTTTAACCTTGTAAAATAATATTGATTTGTACCCGTTTTTCGGTTATCCCGAAACTCCAAGATAGTCGACTACTTTCAGTTAATTTGCACTCTGCTTATATTTTAAACTTCCCTCGCACTTGTAAAGCAGAAAGGGTTTCTGTTGTGGA